>MEHQ01000351.1:0-14647 GCA_008828725.1 Saccharina japonica | reverse complement strand
CTATAAGGCTGGAATAAACACTGTTCCGTCATACCGCCCTTCCGGTATAACCTATGACCCTGTTCCTGGGGTTTGGTCAGTGGGTATGGTAGGAATCGTTCAACAGGACGCGTAAGTGTAAAAATGAAATTTCAAGCAAGCGGCGATGACCACGAACCGGTGCTAAAGTTGACGAATGCGGCCGCAACAGCTTGTCGGCTGATAACCATCCGAACGCTTCGCCGACCCACAACCATTCGCAACTGCGTCGTTACCGGCTGAAGTTTAACTTGTGATACCAAGCTGGCACCTCGAATGTGTCGGGGTAGCCGCCCCACCCCCCGGTTCTCCACGCCGTAGAACTACCTTTCCTGAGCTCGGGCGTTGCAAATCGAAAGCGAAGGTACCACCTATCGATACTCAGTCTGGGTGCGATGCATGCTACGGTAGAGGTGCACCTGCATACAGTACATGTTATGAAGCTTCTCACTGAAGGAGCTCTATACTATTAGTAAGTCACTAAAATACTGTTTTCGGACGAACATACAAATGCTACCCGGTGAGAAATAGCATGGTCTGAGTATAAAATGAAACTTTGACGCGTGCTACGATAGAGGTAATGTGCCTTTTTTGGTTCGGCTGAAACGATTTCTGACTGACGAGGCTCGTTACCCTAAACTCCTCGGAAAAATCCTTCTTGTGTTGCATATGTCTTCCTTTTACACCTAAGCCATGGGACTGTTCATCTGGTGACAGTTTTGTATATCCTATGAACGTATTTCGTGGGTGGGGTAGAGCTTCTCACGTGAACACCCTGAGAATACACAGGATACATGCGTTAATATCGCAACACAAGAATTAGCGTCCGGGGGGGTTGGGTTAAAGAGCCCCGTCCTCCAAAAATCGTTTCAGGCGAAACGTTATGTTTCCTTTCTTGTAGCACCCGCCGTGCTACATACAGCAAGATCCAAGCTGGCACCACCACAGATAATGTCCTCGCCAGAGCCATGAATCGTGGAACATGATGAGAGAACGCCGTATTAATGTTGTACGGGGTCGGCAGGGGCTTTGGAAGACGATATCGCTCAACTTTAGAACCTCGACTTGAAAAGGATCTTCGTTCTTGACGTGTTCACGGGCAAGCGCACACAAATGCCCCCTGCCGTCGGAAAGGCAAACAACGGGATAGCCGAGACGATGGGTTTGTACGGAGCGTGCGCGGCGGATGTTCCTCTCGGCCTTAAACGATAAGACCTCAGGCGACTCAACCGTAGCCCCATCCTCTCCCCGTTGTTTACATAAAGTGGTATGGTTAGCAGAAATTATGGCTGGTGGTGTGGGTTTTAGATACAACAGGAAAGCTGGTCGATCGCGTACCGCGTGGCTTCCCTGCATATATAGCCCTTCCCTTACAGGGTGTTAAGTGATCACAAAGAAATACGCGTGAAAGCCCGCGGTTCGATTAGAGACGCATGCTACGATATAATTGCACCATGTTTCTGCCTTCAAAGGGTGGTCACTTAAGGAGCGTCATACCTCACCGGAAAAAGGATTTTGGAGGGAAAAAAACGTGCTGCCGGATGATAGATATCATGACCCAAGTATACTCTGAAACATATTTCGTCACAAAAATGAAAGTCCGACGAATTTGGGTTAAGGAGCCCGATCGTTCAGAAAACGATTCAGCCAAAAAGTGGTATCTCTACATTGGCCTGCGTCTGGAATTACACTGCCCAAAAGCAGGCAGAAGTACCAAGCTGCGACATCACCACAGGGGTGGAACCCTGTAGGTGGGGAACCGAGCATACTACTACAAGACGGGCGATACTGGCATAAGAGTATACACGAAAGGTAGGGGTGTAACAAGGGTTTTATGCAGGTGCAGCACGCGGATTACCGCCCGAACGCCACCATCAAACACCTTGGCAGCGTCAGTTGGCAGCACACATGCATACGAAGTACAGTAATGTGTTGCCATTTTAATGCCGTGCAAGCTCGTGGCATTTCAAACCTACACCAAGCGACATCCATAAAGCTTCCTGGTTTGGGCGGTGGCACATCAGGTACACGCGTCCTACTGAACAGGTTCATTTGCAGTCCATTATATAATGGGCGGCTATGAACCGATCGAATGTGTAAACCGTTGTACTACTGCAAGAGGTAGTGTAAAACGAGTCAGTTTTGTCTACGCCCAGTTTAGGACGGAAGCATAGACCTGAGTATGAGTACTTGAGCGGATGGCATCATAGTTTCCGGCATGGAGAAGACATACAGAACTGCCTGGGTTGAGTTGATGAAGATGTTCCCCTCGGACAGTCTCGGAACGTGACCGTGATAGTCAGGTTGTCCTTTCGATGGAAGGATGGGGATGTCGCAGAAGTGGTGAGAGAGGGGCGAAAGGCGGGGGGCGGGGCTGTTAATTGAGGATAGAGGAACCTGTTCTAACGGTGTTGACTGAGGGTACGTCGAATCGAGTTTAAGCCCACGTATCGTTCGGTTTCCTCACGAGTCCTGGTGTTCAGCAGAACTGTACGCGTGAGGACGGAAACACCAGCCTGTAGGAGACTGGCCGTAAAGGGAAGTTGTGGGTGGCTATGTGGGGCAGGATCTCCGAGTCAGAGCGGTCGTCGCGAGGCTTGACATTATGGACCCCGTGTTTTAGACATCGTTCACCCTTTCCGAATACAGACCTTTGTGCAAAATACCTGAGGTAGATTAGAAGTTGCTCTGGACCCCGTGTGTTGTACATGGTCGACCCTTTCCGAATATATTACTTTGTGCAAGTCTACCTCAGGCAGATTCAATACAGATCCACAAAAAGGGCAAATACCTTTATCGACACAACTGAGTGTTTAGGCGGTACTCGTAGCTCGCCATAACTGATTGTTTAGGCGGTATTTGCTGCTCCCTACTCTCGCGGCAAAGCAAGCTAACTGCGCCATGATGTTGCCGCCCATTTGATTGGATGTTTTCTGTTTCCCAACAATTGCCTGGCACGGTAGAGGTAGCCGTATTGTGTTGTGAAACTCCTCACCTGATACGAAACGATTTTCAAAAACGCCGACTGAAAGTGAAAACCCGACGCACAAACCCCACGCCTAGGAAGCCGACTGAACAGGCGGCACGATGCACGATCCCCACTCCCAGGTATACCGCGAATAACATCGACCAAACATGATTGTTTGTTCAACGGTGTTTGTTTTGGAAGATTGGTTAATTTTACTTTGTTCACCCTAGACACGACTTCGCTATCGTAGCACGCACTAACAACCCGGTTGGTTTTGTTCTCCACCAGTTCAGGAAAGTGGCCTAACCGGTCAAATGAGCTTCAGGCGTTTTTGAGACGTCGGGCCTTGGGTCGTGCCCCACAGACAACGCCCGATCGTACCATGAATGTCACCACTTTGGAAGGAGATGATGGTGTAAGTGTCTCCGTTCGGATCCGTGGTAAGTCGTCACGGAGGTTCTCCGCAATCGTCGGTATACCTTGCTTGGTGGGTCTGGTGTATGTTTTCCCGTGTGTACATTAGTTACACCGCCAAAACTCTAGATTCAACAACATACAGTCGACACAAGGTATGTGTGCGCTACCGGGTTATTCGAGCTGCCTTGCTATATCCATGGGAATATGGTTCTATGGAAACAGATAACGTGTAGTACACATGCCAGTTGGCATATAAAAATATTCGGACGAAACAAGTACATCGGTGTCACGGGAGGTATCTTGCAGCCTGCGATATCTCATAACAAATGCCGGCCCCCTTGGCGTCGACACTGCTCCACCTGATTCCGCCATATCCACGGCGCTTGCTCACGGCATGTTGGACGGCTGCCCTGGTAACCCTAACCTGATCCAATCATAAACCAACACTCTTTCACCCGTAACACGTGTTTTACGTGACGGTACACTCGTTTTGATCACTGGTTGGACCAAATAGACACGCCAGCCTTGCCCACACTTTCACGAAACGATGGCCATCGAGGAAACTGGAACGAAGTTCAAGGCGACAGCAGTGGGCCTTGGCAATACTATATTGTCCTCGGTACCAAGTACGTACATAACTACACTCGGCAATACGGGCAGTAAGTGGAATACCAGCTACGTGTGGGCTGTAAGTTGGTTTGCGCCACGTATCCCGATGTGGTCAAATTACCACCGTTCTCCTGTCAGCTACACCAAATTAAGGGAAACATCTGTCTCTTTGGCTGGAATAGCAACCTTTTTCCACACATAGTGTACTTGGCCACTCAATTGTACCCAGTCTCCCCAGAAACAGCCCATCGAGCTCCAGCACCTCGAGAGACGTCGGCCACACCACTCCCTTGATGTCTTGGTTGAAGTCTCCCCCTAAACGCAACACTTGAAGAAGCGGTGGCCACTCCACGTCAACAATCGGCTGGTCAAAATCTTCATCCAACTCGAGTTTAAGAAGGGGCTGCGGCCAAACGACGTCTACCAGGGGTTGGTTGAACTCCTGCCCGAACGACAGCTTCCTCAATAGCGACGGCCAACGCACTGCGTCAACGGGTCGATTGAAGGATCGACCGAGCGAAAGTGCCGCGAGGGAGGCAGGCCACATGACGCCCTCAATCGGTTGATTGAAGCTTGGCCCGAGGTTCAGCACCTTCAGTGTCGCCGGAAGGATCCCCTCGGCGTCGATACGATGGTTGAACCTATTTCCGAACGCGAGCTCGCGCAGCGATAGAGGCAGCGTACCGCCACAAATCCGGTGGTTTAAGCAGCACCCGAGTTGTAGCTGATCTAAGTATTTCGTCAACGTTGTTACATCTACAGGGTGGCTAAACGCCTCTCCAAATTTCAGGCGGCGCAGAGATACCGGCCAACGGACTTTGGTGATCGGCTGGTCGAACATTTTGCCAAATTCAACATGTTCCAATAAAATAGGCCACTTCACCTCTACGATTGGTTGATTCAATTCGCGAGACAAAACCAGCTCCCTCAAGTTCGCCGGCCAAAGCACTCCTTCAATGCCACAGTTGAAAGCATACCGGAACTTGAGCGACTGCAAACCGGCTGGCCACGACACACAGTCGATTGGGAAGTTAAAGTAGCCGAACGTCAACTTCAACAGAGCGGCAGGCCAAACGACGCCGGTGATTGATTGGTTGAAATAGTGCCCGAGACTTAGTTTCAGCAAGGGTTCAGGCCAAGCAACATTAGCGATGGGATAGTCAAAGCTATGGCCGAGTTCCAGTTCGAGCAAAGAGGCCGGCCAAACCACATCGTAGATCGGTTGATTGAAGGAGGACCCGAAGTCTAGTGTAAGCAAACAGGAGGGCCATATAATCCCGGCAATCGGTTGGTTAAACGTAGTCCCAAATGCCAGTCTGAGTAAACAGGCAGGCCAGATGACACCGGTAATTGGCTGGTTGACGCTATGCCCGAATGTGAGTTCCAGCAACGAGTCAGGCCAAACTATCATGTCCACCATCCGGTAAAGCACGTCGCCAAATGGATAGTCTTTTGCATAACATTGCCGCGGCACCTCTTCGAACGTCAACTTCCGAAGTGAAGCCGGCCACAGTACGAGGCGCATCATGTTTTTCAATCTCTGGCTGCCAGCATCGGAGATGCGGGCCCACGGTTCCTTCTTTCCATAAAGCGCATCCGCCCCCCGCCCCCAGTCCTCAATACCCACCTCCCGTAAATAAGGTAAGTAGATCCCGCTGAGGGTCTCCTGAAAATTCCTTCCAGGCGATAGATGTGGCGAACACGTACTGGTCGGCACATCGTCAGTCGCGAATGGGGGCGTTTCCCAAAGAGCATCGTTGATGATCATGATCGTCATCGATTCCACTCTCCTCAGGAGGTCCGATTCCAGGAGCTTTGGCACTAGCATGTTAGCCGGCAACATCCAAATAACGCGTGTCGCTCGTAGGGTGGGTAGCCGTCGCCTATTTTCAGTACCGACGGTCTCGCCCGAGGAACCGTCATCGCCCCAGATACTGAGTGAGGTCCCGTTGTTGATGATGACTCTCAACCTGCGCACTCCTCGGGATATGCCGCATGTGTGAAACGAGACCAGCTGTAGCTCCATTGTGCTCGCGTACCACTTGCCAGTATGCGACTGTTGGAGGGCGAT
This sequence comes from Saccharina japonica, assembly GCA_008828725.1. NCBI lineage: Eukaryota > Phaeophyceae > Laminariales > Laminariaceae > Saccharina > Saccharina japonica. The sequence continues at coordinate 8,564 of MEHQ01000351.1, read as the reverse complement.
TTGGAAGATAGAAAGCCAGCGGTTGCTGCCTGGATAGAAGAAACGCGGTATAACACAAAGACAAAAAACACAGGATGTAAGTACAAGGTATGCACGTGGTGCATGTCTAACCGTGGATGAAAAATGCCTCGGTTCCGCCAGTGAAAGGAGGCCAGGAACCTGTCGCTGAGAAGGGAAACCTGGTTGTTGCATGATTTTACTATTTTCAATTAAAATATTTTGGAACATCCGGTCCGTCATCCTGAAGGATGACCCCCCCCCCCCGTCTATGTAGGGTGCAGCTCACCCTTCGAGCGACTCGCCCTATAAGTCGCGGAGCTTCGCGCTTTGGACAAGCAGTGTCTGCCTGGTCAGTGAAACACGGGCGCGCTTCGCCCCAAATTGTTGGGATGAGCGGTCCTTGCTCATACCTATACGGGTAAGCACGACCCCACCCGTACCGTACGATGGCGGTCACATGCGGGGAGTACCACGGAAACGAGGGCGTTTACTGTAACATACCTGTAATTACAGATGCTTACTAAGTACATGGTTGTAAATTGAGTTGTCTCTGGCCCCTGTAACTTAGTCGTTGAGGGCAAGCTTGTTGTTCCTACTTTCGATTCAGACGCTGTGCGCAGAAGACAAATCCCAGGGAACGCCAATGGTGTGAAAGCAGTTGAAGTGTCGTTGGGAGGGTCTTCAGCGAAGACAAAAACCGGTCCGAAGACTGCCATGTGCTATCACCAGTAGATTGATTGAATGTTACGGGAATACGTACAGGAATGCGCCATATTGTGAAAAGCCTCAGGCATGCGCCATGTGTATGCATCTGCTAGATCATCACCTCGCCCCGTCTTGATCAGGACAGTCACACGCATGCTACAGGAAGGATGCACCTGTCCGTTTCGCGTGCTCCTCGTTTGACAATGGTCACGTGTCAACCGAACCATGTCACAAGAAATCGTCCATGTTTGACCCGATGAGTAACCCGACGGCCTAGGTTTGTACCCGATAGCAGTTTGGGAAAACGAAATATAAGGCATGCCTTGTTGGGTGGTTTTTAGCGTTCAAGTAACCCACCAGTGACGCATGCTACGGTAAAGGCGCACCAATTTGGTTTGGAGGTCGGTTGCTTAAGGAACTCTATATCTCACAAACACGTATGTTTTAACGGAAACTGAAAGTGCTACCAGATGGGCAATTCCATGGCCGAAGTATGTGACAAAATTTAATGTATCACTAGAATAAAAAGTTTGACAATTTTGGATTAAGAAGCCTCCGTCATTTAGAAACTGTATCAACCAAAACGTGCGACCTTTATCGTAGCACGCGTCCAGTCAGAAAAAATATTGCCTCAGAAGGCACAAAAGTTCTACCCCTATCGTAGAGGACCCATCCACTTCGCAATGTCGCCTAATAATCCTTGTTAGAGTGCACTGTTCAAAAACTAAAAGTCCCACTGTAATCCCAAGTATTTTGTCGGCCTATCGGGAGTGCAGTTTGGCTCCGAGGGGTTTAAGCAACACATACAGTAGACTACGTTTAGAGCGAATTCACGTAGCGGATAGCATACAAGTAGTGCCTTACGAATTAGTGACTGAAAAAACTGAACAAAATATAAGGACTGCTGTGTATGCGCATGAAATCATTGCCTGCCCTTCGCCCGCTCTCGGTGCGGAATAATAGGTAAATGTGCGGTGCACCGAATAAACCTGGTCGGATGGAACTGTATACCTATAAAAAACATATACCAAGTATACCTGGTGTACACTAACAGCCATGAAGTTATTTCGCTCTTACATTCGTACGATCGCGTCCGTTTACCGAGTCGCAGAAGGTTCTCCCATTAAGAGCCTGTTGGCGATCGGCTAGTAGGATGAAAGAGTACTGTTATCCGAAGAGCGTGCAGCTTGCTGCCGTATGCTCGTTGTTTCTGACTAGGTGTCTCTTTTCCTTGCCCTATAGCTGCATTTCAATTCACAACGTATGCGAGTTGCACGTTTATACAGCGCCAAAAGAAGTATAAGGTCGTAGTAAGAGCAGGTGTAGTGGAAGGGCCAGCAGTACAGTGGTAGTTCTTCTGAACGGACAGCAATTATGTAGTCGTACGTGCAGGAGCACAGGAATACATTTTGAAGCAGGAGTGGAATAGGTATCTGAAGATAGTCTCGTGCTACGACAGAGGGGACAATTTTGGCTACAAACAATTATGAATCACCTTTTTAAAGGACCCTTAACCCAAAGTTGTCCGAACGCCATTATTTCTTTGCAATAGTGTTGATTTCTGTATACATAGGCCATGAGGTTTTCTAGTGGTCATCTTGGGGTATACCCCCTGGGATTCCGGTTATTTGGGGTTATATGCCGAACGCGCCCACGGAAGGTGCTCTCGCGTGCCCAAACCTGGCCTCAAATGCAATTCCGACGCCCTCGTGAGATGCCCGAAGCCCATGCCAAGCACACACACAACCCTTATTTTGTTTTTCGGGCACGTTCTTGGGCCTAACGGGACAGCGGCGCATGAGGGAGCACACGAAGCCCCCCATTTAACCACATATGGGGGGGGATAAACCCATGTATCTACTAAAGTTATCTGCTTCCCCCAATTGACCGCTTTTTTCACCCCATTTGACCGAAACCAAACCCCCTTGTGACCTCTTGTGACAGCCTTAAAAACGACTTCAGTGTACGTATGCACGTCACCGCCCAACAGCCAAAATTTACCACTGGACGGAACATCCAGAATTTGCGAGTAGTCGGGATCGTTTATGTCCCAAGCATTTTCGGCACAACTATAAAAATCAAATACGTATAGACGATATGAAAATATCGGCTCTTTTGACCAACATGATGGCGGTGATAAGAGAATCAGAACATATACCTGTATGCTCGGCGTATGAATCGTGGGTTCCTGGGTGCTTGGTACTTCGTTGCTGGGTGATACGTACTCAAACACACCAGCCCGCCGTCCAACGCACAGCATAGGCCCCCAGCGGCTTTGAACGTAGAGTCAGGTGGACAAACTCCTTCCCGCCATGTCGAGTCCAAGCCCCTGGGTGCCCGTGCTGTGCGTTGGACGGCGGGCTGGTGTGATTGAGTACGGATCACCCAGCAATGAAGTAGCACGAAGTAACAAGCAACGCAAGACCCATACACCGAGCATTAACGTATGTGTTCTGATCCTCCCATCACCATCACGTTTTGTCAGAACAGCCGATCTTTTCATATCGTCGACAATACAAATTTCATTTGTATACTCGTAATCGTGACAAGATTTCTTGGAAAACAAACGATCCCGACTACTCGCAAGTCCTAGATGCTCCGACCTGCGTATTCAGGCTGTTGGGCAGTGACGTGGATAGGTACACTGTTGTCGTTCGTGAGGCTTTCACAGGAATTTAAAAGAGGGATTCGTTTCGGCCAAACGAAGTAAACAAATTGGCCAAATTGGGGGAGTACATACAGTTAGTAGATTAGTGGGACTTTTCGCCCCCCAGCATGTGACCAAAGGGGGGGGCTTCGTTCGCCCCCTCATGCGCCGCTGTCCCGTTAGGCCCAAGAACATGCCCGCACAAAAAGGAACCGTTGAGTGCGTGCTTGGCATGGGCTTCGGGCATCTCGCGAGGGCGTCGGGATTGTATTTGAGCCCAGTTTGGGCAAGCGGGAGGACCTTCCGTGGGCACGGTTTGCCGATGCCCCCAAATGGCCGAAACATCCATGGGGTATACCCCCACATTGCCATTTTTCTTAGTGTTTAATGAGGTTGTGCATTCAATGTTTCTCAAAATCAGAAGTTTGGCCATTAGTATACAGCTCCGCAAGTCAGATCCTACAGAAAATATGAGGTACACCTCTACCTTCACATGTGTCTCCCACGGGGCGGGACGCGTATCACCATAGAGGGAGCACGTGTTTGCCTCCTGAGGCATTATTTCTGACTGATGGGGCTTCTCAACCGAGGAACTACCCAATAAGCCGATAAGGCATACGCCTTCTATGGCAAAAGTTTGCTCTGATGGGGCTTCTCGAAAGAGGATCTGCCCATCACCGTTGTGGCTTTTTCGTGCGTATGGATATATTAGCCACGGGATTTGTTCGTCGGGTTCAGCGTTCACTATTTCTTATATCCGTTTCCCGTGAGAAGCATCATGAAAGTGGCCGCTGCAACCCTCCCGTGGGATGCTTCGGTGAAACTATCCATGAGACGTTCGACCCAGTTCTTCGTGTCAGACAGCGTGGGACACGCAGCAGTGGAGCATGCTACGTTAGAGTGGGTGCAGCCAGCTTTCGCGTAAAGGAGGGACCCATGAGTGTCTCGAAACAACCCTGCTCAATCGTGTGCTATCGTCGGACAACACATATAGTTCGATTTCCAGATAGCCGAGGGCCGGCAGACAATTAAGCTGGCTCTACCTAGGCCCTATTTCGTCTTGCGGTTTCTCTAGCGACGTGCTTGCGTTTATATCAAGTGACATGTCACCGTCATGCCTACTTGTCCAAAGCGATTGGCACATGATGTTCCTGGCGTTGTCCACCATCGTCTATCCAGCCCCCATCTGGGGTAAGGTACTAGCGCACGCATTGTGATTGCGAGATAAGGAAGGTCCTGAATGGCAGCCTTGCAGGAAAGGACAAAAGACTACACGGGAGCTATTTGGTGAGGGCTTCGCAAGTTGCGACTTACTTCGAAATAACCTATGTCCATGTCATTCTGTGTACGCGCGGAAACGCCCCACAGGCTACCCTCGACAGCAAATGGAAACGTGAAGGACACGCCTGAATGTGTTAGTGTTTCGTCCTAGCCGGTGTAGAGTAACGCTCGAAGTTGGCCGCCAAGGCTCAGTCTGTATATGTTTGTACGGCTGTGTGCGTTTACATCCACGCCAACGTGCGGTATGACCCCGACCGCAACATCGAGCATACGGGTATTAGTTTGGTACGGCGTCGATACCTGTTCCCAACACTTTGGTAAATTTCGGTACATTCTCGATCCCGGCACCCGATACTTCGGCAAATGAATTGTCTGGGTACCGGTCCCTAAAACTTTGGCAAGTTCGCTATTAATTCAGTACCAGTTCCCCGACACTTATGTGAACTCCTTATGTGTTTCTATTACCACCGATGCCCGAAACCACTGGAAGTTCGGTACGCCCACTGAAACATGCCCCGGGTACCGGTATACCCTCAACAACAATAACGAAGGCGCAGGTGTTTTTTCAGCACGGCCTTGGCACCGAGATGCAGGGTATGCAGTGGCGCAACGATGACACATATTCAGACATGGCGAATATTTTATGGGTTGGCACCGCGTCAGTCCATCACACTGTTTACCTCTATGAGGTCCATAACGTATGTCATACTTCATAATCGACGCAGCGCACCCGTGTCAAACTTGTCCACAATACTGCTATAGACACAACACAATAACGTTAGAGCGTTCGGAGGCTCGAATGGGTAGCTCGGTATGTCATGAACGCACAGCGTTTGGGTTTGATCCGACGCGGCGCTGCTGCTACAGCATATGCTCTGCGCTAATTTGGTGTTGTGGAAAAACATGGACCACTCATAGGGTAGAAGTAGTAGTACTAGTAGAAGTAGTACTCCAGTAGCAATGAAAGGTTGGGAGGAGGAAAAAGGTAGTGTTATCCTATACAGTACATAATTGTATCGGCTAGCACGCGACAGCTCGCATGCATCCCTCCTGGGTATCTGTTCTCCTCAACTCTGCTGTATGTAAAGTAAGAAATGTCAGCCTCTTGAGGTCGCCAAGATTTTCATGTGGAGCTTCTAAGCTGGAATGTAGTAGAGTTGGCTTCAAGCGCAGCACTGTGTGACGGTAGCACACGTGAACATTGCACACATTAGATGACAAAGCAGCACCACATTGTGGAAATTTGAAGCTGCTGCTGCTTTTCCACTGTGATGCTCGGTGATAGGTGGTTCTTCTAACTGGTGCTGATGTTGGTAACCGTCCTGTCGCTTGCTACTTTCGCGGGAAGCGCCAACGCAACTACAGTTAACGCTGCGGTTGCCTCCTCCTTCTCCAGGTCGTTGTCGCTGTTCATACGTGAAGTTCATGAGTGCTGCGTGTGTGAAGTTTGTACTGTAAAACAATGACCTCCTTAGGTGCGGCCTCGATACCTTCACACGGGAAACTATTTTATTTGACATTTTCATGGATTCCCATCGCATTGACATGCTAATTTTCTACGTTTGCCAATTTCAATTGCACACCATGACGGCCCGTAGCATTGACACCGCATTGGCATCGAACCTCATCATGGCAACACGCCATGACAATGTTTTGGCGGTGCCATGGCACTTGTCACGCTTTACACCATGGCACCGCCATGATTGGATACAGTATCTACATATATTTTTATCTTCCTCATGGCATGCCATGGGGATGTCACGGCAGTGCTACAGGCCACCATGGCAATCTCATTAATCTTGATGGCATGCCATGGCATTCCCATGAAATGTCATCGTACGGCTTATCATTGTCATGAACCTCCACAGCCCGCCATGGCCTTACCTCGAACTTGCAGGACACGCCATTGTATTGCAATTAACCTCCTTGAGTTGCTGCGGCGTTACAATGGGTCATCATCACAACGCCACCACATGTCATGGCAACTCCATGGCAACGCATGACATTCCCATGGAGTGCCGTGGTAATGGCATGTAAATATCACCGCTTTGCTGTGGGTGTCAGCCATGGATTGTCGAGGGAAGGTCATAACATGCCATGGCAGGCATGATCTTGGCAATTGTGTAGCCTGTTATCGCAACACAATGGGTTGTCACGGCACTGCCATGGTAGGCCATGCATACACCATGGTAATGCCATGGCTTTACCGTTGAATCGCCCTGAATGGGCCTTTCCATGGCACCATGGAATAATCACTGACCTTTCCATGATAATCCCATTGGCCAATACCACGGCGCAATGCCATACCTGGTAGTTTATTACATGGAATGCTATATAATATCATGCCGTGAAGCCCAATGGCAGTGCCATGGATACCCATGGCACCTCCATTGCATTGCCATGACGCGCCATGAAAAAGGCAACTAATGTACATCCACCAAAACTATCGTGTCACCCCTAATATGTTGCGCGGAAAGGGAGATACGTGGAGCAGCCGTTGCGTCGCACATGGGATATCCAGGTGTCTACGGTTGTGAAGTACTTATACTGGACCATTACGGTATGTATACCGAAGTAGGTTTGAGCAAAGCAATTCGATTTACCTGTTCCAGTTGAAGTTTGAATAGTTTCGCTAATCAAGTAATCTATTTGTTCGCACCTACCGTAAACTGTTATCAACATGACACACCCCCTATATGCGACGGATTTCGATGACGTCTTTCTCCAAAACATTTCGTGGAGGGACCATGGGACACGCAGCGAAAACGATGGATTTGTGAATGTTTCGTATCAGTGGTAGAGAGACTTCGCTCGGTTATTCGCACCTTCTCCGCTAGGGAAAACAAATCCGCTTGCAGGTTTGTGCCAGACGGCATTATCTTGCGTGCTTTATGGTGCTCTCTGTTAGAAATGTGCTGGTACGGTATACCAAGGTAGCTGTACTGTTGCACATACATACGGCCGAAGGTTTGACCGGGACGCCTTCATGCTAAACGTGGCGGCAGAGGGGGCACACATTTTCTCGTTTGAATATCTCCTTGGGGGTTTTGACGGGAGGGTTACTCAAACCCGGATTGCTGCTGAGGTACAGTAGTGGGGGCACTGAAACCACAGACCTCAACGCAAGCAAATTCAATCCCAACGTACAGCACGAGATCAATACCGTAGGCGTACTGCTGCGCGCTCCCCCGATCGCCAGTCGATATAATAGAAGATCACTCTACGTGTGTGCTCGTACCTCACAGGGCCCCGATCGGTACAGCAGTTGCGCCCCAACCAAGGGACAGCTGCAGTAGCGGCATGTGCAACGGTGGTGGTCTGTTTTCTGGAGTATACAATATCTGTAGTACAAACTGGGTGCAGTTGTTCGGCAAGTTCGGGGTGCTAGAGCTGGTTACGAGGCTCGTTTCGCCGCCGTACTGGCCCCTCTCATAAGAAACACGAAATATTACTAAGGTTCACGTGCTAATCATAGCCGGCCAAATGCACTTTTTATCTCATGCTGCCAAGCCGCCTGGTGGCTGTGGAAGCTTTGAGCCCTTGCCAGACAGGGGAAGAGTTCGACGATTTCAAAGATCAAGCAGCACGCAGGCTGAGCACCGTCAGCATACGATGTACGAAGCATAGACTCAAGTGTTCGAGGGCTCCTTGCTTATGGGAGGACCGGTAATATGTCGCACTTCGTCGTATAGAAGGTTGGAGACACGTAGGCCCGGTGTGTGGTTCTGAGCAAGACTACACTCCTCCCTGCGAAGGCCTGGCGGCGCACGGTCATTCCGGACTGCTTATTGCGAAAAGCGCGTGCATTATTCTCTGGAATTCGTGCAGTGGCGATCTACACATGGAAGCTGCTCCCACCTTCCTCACTATGTGGATCGCCAGCGGCCAGTGCAGGCGTAGGGCCGTCAGTAGCGCTAGCCAAACTTAGTCC
>MEHQ01004590.1:0-23136 GCA_008828725.1 Saccharina japonica | reverse complement strand
CGAACCATCCGGGTGCTGCGCTGCTCCCTTGTGGCACGACGAGCCACTCGAAGAGCCGTGTGGGCGTGCAAAACGCCGTGAGGGGGATCGTGTCTTTGTGGATCGTGATCTGGTGAAACGAAGAGACCAGGTCAAAGAGTGAGAATATCCGACCACTGCCCAATTTGTCCAAGACTTCGTCGACGCGGGGTATGGGAAGCGGACCAGGGATCTCGCGTACGGCGACGTGGAGTGTTGAATGAGACCAGCCGCAAGATATTCGTCCAAAATAGCGTCCATTTGTTTGGCCACTATAGGGTTCACGCGGTAGGGACGAGAGGTCACAGGAGGAGTGCCAGGGGGGACCGTGATCTCGAACGGCAGGAGGGAGCACGAGTCGAAGTCGGTAGACGACGTGGAAAATACATCTGCAAACTCGGTGAGGGCGTCTCCCAGCTGGGTTATGACGTTAGGGTCCCAGCCTGGGCCGTGGAAATCGAATGAAATCTCTCGGAGGTGTGCTCGCAGTTTGTGCCATACCTGGAGAAAACTGACTTGTTGTTCGGCGTTTAAACGCTCGAGTAGAGAGGGGGGCGGCTCGAGGTCGGCCGGTGTAGACTTGGATAGTTCGAGACCGCCTCGAGGGGGTTTTTCGTGCAAATGATGGACAAAGGGGTCAGCGCAGGTCGGCGGGGCAAAAATACCGGCCGAGGGGGGCGTGACAGAGCCCGGGACGACCATGTAAGGTTCGTCGGGGGTGATGGGGTGCAGTGTCGAGGCAATGCCATCATGGTGTAAAACTGAAGCGACAGGCACGCGAAGGCGCGGGCAGGGGGAGGCACCGAGCAGATCGCCAGGTTCGAGCTCCGCTGTGCCAGCTAGCGGGATCTGTTGGAGGCCCTTCTCAACGAGGTGTTCGTCGAAGGAGATGCCGGGGGAACCGCGTAGCATCTCCACAAGGTAGCTGCCGGCTAAAACTGGCGCTCCATTGCTGCAAACCAGAGAAACTTGGACGAGCTGGTGATCGCGTGAGAGCGATATGCAGCCGCCACCGGCGTAAAGAAGGTGGTAGCCGCCGGCTGGGGCCGAGAAATCGGACACCAAGACGACGGCGCCAGTTGAGGTTTGGTGAAATAAGGTGAGCTCACCGAAAACGCGATTATCGCGTGGGCACGGGGGCAAGGTGCGGTAAGAGCGCTCACCGAACCGCATCCAGCTGTCGCGGGCGAGGAGAACGTCGTGCTGCATGGCCTCGGGGGGGACTGGAATACAAGCCCAGACCGCGAGCGATGCAGTAGGTTTATCTTCATGTAGGAACTGGACGCTCAAGCGGACAGTGGCGGAAGTTTGCAAGGGGGGGGACTTTCCGAAACCGCCCCGCGATCGTGGGGGGGGGTGTGTCTCGCATATGCTTGAGGCTACACCAGTGCGCACCATGTGCTCCCAGGCGGTACGAGTGAGGAACGTCTGGGGGGAGCCTGTGTCCAAGAGGGCGACGCATCCAAATTTAGTGGAAGCGTGGCCGCTGTGGACCTTGATTTTCGTCGTGAAAGAGGAGTGATCCATTGGTGACCAAACCAGGGACCAAGCAAGGTCCCTGCTCCGCGAGAGTTTGAGCGACCGGAGCAGTGTCTCCTACTGTGGATGTGACAGAGAAAACGTCGCCACCGTGGTCCGACGGCACATTCAGCTCGAGGGTCGAATATCCAGAGGGAGCGGTGGTCGTGTCGCAGGTCGAAAGACGCTGCTGGGAGGTGGGGTCCACCTCAAAAATGAAATATTGACCTTGCGGGGGCGAGACGCCGCGCGAGGGGGAGGTAGAGTGACAGCGAGCCTGCGGCGGTGCGCGGTCGCGTAGGCGCTGGCGCACAAGCTGCAGGGTTTTTCCTATCAGGTTGAGGCCGCACCATGTGGGGGGCATAGGGCGTTGGCGTGACCCACTCTATAGCTTACCCCCCAGATGGTATCATAAGGGCTTGCTTCTGCAAGCAGCCGGTCACCGGTTCCCAGCAGATGCTGTTGCATGGCGGGGGTTTGGGCGAACTTTGCGTAGGAACCGACGAGCACAATATTTTCACGCTCATGTTCCCACACGGCGGCATCAAAATTGAGCACTTCGCGTCCGTACTGTCTGTGTAGCTTTGGATCGAATACGCGCATGATTGTTTGAAGCGCGAGGTGGTCGCCGAATAGGCGGCCTTTTTCTGCAGCGAAAAATTGTTCCGCACACGAATACGAAGTACCGTCTACTGTAAACCTGGAAGGGGTCCATTGCGAGAAGCAAGAGAGAGGTTGCCAGAAAAACACGAATAGTGGGCGTGCAATATTCCTGGGTGGAATCAAACGCGGCGGCGGTAACCGTGGCGTAAGCCAGTGGGGGGGGCGTTTTCACGCTGCCCAGATGGCGCGAGGGGTCGCCATTTGTTGGCGATACCCCACGGGCTACTTGTCCCTCAGGAGTCCCTATCTGGGGGCCCGAGATGGGGACCCATTCACTTAGTTGGATTGTCGCTGCCTGTCCCAAATGATTATGGGGGGAGGCAGGGTGTTCCCGACCGATCTTCCTTGACAAGGTCAGCGAGTCTTCCTCCGCCTGTGCGGGGGGAAATTTAAGTGGGTACACAGACAAAGGTATTGTCACCACTGTCGGGGGGACGGATGGGGTCTGGTCGTTCAGAACGCCTCGTCTCGTCCCGGAACAAAGGGGTCGCGGTTATGCGCGGAGGGTGTGGCTGCGGTTGAACCCTGTGGGGGAAATATTTTCCCTACCGGTTCTCGGGCCGCCGGTTGTGAACCAGGGGCCGGGGAAGAATCCGTGGCCGTACGCTGTTTAGAAGGGGCGTCAAGATTAGCAAAATCGAGGCGTTCTTCGTTAATGGCGCAAAGCGGTAGGTTCCGACCGGTCTTGCTTGCAGACAAAGAGCGGAGCGCCGCTATGGTACTCTTATGTCGGGAATTCCGGTTCCCGCACCTCAAGGCGACCGTCGCATCCGTTTAGCGAAACCCGGTTACGGCAGAAGCTTGCGATGGAGTAGTAGGAGACGCATGCGAACGAGCAACGTTGTTGTCGTTGTTGCGAGGGGGGGCAGCGTTATACGCGCCCTGACCGTACAGTAAAACCCTCATAGGGGGGGGTAATGAGGCGTTACGATTTGTATCGTTTTCGCGAGGGGGGGCAGCGTTCCACGCGCCTTGACCCTGCTTAAAAACACGAGTAGATAAAGGGGGGAATCAGCCGTTCAAATTTGTTCGTGTTTTGACTCCCAAGGGTGCTACAGGCGGAACTGGGAGTTGGGGGGCACCGCCATTGGGCGGTCAGCCGGAGCGGAACGTTCCCGGTTGGCGAGCGTTCGGGTTATTATTGTCTGAATTGTGCCAGGCACCGTAGCGAATACCGGGAGTTCCAGCGGCCGAGGCGGGGGCCGGAGGAGTTCCTTGGTTTGGCTGGTACACCGTGAGAGACTAAAGCGCGGGTCCTGTGTTTCGGGCATCTTGTCCGAGCTGGAGGGGCGCGTTGTTGCCGGAGTTAGGTAAATTTTGGTTGTAGTTACCTCGTCCGTTGTTGTGCGAATTATTTCGCGGAGGCGCGTGTGTGTTGCCTCCGTTACTGTTGCGAGAAAGGTTGTTGTCATTGTATCGCGAGGAAATTCTACGGCGATCATAATTAGACGACGAGCGTGTGTTTTCACCGCCTACGGAGTGGGGACGGCTACGATGGGAGCGCATGCGCTGCTGCCAACGACGGTAGACGTCACCATTGTCTCCGAGTAAACCAAGCTGGGGGTTAAGGCAGCCGCTACGGTTTGCAAAAGGTAGCGATCAGAAGTTCAGAGAGTGGTCTGTACCGTCGCAATTTAAACAGAGCCCTCTGTTGTCACGAAAAGCGCGCGTGCGAGCCTCGGGAGACATAAGTGTAGTCCACAGGGGAGGGTCCTTATTGTTAAATGATGCGGAGACTTGGAATACAGTGTCCCAGTCAGCAGCGTCAGCAGGCCAATGGTTGTACGTGTAAGAAAAAGGACCAGACTCATAATCGCCGGTATGAGCGACGCTCACCACAACAGGATTGTGTGAGGAACCCACATGTCTCGAACGGGACGACGGGGCGGCAGATATACTCTGAGAGCGATTGCCTGCATGCGGTTGCAAAGAAAGGCCCGCCAAAGGGGGCAGGGAAACATATGTTTATCCGCTTATAGCGGGAGTTCTATTCGTCGCCATGGTCTGAAAAGACAACCACATGGCATCAATCGAGACAAAAGGGGTGGGCACAGTGGCCAAAACACCCGAAAAAAAACGTGGGCATGAGCCCGGGGTACTGGTTCTTAACGCTACGGCGAACCAGTTCCAAAACTGTCGACAAGCTGGGGGCAAGTACATGCTCTGAGCCTGTGACCCTAGATACGACCCCTCTGAAAGACCGAAAAAAAAACAGAAAAGGGGGTACCGTTGGCTACACCAAAAGTCTGCAGCCGCTGGAACGCAGCAGTTCCGACTCCGTGGTCGAAGTGGCTGTGGATGAGGCGGAGGAGCTGAGCTAAAGCCCCCGGCCCGCAAGCGTGGGCGTCCAAACTCCGGCTCACCTGCGAAAAAAAATCGTCGAACACGGCGGTGAGGTCGGTGGAAGAAGGGCGGTCAGCGACAATGACTCTCATGACAAGATTTTGGAGGGGTTGTTCCCAACTGTGGATCCAATCTTCAGCTTCAAGGCCTTCGACACATCGTTCATCTCTCAAAACTAAAATGTCCGCCAGAGCTCGCTTAATACTCCGTGATAGTTGCTGTGTCCCACCCGCTTGGGTAGCTGCCGAGCTTAAAGGGAGGGGGGTGACACGGTCAACCTTACGAAGATCGATGTTGACATAATGCCGTTCAACACTCCTAATATAAGTGTTATCGACCGACGGCAGCAGCTACCTCGTCTATTCGAACCTGCCGAGCATGGGCTGTCGCGGAGGACAGGGGGGGGGCAGCGTTGGTAGCGGCTACGCTACGAAGAAGCAGATGCAGTGCATCGCTCGATGATACGTCTACCAGGAAAGGTGTTACTCGCCTGGATGTCTTCAAAGCTGTGACATCTTCCGAGTCCTCCTGCTCCTTGTTGGCTGGCTCCGTCGTCGTTCTCCGAGATGGAGTGCTGCTGCTGCTGCTGTTCTCCTCGCGCCGGTTCTTCTTCGGCCCCGCTCGATGTTGGCGTGAAGAGCTGGACCCGTCGGAGGCGCGACCCTGTCGGCCGTCCCGTCCGTGGTCGCGGCGACCATGGCTGGGGGAGGGCCCAGCCTGCCGGCGAGACGAGGCAGCGGCGCCAGCAGCCAGTCCCGAGCGGTCGGGCCACACAGCCTCTCCGCGGTTGTCGTTCAAGTGAGCCCTTCGCAACAGTTCCACGAGGGTGTGGGCCACCGAAGAGACTTCCCCCGAGTCCGGAGCAACGACTGCGTGTCGCAACACCTGGCGCAGCGTTGCGCTCGTGTAGCTTTTGAAAGTTCCCTGCAGCTGCTGGGAGGCGACACGCACGTTTGCGCGCGTCTCCTTCACGAAGAAAGGCTTGTTTTGCGTGACGGGGTCGTCCAAGGCAGTGTCGACAAAGATCGAGTCCACCGGCCGGGGGACGTAAGCTGGGGGAGAAATAACCGCGCTCCGGTAATCCCGGGGTGAAGGAGTTGCTCTGCTCGGGGACGTCCTCGATGGAGAAGCTTTTTTGGCCCGCCGCGGTCGGCGCCGGTCTTCCAGGTCCCGGCCGGATGACTTGGCGGCTACCACGTCTTTGGCGTTGGTCTCCGTGGTGGCGACGGCCATGACCACTTCCCTCTCGGCAGGCGCCAACTGCTGCCCCAGCCTCGCCCACGTCTCCCGGAGCGTGGCCAACTGGCTGACCCCCTTGGTGTGGCGTACGGTAGCCAGGCGAATAGCTTCCCGGCTGGCCTCGTCCTCGAGGCTGTGCTGGAGGATGAGGGCCTCTTCGTCTATGGTGTGGACCTTCTTGACGGTCATGGGCGCTTTCATAATCATGTCAGCCTTGAGGTCGGGGGGGGGGGTGCTGTCTATTGAACCGGCGTGATAGCCGCGGAGTAGACCGCAAGAAGTGTCTCCTTCGCTGGCTGCACTGGTGCGGCTGCGGCCTGGCTGCTGGCGTGAGAAGGGTCAACCAGCGCCTCCTGAGCATTCTCGTCAGACGGCTCGTAGTCCAACAGCTCGACCATTGGGTCGGGCCTGGCGGTGGAAGCAGCCATCTGGGAAAATAGGAGAGAAGGTGGAGTATCCGACAGGCAGGAGCGCGAAAGGGAAGGCGCAGTCGAAACCAAGGGAAGGAATGGGCGTGAAGGGACGGAACCAGTGATCGGAAGCGAGGCAGAATCGGCACTATAATCAAGTGAGATGGCGGTGGGCGGTTGATCCGCACAAATAGCGAGTGAATAGGAGCTGTCAGGTTGTGCTGCACTAATTTCAAGTTGAGAGGCACCGTTAGAGTGGTTTGTTTTCAGAGAAAGAGTGGGTAGTGGGGAAAGCTCTTGCGGCGCCTCACTGCAACAAGCGGGCAGCAGGCGGCGAGCTCGTGCACGAGCAGCACGCCGAATGCCACACAGATCGCGCTGCGAGAGTGAGGGTGGGGCATTTGTTTTTTTTCCATCCCATTTATTATCTTCGAACTTCTGTCTTTCTCCCTCTCTAGTCGTAACTCAGATCCGGGGCCATAAAGTAGGCTCCTCTCCCTCCTCCCCCACTACGGTTCTTGCCTTGTTTTTTTATCGCGCAGAGGGTTCAGCCTTCCCAACGCTCGTCGATCTTCATCGAATTTTGGATATGTGTTTTGCGAGCAAAAGTCCCTACGAGCATGCACTCGGGGGGACTCGAACTCACGATCTTGACTCTACAGGCTTCGTGGTCACCTGCTAGCCCACCGGGGCGACCAGCTTCATGCATCTACCAAAGGTTGGTTGTTGGTGAGCGAAAACGTACTTTGACGTGAGAGAATAATCTCAGAGGTCGGAGACCCGTTTGGCGACGGAGAAGGACGTTCGATGGTGTCACTCCTGCATGAGTTGTCGCGAGTACTCGTAGTCGCGGAAAGTACTGCTGTCCCGTCGGGACGAGTACTCGTACTCGTCGCTGGTGCGTGCACCAGGGGTGCTCGTAAGGCAGGCGTTGCTGTGGCGGCCATGCCTGGTAGGCAGGCCACCTGGGTAGGTGGGGTATGCAGCCGCTCATGAGATACATATCGTGGAGGGTGCATAGCTCCCTCAGCCAAAGTCCAGGGAGGGGGCAGCTGGTCGCCTGAGTCGAGAAAAGCTGACCTATTTTCACGAAATGGCGAGATTGGCCCGGCTCGGGCTGGATCGGTGGTGGTAGTAGCATCCGTGGTCAAAGGTTCAAGAACCGACACGAGCGGGGTGCTACTGCTGCTCTGGCTCGTAACTATAGCGTCAGGGGTCGCTGTCCCGAGGGCCGACACAAGCAAGACGCTATCAGGAGGGCTAGAGAGCGGGGTGCGCACGCCTGCGGATACTCGTTCTAGAGGTGAGTGCGCTGTGATGTGTGGTGGAATTTCGCGGTTTTCGTGCGATTTTCCACCATCCATCGCTTCGACATCGATCTCGCGTAACTGCGTAATCGGTGTCGTGAGGACTTCCGCGGCCAGAGCTGCAACGTCATGCAGATCTGGCCGTGGCATCGGGATGACATTCGAGATGTGAGCGGTGGCGGGCTCACTTGAGGAAGCGATCGGCATTACTTGAGAGCGTATATACAGCTGCGGCAGTCAAATGTAAAAGAGGGTCCGGGGTGGAAAAACCCCTGGTGACAGTTTTCACAGAGCTCGGCATCATGCTGTATGTTGAGGCTAGCTCGGCCAAAGTACTGTCGAGGTCCGACGCTACATCAGTACAGAGGGTTGGGTCGGCAGTAGTACGAGAGTCGTTGGCTACGCGAGCGCACGAGACTGGCACTACGGCAGCACACAAAGCTGGGGGAAAGGTCAGGCTGGAGTCGAGCAGAAGGGTAGCAGCACACTCGCTAGAGGTAGGGGTTACGCTCAATTCAAGGGAGCCTGGCACGGAGGGTGAAAGGCTTTGGGAGCTGGCAGGCAGGTGTGGTTGAAAGTTACGAGAGATAGCTCGAATTTCGAGCAAGTGATGAAGCGAGTCTGGTTTGCTCGGGCCTGACAGCAGGGATGCTACTGCAGGTACGGCGCGGCTATTATCGCTACTGTCGCAGGCCGTGCCTACTGGGGCTGCGACCACTACCGTGTCTACGCAAGGCTCGTTGGGTATGTCGGGTGCTTGCAAGTCCGACGGAGAAATCTCCTCATCAGAGGGGTTCATAGAAAAAAATAGATGAAAAACAAAATCCGCAATTTGCTCGTAGGTTCGAAAAACGAGGAAAAACAAATTGGGAACACAAACGAGCTTTTATCTGCGCCGAACCTATCGAGGTCCTGGCTCGCAGAGAGAGCAACCAAGAGTGGTCTAGACTCACATGTCTACGACGACGCCATGTGTTAGGGTGTTAGGGTACTGCTACCCTGGGACAATTATGAGTTATGGGGCTAGCCCTACTACCGGAGCAGGTTGAGACGAGAGGCCTTGAGTCACTCACAAGATTGATGTTTTGATGTATTATTATAATACCGCTGGTTCCTGGTCAGAGATATTTCTGGGAACGCGGGCGAGTAAAAGCATCATTTTCTCTCCGTGTTTCATCAGAAACACGCCACCTCAACAATAGATACCATGAATACCATGAATACCATGACAGTAATTATTAGGATCATTCTTATTACAATAACAATAGTATATTGTGGCTACAATTGATTTCGCGTGTTGTCTATTAATTTACTTTGCTCATCAAAACGATTTTGATTGAAATACGCTCATTAGTTGGAATTGTCTGGGAACTCCTTTTCAGCGCTGTCTAATAATTGGAATTGTGCCTACAATGGTTTTCGGGTGCTGTTTATTAATAGGAATTTCCGAGCCAATTGCTTTCGAATACTGCCTGTTAAGTGGAATCGACCAAATAAATGATTTCGAGTGATGTCTATGAATTGGAATTGACCAGCCGAATGATTTCGACTGAAATCTATTAGTCGGAAATGCCCAGCTAAATGATGTCGCGTGAGACCTACGAATTGGAATTGTCCAGACGAATAAAGTTGCTGCCTATTAATTGGAATAGTCCAAACAAGTCATTGGAATTGTCCATGCAATTGCTTTCGGCGATGATCGTCTTTTGGTTGGAATTGTCTAGACATCATCACCAAGAACAGCAAGCACTATCTGAGTACCTTACGAATGAGTCGTAGACGAACGCCATAAAAATTTAAAAATCCACAGGCAGTCGATAGTCAAACGAAGAAAAAAAACAATCTACTCGTACCTGTAAAAACAAAATATTGAATAGTTTTGCTGAGCCTTGAACCCTTGACATGAAGTTTAGAACATGGCACGGGAAACTCCTACGTAGTGCTGTGGCAACTTCTTGCGAGCAGGCCGATTCGTATATATGTCTTTAATTATAGGAGTAAAAACCTGATATGCCGGAACAACAATATTGCCAAAAAACGATTTCAGCACGATTCGCCAGGGCAAGCAGCGGACGCGCCCGAGGCCGACACTGGCAGAGGGAGTCGGGAGGGGCGAGCAAGATGGGGCACGCCAAGCAAACAGCGCACCCAGAGGTAGACGTCATATCACGCAAGCTATGTTTCGACTGTAAACCTGGTACAAAATCGACTTGCATTCCTCTGAGAGCCGACCTCTTGCGTCATGACACACATGTGTATTGTCTTTAAGAATACTAATAGACCGGGGCAGGCATCTCTCGAACGGACAATGATGAACCAAACAACTTTACTTCTTCCAAACCAAGCAGCCTCCCCGCTAAATTCCTGTTATTTAGTAGAATGGACCAGACAATATTGTAAAACAAATACTGCTGTAGATGACAAGAGCAGAACTCTTTTGCCCGAACCATTCCACAAATAAATACGCAAATATCTTTAAACTTAATAGGCAGGACCACGAACAAATCATTACAAAACATTCAGTATGGGCAGATCAGGGTTGAACTCTTTGCCTGAATCATGCCTGTTACTAGACAGACCTGGAACTAAATGTTAGAACAAATCCTACTAGAAGATCAGATCCGACACCCATTGTGCCCAACCATTCCTATTAATAGGCAAGGTCGGAAGCAAATTGATCGAACAATAACAATAGAAAGATCAGGACAAAACCTATTGACACAACCAAAAATTTAATTTGGAAGGTCAGGACAGAAACCTTTTGACCCAACCATTCCCGTTGATGGGCAATAACTTGAAAACATTGTTGAAAACATTTCAATTGGAAGGTCAGGACATACATATATTGAACCAACCATTCCAGTTGATAGGCAAGACCAGAAAACAATGTTGAATCCATTACAGTTTGAAGATCAGGACATAAACGTTCTGACCGAACCATTCCAATTTTCAGACAAGACCATAAACCAATTGTTGAAACAGCTACTATTGGAAGGTCAGGACACAAATCTATTGGCCTAACCATTCCTATGAATTGATGCATCTCGAAAGCAATTACTCGGCCAATTCCATTTGATGGACTTCTGCAAGGTCTACTGTAAAAGCAATAGTCCATTGTGGGTAAGTCCCATATCCTATCGAAGAAGTAATAGAGTACTGGAGTCTCCGGCACGAAAGAGTTGCAGGAGGCAAGTCCAGTTAATTATCGGAGCTCTAAACTAATTGCCGAAGCAATTCCAATTAATAGGCGGACTACAATAGGTGCTGTCTTTGCAGTTCCAATAGCAAAACTATGTTAGGAATCAGTTGTCCGCCTCATTTCAAGTAATTTACGTTTCGGTGGGTCCATTGTAGATGAAATAGCCTATTGCGATGTGTATCGTACAAGGCCTAATCAGAAATGACATGTTATAAAATAGCATATTAAGTAAGCCTCCGCCAAATCTATTGTCCGAGAATTTTCCTTTAGTGGACATCCTCCCAAATATATTGTCTGGCAAGTTCCAACTAATAGGCTGCCTCGTGAATCAATTGACCGGCAATATAAGATGGTCTATTAAAAGAAATTTGCTAGACAATCTATTTAGAAGGCTGTCTATCAAATGCAATTGCCTGGAGAACTGATTTAGAAGGCTGTCTATTAAATGCAATTGTCAGCACAATTGCTTTAGGGCCGTTTTGAACGACACGAGCACATGACTAAAACTTGCTATTTTGGCAACAAACAGTTGGCAAGTCTTGCCAAGTACTTTCTGTCGACAAACACGATGAAATGGCAAAACGCTTGCAAATTTAGCCATAAAACGCCCTCAGATTTTAATCGAACCCCGTACAGCAGAGATCGGACAGCTTGACGGCACCCTCGTCGAGGAGTGAGTGGTCTGGAGAAGTATATAAGCACATGTATTGGACCCCAGAGGTAGACAGCCCTTCAGGGCGTCCAGAGTCACGTGTACATTGTCTTGGAGGAGCTGGGGCGGTCGTGTGGTTGGGATTGGCTTGAGCGTCAGCCCCAGACGGCATCCGTGCCACTCCCACATGAGATCCGTCACCCGCGCCGTCAACCCGTTCATCAGTGCCGTCAGTCACCATCATGTGCTGTCAGCACCACCATCTAACCCTCGATGTCTTCTTATATTGCTGGACTTCGTGCGGTCTAGCGCGCCGGCATGTGGTTTGCATGGTCTTGCGTAGGCGTGATTGGCTGTGAATCGTAAGTGAAAGAGTTAATCATTCGGCCGTACAGGTTTTGCCTTGAGTCCTATCATAACTCTGAAATGCCCCCAAATCTCAGCCACATTCTGGTCGCTTTCACCAGTCAATCTAGGTACGCCTCGCAAATCTGCTGCTGTCACGGCCACAGCAGCAACATCACGGTACAACGGCGGAGTAACAGCGTCACGGCACGACGAAGACTCTAACGAGGGGTTGGGTTGGGTCTCTGACGGCAGTGATGGTGAGGCAGGGTTAGGGGTGGACGCAAACGATTCCTTGGTTTCACCCGTATCTTGGTTTTCTGGTGTGCCAACGTCATCTATATGCGCGGCATACGAGGGTTGGTTTGCTGAGATCGACAACCGGGACAGCGCGATACCTGCTGGTTCTACCGTTAATTTTTCCCTTACCGTGTTCCTTCGCCGCAGCAGCTGTACGGAGCCCTCAGATAGAGTCGGTGATGACGGATCATGCTGTTGGAGCGCTATGATGCGCGCCTTAGCCTCTGCTTTATGGAGGGGGACTTGGAGTTGCTCAACGTTGAGGTCCTCCAGGTGCTCACCAGAGCTCGTTTCTTCGTCAGAAGAGGACGATTGCGAAGGCGACGGTTCCTTCGCAGAGCTTGGAGACGATATCTCCATGCTCTTGGAGTTGGCGACGGCGCCATTCTCCGTGTTCCCGGAGTCAGCAACGGCGCCTTGCCCCGTGACCTCCCTTTCCTCATCGGAAGCGGGGGGGTCGAAATCCACTTGGTACTCCAACGATGGAGAACCCTCAGTACCATCAAGCTGAGCTTGTAGCTTTCGAGCGTGATTTTCTTTTAGTCGTTTTTTCTCCCACGCGACCACGCAAAACAAAATATCACAAGTTTGAAGTCTGTAGTCAACGCCAATGTGAGTTTAGGTACCCAAGGTTCGACTCAAGGCTTTGAACAATTTCTTTTGTATGTGCGTAGCGTGGATACACGCCGGGTGTTAGGACCCAGACTCGACGGCAAGTCTGGGACGTGAGAGAAGTGACAGATGCGCGTGACGCATCTGGTCACGCATCCGATGGTCTCGGGGAAATACTACCAATCATAGTTCGTCCGTCGACGAAGGGTTGTACCGAGACCCTACAAATGATACCATAGGAGATCTGACGTCACAGTTTGTACGATAAGAGACGAAGATATTATGACTGGGTGAATTGGTGATACCTGTATGGGAGATCTTTACGGCGATCTCCGGACATGTGCAGGTCGGACAAGACGTGGCTCCCACAGAGATACCGAAATATAAAATAAATAAAAAGCTTGGCGAGTTTTTTGCTATTTTGGCAAGTAAGACTTGTAAAAAAATGGAAATTTGGCAGGTTACTTGCTAAAACATGCGTCGTTAATAACGACCCTTAGAAGAGTGTCAATTAAATGGAATTGTCTGGACAATTGACGTAGGAGACTGTCTATTAAACGCAATTGCCCGCGCAATTGATTTAGAAGGATATCAATTAAATGAAATTGCCAGCATAATTTAATTATAAGGATGTCAATCGAATGGAACGCCAGCACATTTGATGAACGCCAGCACATTTGATTTACAAGGATGCCAACAAAATGGAATTGCCGGGGCAATTGGCACCGACAATAGACTGCAATAGGCTATTAGCGATACAGTATAATGGGATAGTAACTTAGAACATACTATGGGTCCAACTGTAGAGTTTCGTAGGTAACTTAGCGATTGCTTCGATCATTGATGCAGGTGGGTGTGTATGTTGATAGAAATTCAATGGACAATAGGACCTGATGGGTGTCTACTCATATACGAAGTAAATTGTCTGTATGGGGATGGCAATAGACAGTCAGTTGTAATATGAAACTATGGTATATTGTCTTTTGTCCAGGGTGTGCTAAATATATACGTACAGAGTATCCAAATCCCGGGCAATCGCTATGACTACGCGGGGGCCACCAAGGCTACGACGGCAGGATACTCACTTTTATCTATCAGGCACATTGTTTTCAGCGGCTATCAGCTCACAGAGCCGCTCTCCCGCGTAGCCACCCTATTACTTTCCAGTCGTAATATTTATATTAAGTTAGAGTTAGGGTTACGATGTTGTTGATCGAGTGATCCCAGACGTTGATGCCCCGATGATCCCAGATGCTGATGTTCCGATGATCCCAGATGTTGATGATCCAGTGGTCCCGGGTGATGCTGCTCCGTGGATTGGATGGCATCTTAGTAATTTGCTGGGGATTTTGAATGCCCAGCAACAGGTGCGTCCCCGGGTAAACTATATGTTATGACTCCTGATGATGACGACACTCCAGCCTTTAGAAGTAGTGTTCTAGTCTCTGATGGTGGCGTTCCAGCCTCTGATGAGGAATCCTCAGCCCTTGGCGATGGTGTTCCGGCCCCTGGTGAGGATCCTCTAGTTCCCGTCGATGACGCTCCGGCTCGTGTTGTCGGTGACTTGTCTTCTTCCAGAAGGTTGCTTGCGTATTGATGAGGTAGGTCTAGAATGTGCACTCGTTGGCGCTGCACCTCTGCAACAGTCCCCTCTTCAGGCTTTCTGTCCTGGATTTGCGTACGTTGGCGTTTCGTCTCAGCGACAGTGGCCTCCTCAGGCGTGTTATTACCGCTCTTTAGCATGCACCTGTTCTTGGCCGCAGGCGTTTGTCCATCATGCTCGGATACCCCGTTCTGTTGGGGTGTAGTTGGTGTTGTTTCAAACGCGCCTCTCTGGGCGCGAAGAACTACTTCGTACGAACAAAGACCCTTGTTCTCAGAGCGCTGGTTCAGCGGAAGCGAAGTGCTGCTGTCGAACTGTAGGTGGGAGTTCCCCGTCTCGAGGATGGTGCTTACTCCCGATTTCATATATTTGATGGAGGAGAAGATATTGTGTCTCAATCAAGGCACGACCATGGCAGATATGCCATCTGGAACACGCTGTCCAGCCTGGTCGATGATGTATCCCCAGATAGTCCCAGTTGCCGTCGCGAATACTTTCTCGTTGCGAGCGGCGATGATGGTCTTCGGCTCATTTAATTTCTTGAAATCCCGCATGCTGTCTTGCAGCCTTGGAATCATCTCGTTGTCCTGCAAATGGTCCGATGTGCCGATGTCCACAACCACCGTGAACTTGTCAGCGTTGGAGTGGAAACCCCGTCCGCCGTTGCCTGCCACCAGTCCCTTTGTGGCGTTGACGAGGTTGCCGCTGTTGCTGAAAGCCGAATCCCCCATGATGATAGGTAGTATTTGGTCAAGCGCTCTTGTTCGATACCCCCAGTCAGAAGTCCGAAGCGAATAACTATTACGTGGTGTTGAAGTCGTACAGCAGAGCTCTGTGATGAAGTTGTCGTCGTACAAGTGGCTCGAGGGTCCGGAGACTTTTCGGATTCACAGTCTTTCGTGAACCGACATATCATACAGCAGAGCTTCTAACTCTACAGCAGTGCTGCAATTAGTTGCATCGACGAAGTTGCTTTAGTACCTTGCTCGAGGGTCCCGAGACTTTTGGGTCCACTGGTCGTCGTACTGTAGACCACGACCAACAACAGAGCTCCCAATGTATAATCGTGAAGATGATGTTGTTGTCGTAAAATGGATTGCATGCATGATACAGCAGTGCTGTGTCGTACTGTATGGTACAACAGGAAATAACGCAGGATACATCAGTTGCACCAGTATGTATGATGCAGTAGTGCTACAGAAGTGCGAGCTGAGGATACAAACAGTGCGCTTGCTCGTAGCTTGCTCGGAGAAACTGAGAAACTAGTTACTTTTTTAATAGCTGTTCCTCTAAACAGTCTTGTGGGGTCCTGTGATCTACGAAAATATGCTGAGGAAGACTGTCCTAAATGAAGTTTCCGGGTCCTGCTCGTTGTGAGTCACAAGCCTAAGGACCCTATCACGAACTATTTGAAGCCAGAGCTCTTATGATAAAGTATGATACTTGTCCGAGAGTTGCTCCGCGCTGTCGCTCGGAGTTTCCGAGGCTTGCGATCCAGGATGTGGACTACGTCTGGCAGGGCTCCCAACCGTAGCGGTGCTGGGTTGTGTTGTGAGGTTGCTTTGACGACATACAACGGTGGTAATCGACTTGTGTCGAGCGTTTAGGGTCCACGATTCATGAGTTAGAGAGTCGGCGCTCGAAACCGAAGTTGCTCCCTCGCTCGGTCTTGCCAAGAAGTCTTACGATCCACGGTGCAAATGGACGACGCAAAGCAGGGCCCCTAATCTACAGCAGTGCTGCGACTTCCTTTGGGGTTGCCAGTGGAACAGCGCCAAGCTACGAGTACTCGAAGCGATATCGTGAGTTTTTAGATATTTATCTGGGGTCCTATGTTCCATAATCACCGAAGTGCGGTTAGACCTTGGCGTGAGGTGATATCATATAGATGTTACCAGCTGTTAGAGTGTCCTGCGTTCGTCCCGAACAAACCTGAAATACTTCTTTCGATTAACCACAGCCAAGAAAATTGAGGTCAAAACCTAAACGCCCACGTAAAGCATTTCAGCAGACCAAGACTATGATGCTAAATTCCCCGCTCGGACTTCTCCTGCCACCCTTCACTTCTGACTCCTCCCCCGCCGGCCACTTCCCCTCGGTTTCTGCAGTCTCCACTGCAGCGTCAACCTACCAGACTGCCTCCCAACGACCGATATCTGAGCATGGCCCTTGCCTCGTCGGTGGTATTCTAACCTTCGATGATTAATCGTTCACGACGAATGTCCTAGTGCATAGTGGACCAACCGCCACCAAGCGTTGTGGACTCGTGGCTCTGCTCGATAAGGGTTCGGCCCAGTCGTTCATCACCGCTGCCGCGGTGGATCAACTGAAGGCTTTCCGTTCTGCCTCGGACGCGTGCATACGACACGTCCCTCCCCGTTCATGGGGTGGTTTTGGCACTTCGGCTTCCCTCGCCACCTCCGACTCCATCCACCTAAGCATACAGTTTACGCACTCGGACTTCACCACCACAACCCCTACGGCTGCACTTGCAGCGTGGGCTTGCATCGTTCCTGCGGGAACCATGCAGCATCCCATCCTCCTGGGGCGAGACAGCCAGATGCGCTTCGAGTAGCGCTCGTATACCACACCCCCCTACCAACCCCCCCAGCTCATCCGCGGCTAACTTGCCCTCCACCACCACGACCTTAACGGGGCATCCGCCTTCATTCCAGACGACAGTTCCACCAACCATGTCTACCACCTCCAATTTTCCGGACCCGCATCCATCACGCTGTCGTTGACACCAGCACTCGTCGAGGTCAACCTGGTGCGCCGGTCAGTCGCCCCAGCGTTCACCGGGAATTACATGGTGACGAATGCTGCGATAGAGGTGCACCGTGTTTTGTCTGAGCTCCTCACCTAACGAGCTCCATACCTCATCAGAAAAATAATTTCCGAGGAAACTAAGTGTCACCCGGTCAACCATCCCATGAGCTAGGTATGGAATGGAAAATGTGGCAATAACAGAATGCGAATCCGGCGATTTTGGGTTAAAGAGCCCGATCATTCAGAAAATATTTCAGCAAAAACCGCTACCACTATCGTAGCACGCATCTGGTAAGCGTGCTCCCCCGCGATGATCTCCTTTCCGATACGGTAATACTCGTCTCCGACGGGTATCAGACCATCCCACTCTCAGGGTCCACCGACCTCGAGCCAGGTCATCTCCTTGGCACCTCCACGTCCCCGCTGGTACAAGCGCCCTTAGCCACCCTCCGGCACCTTCCCTTGGACCTCGACACCCCGAACGTACATACCCTTCACGACAACATCCCTGTAGCCAACGAGGACCCACCGCCGATTGATCCCCTACCCACATGAAAATCCTTGTGACCACAACCCTTTGAACGCCTTGACATCGACCAACAATCCAGCTTCCTCCACCTCCGGGACCGTCTGCCGTAGCACCTACGCGACGTCATGTTCGACCTTCACGGTTCTGGATGGCCGTCATTGGTGATCGACGAGTTGGGAGACGTCCTCTACGAGTTCCAGGACGTCTTCTCCACCTACAAGCCTGATTTCGGATGCTGTTCCCTAGTTCCCTTCAAGATTTCCGTGCCCGCGGACAGCGCTCCGGTTGCCTCGCACCCATATCGGATCAACGTCATCATGTACATCAGCCGCTTGACTCTCGATTCTGAACGTTTTTGGACGCCCCTCAATCTCGAGGCCGCTGCATCGTCTGAGAAATAAAAAGGCTGCGCAGACACCTCTGATCCACCAATTTCCGCATGTACTCGGACCACAAGGCGTTCAAAAACATCGCCAAAGTAGGCGAACACAACCCTCGCGTCCGGCGATGGATTGAGTTCCTCTCGGTGTACATCTTCACCCTGGAATACCGTACAGGCACCAACAACGGCAGCGCCGGCTTCCTTTCCCGCCTTCCGCAACCAGCCACCGAAGCCGACCGCACCGGACCCAACCGCATTACCGGCCCCGACACCGTCGGCGTCTACCTCATACGCCCCTACGACTTCACGCCGTGCGAGCCACCCGCGCAGGGTATCGCCTTGGGTGGGCTCGCATCCCCCCCTTCCCGCCCTATCCCTACCATCCAGCCCCTCCCCTTCGCTGCCGGCGACTTCTCCGATTTCCGTCTCCTGGGATCACGTCTGGAGCGCCCCGGCTCCTTACCGCCCCCCAACACCTTCGTCGGGCCTATCTCGGCCCCATCACACTGTCGACGGACCGCCTTCGTGCCCCAAGAAAGCCGCCGTGTGCACCGGCGCTCCTCCAGGCTCGGCTTCCAGGCCGCCCGTCGTCTCCTCGGTATTCACCATTGGCGCCACGATCCCAGCTCCTTCAAACCTAATCTCTTCTCGGACCCGTCGTCGCGCCGCCGCTGCCACGGGAACCCCCCGAGCCGCAATCGACTATCACTTCGGCCGTCGACCACAACAAACCGCTTCCAGCACATCTGCATCCACCCGCCGCACGTCAGCGCCCCCAACCAGGACCCAGCCGAGGCCTCTCCAAACGACACCGTCTCCAGCCACAGCCCCCGCGCAACCTGCGCCACCGACGCCTCCGATACCTACTCAACCACTGCCGGCCCCTTCGACAACGCCGTCCCCGCCGACCCCACCATCGTCGGCTTCGCTCTCGGAGCCCGGCGTCAAACCGGACGATGCCCCCCACGTACTCGCCCGCATCGAGCACCGCATCTACAACGACTGGGCACGAGAACAGCGTACCGATCCCCTATGCTCTGCCGTCATCCGCTACCTGTCGATGGGCTCTCCTTCCCCGCCACCACCCGACCGTCTGGGCTTCATCCCCTCGGCTTGGCGCCCACAGCTTTCGGACGTCCTCGCCCTTGCCACCAAACGACACTTCACCGCACCGACGACGACACCGCCCTTCTGATACAACGACCGCCCAACTCCCCGTCCGAGAACAGCCCCCCCCCCTTCAACTCCCTCGCGCATCTACGTTCCGATGCTGATGCGCCCCTGGGTGCTAGAGACATGCCACGCCACTCCTTCCCTACACTTGGGAATTACACGAACGGTTCGAATGATGGCACGTTTCTTCTGGTGGATCGGCATGGACGTTTCCGCCCGCTGGTGTACACGCCGCTGCCTCATGTGCCACGCTCGCACGACATCCCGCCAAACTATCCGGTGGTCTATTTCTCCCTCCCTTTACCCAACAGCCCTGGCATCACCTTCAGCGTCGATTACTTCAGCCCCTTGCCCCTCACCCCACGCGGAAACGTCTACATCCTAATCTTCACCAATCGTTTCAGCCGCCGCGCCGACATGGCGCCGACATGTTTGCCGTCTCAGCAGCTCAGTTCACGGCCGCCAACATCTTCATCGACAAGTATATCACCCTTTGGGGGTGTCCAGTGACACTTCTCTCGGACAACGGCCTACACTTTATATTGAAGCCTTCTTGCGCCGTCTACGACCGCTTGCGTCAACAAGGTCAACACCAGCGCCTACCACCCCTGCACCAACGGCGGCGTCGAGCGCGTCAGCCACCGTCTTGGCACAGAGGCTCTCCATAGTCGGCAACGAATAACAAAACAACTGGGGCTTATTGCTGCCGCACGTTTCTTCGGCCTACAACAACTCCGGGAACGCCGCCACCGGGCTTGTGCCGAACGAGGTCCACATCAGCCGTCTCCCCCGCCTCCCGCTCTCCGTCTTCGAACCCGACAACGCCGGCGGTCATCCGAGCCTGGAGCGCGACCCTCACATATATCAACCTCGCCACCGACCGACAACAACGTACCTACTTCCTCGCCCGCGAGCTCTGCCACATCACCACCTCACGCCTGCAACGCCGGAACGCCCCCATCGTGGGCGCCCTCTCAGCCTCTGCTCCTTTCACCGTAGGCAGCTGAGCCTGGGTCTACAGCCTCCACCCTCCGCCAGGGCGCCCCAAAAAGAACACCAACGCAACCGTGCTCAAGACGAAGCTCGTCCTCGACTGGAACGGGCCCTTCACGACCCTCGCAGTGGGCCTGGCGCCCGCCTCCGACACCCCTGACAACCGTCCCCTACACGACAAAAATATATTCCTCGACCTACCTTCCGACCTTCCCGGACGAGACTCCACGCCCCGCGTCTCCGTAAAACGATTCAAGCCTTGTCGGAGCCCCGACGACACCACCGACCTCCCCAAGTACCTGCCTGCGGACCTCACCACCTACGTTCTTACCCCCTCCATCGCCAAGTCCCCACCCTGCCATGTCACGGTCGACGACGTCACACCGCCACCGGAGCGCCTCGAGGTCGAGCGGGTCACCAGCCATCAACTCTTACGTGGTCGCGGCGGGGTAATCACCGTCCTGTACGAGATCCACTGGTCCGGACTTCTTAGCCCTTCTTGGGAACGTGAGCTCAACCTCCAACACCCCAGGCGCCACATCTTACCCTACTGGTCCGAAACCCCGGCTCACCACCGACAGACAAACCACGCCTACCGACAAATGCGCATAGACGCCGCACACCGGGAACTTTCACAATCGCCAGGCCAAATGTTTCTCGCCCCCGGCTACTCCCTGGTCTCCCGCGACCTCTGGCTCCGCAACTTCAGTCCAACCACTCTTCCTTCTGTGGCACACGTTTGGTACAAGGCGCGCGATGGCCTCTGGTGGCCTCGAAACATTGTCCACCGCGCGCCCTAGGACGCCTCTTCGGATAGCCTCCCGGACTCTTCCCCGAACTGTTCCTACATAATCCGCTTCCTGGACGACCTCGGTGCCATCAAGATCGACCTCCAACCTGCCCGTTACACTACTGCCCGGAACGTCATCTCCGGCTCGTGGTGTTTGCAACGCCATGCGACTGGAAGCCTAGCCCATGAGGTATTGCGCAGCACAGGTACACCCCGCGGAGCCCCCGCCGCTTCCGTACCCCCCAACCCTAGTTAGCTTTCGTTACCTTCGCATAATTGGTTCGGGATAGCTTTTACTTCCATAGCATAGAATAGTTCTTCTCGAGTAGCATAAAAACAGTTCTTCTGGGATAGTCTTCAATCATCGACAGTAGATCATTCTTCCGGGTTGTCTAAACCTTGGGCGTGTTTCGCCCGCGATACCCCCGCATTTCGGCTTGGTCTTTTGTGTATGGTAGCACCTGCTTCCTTTTCTAGCATCCATCGCGGCCCTCACCTGCCCCAACACGTGACGGCAGGTGGACCGTGGTTAAATAGGGTTTTTAATGTGCTCGGTTTCTACTTTGGGATCCGTCACCACCGCTCCCCCCCGGCCTACTTTGGCTCAGGCCGCCGAATCGCGGTGACTTTGTGCTGATAGTTGCATTCCGGGCGTCGTTGAGGTATTTCCTGAGTTGCTATTTTTGGGTTGTATTCTACCCCATCTCTGGTCTTGCAGGTCCCCGTCTTTGTAAGATCTCTGATCCATGGCGACACCGGATTTCAGCTCTTGTGTGATGTCTTTCCATTGCCATCGTAGCATCTCGGTTGCCTTGGCCTCCTTTCCAAGCCACCATACCACCGCACTACCGTCCCCACGGTTGGTGCGTGCGTTCCACAGTATGTGGGCCGCAATGAACTCTGTTTTTTGTGGTATATTTGTTATTGTTTCCTCTGTTGTGTTTTCACATTTCCAAATCAGCGCGTTTCCTACCGCGAGCGGTCCAGCTACGATGTAGCTACGATAGGTGAAATGTCTGCGTGTTGTACTGTACACACGCCGTCGTCCATGCCGATTCAGACGGCTTAGGTCTACCCATCGGAGTCTTTTTCTGGCGTTGTTTTAGCGCATTTGCTCTGGTTGACTTACATTGCTCCGTTTCCTGGCGTTGTCCTCGTTTTACTCGGCCGCTTCAGAGTGCCACAATGTTCACTCCCTTATCAGGCCCTATCAGCCTCTTGGCCATATCTCGTAGTTCTAGGGACTTTCATCGTAGCCTTGCCGTGCCCCCTTCGCCTTCTGCGTCATGTTTGTTTTTCCGAGTTTTCGACCATTGCGAGTAGTCACCACCCTGATACCCCTTTGGACTTCGTTTTGTGTTCCCTGTTATGTAGCCTCCATCGTTTCCACCATGATTATATTATCAGCCCCGCACTCGTATCTCCCCCGGCTCCGTCACGCCCCCTTAATATCTGAGCTCCCGCGTACACGGCTGTACCCTGCGTCCCGCTTTCTTCTTTTTCATTTGTCTTGGTATCTCTTTGGCTTCGTTTCGGGTTTTTGTATTTGTTTTGCTTTCATTTCGGCTTCTGTCTTCTCCTGTTTTGGTGTTGATCCCTCCCGCAGCGATCGCTCCTGTCGATGCCCCTATTCGTGATGCTTAGACCTCACTACGAGGTGTGGGGGAATCTATGGCCTTATTATGTTGTTTCGAATAGCCGCATCTTCGACCCCCCTTCTCGGTATTTTGGGGTGAATGTCGTTATCATCTATCGACCATCGTGTGGTCTGCATATACGACTAGTCAGGGTGGGCTAATGCGATGAGGTGCTCTAGGACTTTATAGTGGTTGAGAGATAATCGTACAGGTTCAAAGCCTTGTGCCATCCTAAGATTATCATCGTGTACTGAAGTTTCCTTGGTAAATCAGATAGGTAGTAGCATCGAGGCTTCGTGAATGTTCTGAACATCATAATAGTTCTGGCAGGACGAGATAACCCGTAGAATTAGCTTTTAGAATACCATAGGACTGATATTACCCCTTGGACAGGATGGGCGATAACTGAGGAATAGCTAAGCACCACAAATTTCCCAAAGCTGTTATAACTACCCGACTAGCGGGCTATTAGCGGGGGCAAAAAGGCTCTGTCGTCTTGAAGCAGAGCCCCTCATCCTTTCACTCTCCTCCCGGCTCTGTCTTATCTCAGCTTTAGCCTTCTTAGGGTCGTTCTTATCGGAGCCATAAATTTCCAAAATTTCCATGTTTTTTTTCGCGTAATTTTTTAGATTTCCATTTTTTCCATTTTTTTTT
>MEHQ01000929.1:0-61110 GCA_008828725.1 Saccharina japonica | reverse complement strand
GGGTGTGGCAACCTCTATTTGATCTCAGGAGATAGGACTGACCTTTTGGCGTATCGCCACTACACCAGACCGGGCCCAAAACTATATACGTGTCTTGACAGTCCCGCATCGAAGATAGTCTCTCGAGCAGCACGAGAGCGCTGCCACAGCAGAGTAGTAGTAGCGTACGTAGTATACCGGCGGCGGCGGCGGTGGCGGCGGCGGCGGTGGCGTACGGTATATTGATCGACTGCCCGGGTTCTGGGGGAAAAGCGATCAGCAACGAAGAAAAAGAGTCACCCTGTTGTGTCTCCGGAGGCTATATAAAGGCGGCTGGTTTTCTTTGTGCAGAAGAGACCCTCGGAGCGCAAGCCACGACGCGAAGGGACGAGCAGAGAGGTCCGTTCGCTCGGGGCAAGGCTCTCACAGCTAGCCCGGTGACACACACACACAGGTGCGGCGAATCTCTTGCGAAGGAAGCCGTGGCTGCTTTCTCCCGAGGGTGATCCCGCTCGCACCAACTCACGCGGTCTCAGGCTTGCTTGTCCGGCAGAAGCCGTTAGGATGCGCATCATCATAGACGACGTGTACGTAGAGCGGGGCGCTGCTGCTGCGGCGGCCTCCGCCGCTGCCGCTGCGCTCACGTGCTCGACCCCGCACGCGGTGCTCGAAGGCTCGCTCGAGCGCGGAGAGGGCGCCAGCGAGGAGAGCGGCGAGGCTGCCGAGATGTCCGACTTTCTCGGCTTTTCTGAAGGCAATCATCTCGCGCGCGGCGAGGCGTTCGGTGTGGAAGGAGATGGGTTCAGCGGTGTGGCTTCTTTCTTGCCAGCTTCGAAACAGCAGCAGCAACAGCAATCGGCCGCTGTAACAAGAGGAACGGTGGTACAGCACCACCACCAGCAGCAGCAGCACCTATTTCGCCAACGTTCCCCGGTGGAGCTGTCCGGAAACACTCCAGCCGGCAGCGCGTTCTACGTGCAACAACCTGCTCACGGTAAGCTTATATATCCCCGACTTGTTTTGCTGTGCTTCCCCCGCTCGACGCTTGGGGTATTCTTCCGTAGGGTGCTGCTTTGCGTATCGATCCGCCCTCGGCTTGCTGGCCTGTCCATCGTAAACATGGTATCTCGCTCTCAGGTTCAGAATGAGACATGCCGCTTTTGACGCACGGTGTTTTATGGTGGACACATTCCTTGCTGCGCTTTCTGTCTCTCTGCGAGTGTACATATATACGAGTTACTTGGCTGATCACGATCGGATTCCAGAAGTAAAATATAAGCTCCGCGCTCATCACCAAGTTGTTGCCGTCTCGCAGTCCTCGTGTGCTCATCGTTGAGCCGAGAGGAACCGAGTGCGCGCGAGGCAAGAGCTGTAGCGGGAGCGCTGCTGATAGATGGATGCTACCGGTAGGATACAGCAGTAGGTGTACAGCACACCCTCCCCACCCTGTCTCGCACCGATTACATGTTTAGCATCGCCGTCGTGTTCTTGGTATTTTTTCGTTGCTGGACTGATCCTAAAAAAAAAAAAGAAGGCTCTCGACTCTTGACAACGACAAGTATTCATGAATAAAGTACATATTCATACGACGTAGACTCAGCAGGGGGAGTAGTCTGCAAGTAATAAGAAGTGGATAAAAAAAAAAAAAACCTGGTACGACTTGCTTGTGTGTGCTGCTGTGCTGCTGTGCTGGTGCTGCTGGTGGTGTGTCCCTTTTTTCTCATGAAAAGTATCGATTCAATTTGTTCCCGCGGCAGATCTTTCCGCCGATCTAGGCAACAACAACAACAACAGCGTGTCCTGTTCTCAGAACGCATGGGACCCCGCCGGCCGCATCCGATTCTCCTCGCCGAACGACAACGACACCATGCTCCGCCGGAGCGTCCCGCTGAGGGTGGGCCTCGACAGCAGTAGTGGTGTCACCCAGACGACCACCACCGACGCCGGCCGTTTCGGCTACGCCGCTGCCGCTGCTGCTGGTGCGTCTCTGGGTTCCATGCAGCGGGGGCAGAGGTCGGAGACTACCGTTGCCGCTGCTGGTGCTGGTGCTGCCGCTGCTGTTTCTTCGCAGAAGCAAAGCAGGGGTGAATGCGCCGGCGGCACGGCATCCGGACGGGGGGGCGCCAACAACAACCATGCTTCAGCGACGTCACAGCAGCAGCGGCAGCAGCAGCAGCAGCAGCAGCAGCAGCAGCAGCGTCACCAGCTCTCCCGCAGC
Organism: Saccharina japonica; assembly: GCA_008828725.1. NCBI lineage: Eukaryota > Phaeophyceae > Laminariales > Laminariaceae > Saccharina > Saccharina japonica. The sequence continues at coordinate 58,913 of MEHQ01000929.1, read as the reverse complement.
ACGGGAGACGGGAGGGTCCGGATGGACGTGAGCCAGGAGGAACGGTTTTCACCGGCGTCTGCATCGCCGTCGTCTGGAATGCTTCGTCGGTGGGAAGCGGGAGGGCGGGCGGACGGGTTGGCCCGCAGACGCGAAGGAACTTACGCAGACGGCTTCGCGCTCGGGTGCGAGGGGACTTATTCGGCGCAGCAGCAGCAGCAGCAGCAGCAGCAGCAGCAGTCGCATCGCCGCCACCATTCCCCCTGCACCCAGGAGGCCAACGTGGTGCCCGCAGGAACAACAACTGGAGCGGTGACCGCCAACCATAACAACAGTGGCAACCACTTGTCGTGCGAATGGAACGCTAACTTGAGCAGATCGTCGCCTCCACCTCAGCAGCGGCAGCTACAGCAGCAGCAGAAGCAGCAGCACAAGCAGAAGCAGCAGCAGCAGCAGCAGCAGGAACTTCGCCACTACCCGTACCAGCAACAGCAGCAACAGCAGCAGCAGCTTCAGCAGCCAGCAACAATTCAGGACCGCGCGAGGTACGGACATCACACGGGGGCCGGGGCCGGCGGACGCAACCAGCGGTCATCGGCCGTCTCCATCGCCACTGCCGCCGCCACCACCGGGCGAGGGCTAGACTCCAGCTCCCACATCCGCAACGGTCTCGCTAGCGGTAAACTGCACGGCTCGTCCACGTCCCTCGCCTACCCGAACGGCGCAGACATTCCGGCCCGGACCCAGACTCCCGGAGCCATGCACCCGCTCGAGCCTTCCTCCTCTTCCTCCTCCTCCTCGTTCGGGCAGTCGGCCTCGTCCGCTTCCCTGCACGCCCGCTCGCGCTCGGACGCATCCGGCGCTATCGGCCAGGCGTTTCGCGGTCGCCGCCTCGGTCGCCCCGAGCTCGCCGCGGGCTCTGCTCCCCACGGCGGTGGTCACCATGAAGCGTTTGGTGATGGTGCCAGGTGGCAAGGTGTGAGTGGCGCCGCAGGTGGTACGGCCCTCAACCCCGGCGGTAACGGCAACGGCGGCGGTATCAACGGTGGGGGCGGCGGCGGCGGCGGTGTTGGCATCACCATGGGATACCACATGGACCGGTCGCAGCAGAACGAGGGGATGAGTTCGTCGGTGGCAGGCTCCTCCCGCCGCGGATTCAACGTTAACCGGCGTGTGTCCCCGCTCCGCAACCAGCACAACCTTGACCTCCACTCGTCGTCGTCGTACCTCTCCGACATGGACTCCGGTGGCAGCGCTTTGATCATCAATGGCGTTGGCGGCGGCGGCGGTGCTGCTCCTGGTCCGTCCCCCATGGAGGTTTCCTCGGGCACGGCTTTCGAAGCCCCCCGGCAAGGTATGTCGGGGGTCCCCGGAAACCCGGCGTTCATCACCGCCGACGTGTTCGCTCTATCATCGCCGCCGGAGCACCGCGCCAGGAACGGCGGTGGCGGTGCTCCGCTTCCGGCGGACTCGGTAACCGCGATGGACCTCAACGCCCCGTCCGAGACCAACGCCAACCCTAACGCGCACGGTTCGGTTTGCGGCGGGGCGGACCACCACCACCACCACCACCACCATCACCACATGACGGCGCTGCTACGGTCTCCGCTGGCGGCGACCGCGGTGCTCCCGAAGCCCAAGAACTCGCTGGAGTGGCTGCAGAACCTCCGGCAGGCTAGGGCGGGAACCGGCTTGGGAAAGGATAAGAGCCCCGGCACTCCGCGCACGTCTCGCTCGAGCTCCGTGTCCTCGCTCGCTTCTCCCTCGCGGCTGAGCGCTCTCGTGGGCGCTGGCGCCGGTGACAGGGGGGCTGTCGGCCACCTTCGTTCTGAGGCGATGGTGAGGGGCGCGGTGGGGTTGTGTCCGGCGCCGGACTGCCCGGGGGTCGGCGACTGTGTTCCGGGTGCGACGCCGGGCATGCTGGTGTACGAGGTGAAATTCAAGAGGGCGACGAGGACTTTTCTGCTGGGCGAAGCGCTTCGCGACGAGAACGTCTCCTGCGGGGACCTCATGAAGGTGAGAGAAGGAAAATATTATGAGAGAGGGGCTGTTTTGGTTTGTTGTGGTATGTGCATGTATGCTGTATCATAGGGACCTCATGGAAGGCGAGACATGCAATACGCAGGAGAGGGCTGTGTTTCGTCGGGTGTGCAATGTACATATGTGTGTTATGAAGATGATATGCAGTCGTTGCGGGATTGCTGGTAATTTGGATTAAATAAAATTATTATAAATACGTCAGCTGTGAGTTCAACCGATTGAATAGTAGATACTCAACTTTGCGAGCTACTCCGAAGTATACCACCTACAGTATAGACTTGCGTCTACGATTTTGGGGAGAATAAGGTATACTTGGATTATGATTTCAACCGTTTTTCCTCGTACTGCGAAATAATGATCCATCTCAAATTCTCGAGCACCTTTTGATATGGGATCATGTTATAATACGTTGTCCTCCCCAAAAAACAATATGATACCCGAGGGTACATTTATTTATACCTGGTACCTGGTACCAGGTATTTATTTTGTGTACGACTGGGTTTTTTTTTTTTTCCTGTCCCCACAAAAAAAAACGGAAATAAAACATTACCGGGTCGTACTCGTGTATCATACGGGTTCAAGGGGGGATGCTTTTCGTGACGTGGGGCGTTGGTGACGCGGTGTGTTTTGGTTTTTTGTTCGTACATATAAGAGATTTTGTGACCCAGCTGTGAGTATGTACTCGTACCGGTACTACTTGGTACTATATTTCTATATTTCGTACGTACGAGTATAAAGTAATACTTGTACGTACATAGTCTACTCCAGAACTACTCAAATACTTGTAGCGGCAGCAAATAATTGATTAAAATGTTTGTTTCGGCTAGACTATTTTAAAACATGTGAAACTTGAATTATTTTTTGATAATGAATCGATTAATTCGTTTCCGACTTTGGGGACACTCGACACAGAGACACGAACGATTTCGTGTGACACTGCTGTGACACTGCTGTGACACTGCTGTGCTGCTGCTGCTATGAATAGGCTGCCTACTGCAGCTGCAGCAGTGTGTGTGTTGTCTTGAACATTAAACCGTTATTTCTACCCAACGACATGTGAGTAACACATCAATCAGAAAAACACCCACAGCTTCCGTCGCGATTCTTTATCCTACATATAATACGTGTGTGTATTATTCTGTGGTCACAGACGACTGCTGCTCTGCTGCTGTGTGAGACAAAGAAAACCAACAAATAGTCGCAAATGAATCGAGGTACGTGCATAGAGCAAGTGAAATGCCAACGTACCGGGGGTACGAGAACGCAACAGCACAAGCAATCGGTCGCCCCGATGGTTTATTAAAAAAAAAGGGCAGCGGCCAAAAAAAGGTATACCTCGGTCCTTTGCGGCCAAAAACAGGTACATACTTAAAACTCAAGTAAAAACGCCTCCACGTGCCCTGCCATTGGTCCAAAACTCGTTGTACCGTTTTTGCCTCTTTCAAAACCCAGTATACCTGATTTTTTCTACTCTGCTTGACTTTCACCTTTTTTTTGTCGTTTTTAAGCCAATCAGAGGCCCTTCATAGTTCCACCCTATGCCCCCTATACAAATGCCGACGTACGCGGAGACCCCCTCCTCCCTTCGCACCTCGCACCACACGCCACTCGAGCGACACACAAATATCTGCCTGCACACCTCCGCCGAAATAATACAGATAGAAGGCTCCCCTTCGGGATTGTGGTTGACTTGGAATACCAGGGGTGTCGCAAGCTGAGAAGGGAGATACAGCAGCAGGCGTTCGTTCCTCGTATATTAATAGCAGCTACTCGTATACGTAGCCACCGGGCGAGCACGAAGAGCATGAAAAAACTCTACTTTGCGTTGCAAGGAACGGCAGGTTCGTGGGGGCGTTTTAAACTTGATTTTAGTATATACCCGTTTTTGGCCCCGAACGGACCAGGTGTACCTGTTTTTGGCCGCTGCCCTTTTTTTTACGTAGCGCCGCCCTGAAAAATGAGCCTGATGTGCTTGTTTTATTGACATGTAAAATAGGTACCAGGGTAGGTGCTTTTCTTACTCGTAGGCTCGTACTCGTAGGCCTATATTGTGCTATGATAGAGCAGTACAAAGGGGGCCCGTACTAAATAGGGACCAGCTATTGGTATTACGGAGGACCAAAGTAAATAGGACCAAATTTGGTCAGTAAAAACAGTTCAATGTATAGGTTTCAGTATGTACCGTAGGTCCTATTTACTAGTATTTACTGCAGTCCCCCGTAATATTACGGGGTGGGCTAATGTAGTAAATAGGACCTACGGCACACACAAAAACCTATATATTTCGCTATTTTTACTCGCAATATTTGGTCCTATTTATACGTTGTTTACTATTTGCCCCCGTAAGAGTAAAAGTTATAAAACAGGTAAATTGGTAGGTTTTTGTGTGTACCGCGTAGGTCCTATTTACTATGTTGTTGTTGTTGTCTTCACATTAAACTCGTTTCAGTTGCTAATCCCTAGCTGGTAGAACCTGCCTGTGTGTGTGTGTGTGTGTTCTTAACATTAAACCTTCCTTTCTACCCGTCGACATCCAGCACACCCAGTGTCCGTGCCGATTCTTCATCCTAAAAAGGTACCAGTTCTGTGGTCACAAAACTACGACGCAGCAGAGATACTACACTCAGTGCAGTAAGCAGAGCAGACAATGCAACGCCATATACGACAGGCAAGACCTACCCTGCTAGCAATCCAGGTGCATGCAAGAGAAAAAAAGAGAAAAAAGAAAAGTGTACCGACCAGCGAATCGACGGGGCGAAAAAGAGAGCCCCGTCATTTTTTGACGAGAACATGACCCGGAATATAAGAACCGTTTTTATGTTAACATGTAATTAATATGGTGCTTATATTTTGAGTCAGAGTGGTATCTACTGTTACTATTAATACTAAAAGTCTACTCTGTACGTAGCCATTACAAACTGCATCCACGTTTTGGGGACAAATTACTTGAAATTAGAGTTGGATAGTTTTCGCAGTGTAGTGGGTAACCCTACTTAAGAGCACCCCGTGACAATCTTGAACCAAAACAAGCGCTCTTAACTACACATTGCTCTTATCTGTACTGGGCAATATACGTACAGATTTTTAGTATAGTCGAGACATGCCGATTTTGACCTCTCTTCAATCCCGAATGCTCTTATTTTCGGCTCTCTTATTTGTGGTGGGCAATATGTAGCTTTTAGTATAGGCGGGATATGTCGATTTGATTCGACCGCTCTTAAATCCCGAATGCTCTTATCTTGGGCGCTTTTAAATAGGGGTACCCACTGTAGTAATAGTAGGAACAAGAACCCATTTGTACCACAAAAAAATCGACCACGTGTGTACTTGTAGCAGTACGTACCTGGTATGTACGTACCAGATATTAACTTATAAATTTATTTTTGACGAAAATGGAATAACATTAATACGGGGGACCATATATAGTAAATAGAACCTACGGTGCTCACAAATACCTATATATTCCCCTTTTTGTACTAACAATATTTGGTCCTATTTACCTCGTAGATGGTCCTCCGTAATAACTTTCACTGATTGTCCCTGTATCCTGCTGTCTACGTATTTCACTTTTCACGTTCGTTTTTACCCCGCAAAGTTCCCCAGGCAGGCATGTTGTGCAATTTTAGCAGAAACGCGGCGGTCGCATCTCCCCACCCTCGCTTCCGTTTTTTTATGGTCTCCGCTCCCTTACCCCCTGCCCGCTATATTTTTTTTCCTGCATAATTGTCAGTAGATCGGCGTCTTTTTTTTCGCCTCAGAAGCTGCTACGATTTAATACCAGGTACCCCCGGTACAGCTTTTTTTTTTTGTTTTTGTGTTTTTCCCTCTTTACAGACCTCTTGTTTCCTTCTCGAAAGGACACGGAACAGCTTTAGTGTTTTTTTTTTTTAGTGCCTGTGAAGGTCGCATCTCCCCGCCGCCGCCACCGTCCCGCCCACCGCCCCCCTATAAACCAACTCAACTCATCCTGCCGCAACCTAAACAAAAGACAAATACGAGACATCCAATCCAACCCGTCCCATTTATTATGTACTGGTAACAAAACGGAATGATGATAATTGTTGTTTTTTTTGCGTTGGTGTTGTCGAATGGTGTTGTGTGTCTTACTTGGGATGGTGTGCTCTGGTTGACTGCTCCTAACCCGACCCAACCCGCCGCATACTGAACTAAAAACTAAACTCAACCCGATTCAAAACGACGCAGCAACTCGCCGTCTCTTAAAACCAGCCCAACCAGCCGTATATTCTGAACGAAAACTAAACCCAACCCGACTCAATCCACCGCATTTTCTCAACTATATTAGCCCGCCCAACCCAATCCAACCCTACCCTACCCTACGCTACGCTACACAACACAACACAACACAACACAACACAACACAACACAACACAACACAACGCATTCTCTAAACTAAAGCTGTGTCCAATCCAACCCAACGAAACCCAACCCGATCCATCCCGACCCAACCCACCGCATTTTTTAACTATAGCCGAACCCAACCCACCCAATAGAAAAAAAAGGAAACACGCATTTTCTAAACTAAAACCCAACCCAGCCCAGCCCAACCCAGCCCAGCCCAACCCAGCCCAACTCAACCCAGCGCAACCCAACCCAACGCAGCCCAACCCAACCCAACCCAACCCAACCTAACCCAACCCAACCCAACCCAACCCAACCCAACCCAACCCAACCCAACCCAACCCAACCCTACTCGGACTTTCCCCCAAGGTGGAGGCCGACCGCGGAGAGGACCTGGGCACCGTCCACAGCAGCCTCCCACTGTCAGAGTACCTGCACACCCTCTACAAGGAGAAGCAGGCCAAGGCCGCCAAGATCGCTGAAAACGGCGGTGGTGGCGGTGGCGGCGGTGGGAATGGGGAGAACGGCGGTCCGGAAGGAAAAAAGAAGCGGAGCAAGGCTAAGAAGGGCGAGGTGAGCGTTGTGTATGGAGGGGGGGGAGGGGGTGTACTCATGTTGTGCACGGCCGTAGTCATATGACCATAGACCCTCGCATCCCTACAATGCCGGGACGGAGCGCGTTGGGTTTTCACCAACCAGGCAGACATTGCTTGCACCAAGCGCGAAACGCCGTGAGGTATTGAGCGAGTCGCATGGAGGGTGAGCTGCATCCTGCTAAGAACCGCCTCTGAGGCGGACTTGCATATGGACGACAGCTTCAATGAGTTAATTTAATTTCTGGTGTGGGGGGGGGGAGGGGCGTATTCCATTGTTGTTTGCCTTAGTTATTTGATCATTAACCACACGCATCCCTTTCGAGACGGAGAACCGTTGGTAGTTCTAGTAGAGACGCGTCCAACTTTTCGGCGCTCTTTACGTTTTTGTTCTTCCATATAAAACATGCCACGTATAAAACACTTTTTAGCCTAGGTTATCCCCTCCCCTGTTTTTCCTTTTGAGCAATATCTGCCTTGTAAGGGTGGTGGCTTATTGTCTGCGCTCCTCACATGAGGAAGCTCAATATCTCATACACCCGAAACATAACTTCGAAGAAAATTTAGTTTCGCGAAGCCCGACCAACCTTTGCCATTGCGCTACCGTACAAGTATTAATATTAAAAATAGTAGTCCTTAAAACAAATACACGTAAAAGGATCGTACTGTTTACGGAGGACCATCGTAGTAAATAGGACCAAATATTGTTGGCAAAAATAGGTAAATATATAGGTTTTAGTGTTTACCGTAGGTCCTATTTAGTATGGTCTCTCGTAACGTCAATAACCGGTAGTTACTCACTTGAGCATGTCTTGAGGTCAGATTTTTTTCCTCAGACGGCAAAAACTAACTGCAATCCCCTATATACGGCCACCGCCTCCCCCGGTGGTGAGAAAACAAGACAAATCATGATCATCGTATTGATACGCTTGTTCTTTTATGTTCATTGCTGCCGCTCCGTTTTTTTTGTGTGTGTTACGCTTGGTCTTATCTTTAGTTGCTGCCACCTCCACCCACGTTTTTTCCCTTTTTTTTTTTCTTTTTTTTTGTGCTGTCGTACCGTTGCAGGAGGACGGGGGAAAGAACGCCTCCAAGCAGCAGCAACAGCAGAAGAAGCAGGAGGAGGCTCGCGTAGAGACGTGCCCAGTGAAGGCCATGAAGCGAGTCCTCCGTCCGGCTACCGCGAAGGAGCTCGAGCAGCTCGAGGAAAAGGTACTTGATTGACCTCTTATTTAGGTGCAGGTACCCCTTGAGATCTGGTCCCCCTTTTGGGGGTGACAAACTACTTGGGAGTACGAGTGGTGTGGAATAAGTTTTTCAGTTCTGAATGGGTTAAGGGACCCTTTTTAAGGGATATAAGGGACCCCTTTTAAGGGACCCCTTTTTATTGGAACCATTTTAAGGGATATAAGGGACCCCTTTTAAGGGACCCCTTTTTAAAAATAACCCTTTTTATTGGACCCATTTTAAGGGATATTAAGGGGTGGCGACCGAAAAGTATTGTCACTTTGGTGTTATCAAAACCCGTCTACCGAGCAGCGTGAGCGGCCTAGGAGCAGTATGGGCAGGGGTTCATGTCGCGCGCGTACCGTACGGCTCCTTGCGTTGTACTGGTAAGTCGGACACCAACTTGTGTCATCCCCCAAACATCACGCAGCAAGCAGCCAGTGGCCGTCGCTGTAATCGTTCACGTGTTTTTTCGTCCACGTTTTTTTCGTCATTTTTTTTTCCTCTCTCAAGTTATATTAAAATAAATTGTCGCCATAAACAGTACGTAGCGTACGTGTAGGCTAGTTATTAATATTCATAGGAGCCGAGCGGTTTTAGCCCCGTTCGCAACCGCTGCCCCTTTAGATGTTCCTGCTCTCAATGGCAACAAGGGGATGGTTCCCAAAATCGGCTCGGCTCGAACAGTTGGACGGGGGGGGCGGGAGGACACGTGCTGCTACTGCTACTGCTGCTGTTGATGATGGTTGCCAGAGAAGGGGGGGGGCGGGGGGGGGGGTGCTTGTACTATTAAAAATAACGGTCAACGCTTTTTTGTAGTATTGTCGTAGTTTTGTAATGAGTATCAGTTATGAAAAATGTTTGTATAGTTTTACATGCTGAGAAGGAAATAAGATAATGATTTGTTTTCCGAAATTCGGGGAGACGAAATTCAGCAACTCATCCGGGGTGTGTATGTGTGTATGTGTGTAATTGCGTGTTGTTGCCGGTGTATAGGTATATATAGTAGTCGTAGGCAGCCCCTTTTAACCCCTTAAGAACTGGTCTCACGAATTTGGGGACAAACTACTTGGAATTAGTGTGGGACATTTATTTTCAGTTCTGAATGGGTCAAGGGACGCCTTCGGGATTGGAGAGGTCCCTTATATAGGAACGCCCCTTATCAGAGATGGTACCGGCCCCTTATACAATCACTATTAATAGTGGACTAAAACGGTGCGCAGAAATTTGAGGTCCCTTATATAGGTACCGGTTCCCCTTATCGCGGGGTACCTTAATTTTTTTTTCTCTTGCTGTTTTCCGCTTTTCCGATGATTTTGTCGCTATCTCCTCTTTTTTTTGCCCATGGGATGATGACGATGATGATGATGATGATGATGCTGTTGACGATGATGATGTTGTTGACGATGATGATGATGACGACGATGATGATGATGACGACGATGATGATGATGACGACGATGACGATGACGACGACGATGATGATGATGATGACGACTGTTCCTTCGCGGTTCCGGGCGTTCGTGGGACAGGCTCAAGAGGAGGCGAGCATTCTTCGCGTCTGCCAGACCAAGGTCCGCAACCGCAGCCTGCCGATGAAGATCGTCGACGCCGAGTACCAGTTCGACCAGCACAAGCTCACCCTGTTTTTCGAGGCTGAGAGGTGAGAGAGCCGGAAATTGAACGAAGTGAAAATCATGGTGAAAGAAACAAAGTAATTATGCATGAGCAACCACATACAAACAGGCAAGTATCAATCTCGTGTGCTAGATTCGGAAGTATTTCGGCGAGGCAGTAGTTCCGAAAACTGCTGTTATATGATACATACGTTACGTTACCAACGTACTTTAGGGACCTACCTGTGGCAAGGCCAATACCCCCCCGCTCCGTCTCGAAAGGGATGCGTGGTCAATGGTCAAATGACTAAGGCAAGCAACAAATGAGTACGTCCCCCCCCCCCTCCCGCCGTCGCCCCCCTCCCCCTGCCCCCTCCCCCTCCTCCTCCTCCTCCTCCTATTATGGGTTATGCATACGAAATATACAACAACAAAAAACATACCCCGTAGTCCTCCTCCTCCTCCTCCTCCTCCTGACACTCCTATCATCCATTGCATGTACGTACGTACTACTACTACTACTACTACTACTACTGTTTGTAATACTGTAAAACGTTTCGTTCTTGCCTGTTTTGTTTTTGTTTTTGCGTTGTTTCCTGGCGTCGCTGAACTTGCATGCCATGGTGATCCCTTATGCTTCGTATTTTACCCGGTACATCTCGCGTACGTACGTAAGCGGCGCGGACCTCCCAAGTCATTTTAATTTTACAGAGTGTATGACACTTCTATACGAGTATATATACGAAGTACCAGGTATATTTTATTATATTGAATGTGAATACTCTGTCGTGTGTTACTGCTGTTTCTCTCTGGTGCTATATATGTATTATGTGTGCACTCTGTTATCCGGTATGACACATGATGAGAGAATTATACATAGTCGCATAACATTACCTGCAATCCTACACCAGGCTTATATATACGCAAGGTACACAAGCCAACAGACAACAACGATGTTTTGCCTTGCACTATTATTATCACTATTATTTGCTCCCCACGGCAATGTTTCTTGCTCAAACCTTCGATCACTCATATCACGGAGGTCCATAGTAAATAGGACCAAATATCGTAAGTAAAAATCGGTACATATACAGGTTTTTGAGTGTACCATAGATCCTATTTACTAGTATTTACTATGGTCCCCCGTAACAACATACTACGATAGCCAGCCCTACGGAGTATTACGGGCAACACCATAGTAAACACTAGTAAATAGGACCTACGGTACAAACAAAAACCTACCTATTCACCCATTTTTACTAAGAATATGTGGTCTTATGTACTATGGTCCTCTTAGGATTAACTTCTTTCGGACGGGAGCCCTTTCAATTGATAGCGACCAAAAAAAGACAACTTTTTTTGTTGGTGGTTCGATGTCAACCGTGTACCGGCAGCGTGGTGAGCGCCTAGCAGCAGCAGCAGCAGCAGCAGCAGCAGCAGCAGTGAGTACGGCGGGTACGTAGCGGGGTTCCTATGTTGCGCCCGTGTGTGCCGTACGTCTCCTCGGAGTGTCAGTAAGTCGGAGACCGGTTTTGTTTCATGCTCCCAACCATGCAGTCAGTGGCCGCTGCTCTGCTGCAATCGTCACTTTTTTGTGGCCAGTTTTTTTTTTGTTTTCCCTCTCAAGCCCCGACAGGGTTAACTTCCAACTATTACAGGGGACACGTGCTATATACATACAATAGAGGTGACCTTTTTTTTTTATCTGAAACGTTTCCGGAATGACGGCTCCTTAACCCAAAATCATCATCGGATTTTCATTCTTGTGCTGCAATATTTTTCATCGTTTACTTATAATCGGGGTGGAGGACTCGATTTGTTTGCCTGACCGGTGTGAACCCGGCACGGAACACCCCGGCATTATAGGGGCACCAAGATAGAATCAGGGGGCGTGTACCCCCGATTGGTGATGTTGACTTTTCCATTTTTATTTTTACCTTCACATAGCGTGTAGAGGGGAGCGGAGGGCTCCAGACTATCTGTTTTTGACTGGCTTTGATCGCTTTGCGGACCCTTCGGGTTCCACTTTTATTTCAGTATACCTTTTTTNTGATCTATCTGTAGATGATCTATCTGTAGATGATCTATCTGTAGATGATCTATCTGTAGATGATCTATCTGTAGATGATCTATCTGTAGATGATCTATCTGTAGATGATCTATCTGTAGATGATCTATCTGTAGATGATCTATCTGTAGATGATCTATCTGTAGATGATCTATCTGTAGATGATCTATCTGTAGATGATCTATCTGTAGATGATCTATCTGTAGATGATCTATCTGTAGATGATCTATCTGTAGATGATCTATCTGTAGATGATCTATCTGTAGATGATCTATCTGTAGATGATCTATCTGTAGATGATCTATCTGTAGATGATCTATCTGTAGATGATCTATCTGTAGATGATCTATCTGTAGATGATCTATCTGTAGATGATCTATCTGTAGATGATCTATCTGTAGATGATCTATCTGTAGATGATCTATCTGTAGATGATCTATCTGTAGATGATCTATCTGTAGATGATCTATCTGTAGATGATCTATCTGTAGATGATCTATCTGTAGATGATCTATCTGTAGATGATCTATCTGTAGATGATCTATCTGTAGATGATCTATCTGTAGATGATCTATCTGTAGATGATCTATCTGTAGATGATCTATCTGTAGATGATCTATCTGTAGATGATCTATCTGTAGATGATCTATCTGTAGATGATCTATCTGTAGATGATCTATCTGTAGATGATCTATCTGTAGATGATCTATCTGTAGATGATCTATCTGTAGATGATCTATCTGTAGATGATCTATCTGTAGATGATCTATCTGTAGATGATCTATCTGTAGATGATCTATCTGTAGATGATCTATCTGTAGATGATCTATCTGTAGATGATCTATCTGTAGATGATCTATCTGTAGATGATCTATCTGTAGATGATCTATCTGTAGATGATCTATCTGTAGATGATCTATCTGTAGATGATCTATCTGTAGATGATCTATCTGTAGATGATCTATCTGTAGATGATCTATCTGTAGATGATCTATCTGTAGATGATCTATCTGTAGATGATCTATCTGTAGATGATCTATCTGTAGATGATCTATCTGTAGATGATCTATCTGTAGATGATCTATCTGTAGATGATCTATCTGTAGATGATCTATCTGTAGATTATCTATCTGTAGATGATCTATCTGTAGATGATCTATCTGTAGATGATCTATCTGTAGATGATCTATCTGTAGATTATCTGCCCGACGTGCGCACTACTAGGTGGAATCATCTCATCGCAAATGTATTGTTGTTGATGATGTGGTAAAGCGCGAGATCGCACTGATGGGATCGACGCGCAGCACAACCCCTGGGCAGGGTTTAAACAACAACAGCAGCGGTGTATTTGCATGTGTGTGCGAGCAGTCTGTCTGTAGAGAGTGACAACAGACTACACACAGCAGTCGACCGGTCGCCCCTGCGGTCTATTAATAGTGGTTAACCTCAAATACTACTAGGGTAGAGTAGATGCCATCGGTTCAATTCTCCCTACGGTATCGTATGGAGTTGTTGTTTCTTAAATGATACGAAGTGTCGAGAGCGCCTATTTTAATGCCGGGTCTGAGTTACGACTACATACAGCTGACAGTAGTAATCTTACGGGTGAGCATAGTAAATACTAGTAAATAGAACCTACGGTATACCAGTAGTGGACAAACACTGTTAGTGGATCTTCCTAAGGTAGCTAATTAGGCACTCTGATTGGCCAAGCAAGCACTGACCACTTGGCATAGGGTTCGGGTTAGGGTTAGGGTTCGATCTGAGGGTCAACATACTACTACCAAGATAACCCCCATTTTAATGATCCACTATCACCCTTTGTCCACCCCTCCGGTATACACACAAACCTGTAAATTTCCCTGTTTTTACTAACATTTGTTGGTCCTATTTACTATGGCCCCCCGTGACAATAGGAGGGGGCAGGAGTAAGAAGGGGCGAATACAGCTAATGGGATATATATATAAAAAGGAGTCTTGGTGATGTGAACGAATACCGTAGTACGGACGTAGAGCTTTTTTACCTCTGGAGTCTCACATGACTGCTGCGCCGCTGTTTGTTCTACACATATATTGTAATGTCATAGATTACCCAAGGTAAGAAAATAGTGGTAAGCTGTTTACCCCGCCCAGGGTGTACGTGCTACTTTTGGTGTGCATACAGTTTGTAGGAGTATATATGATATAATATTTCGAAGTACTGGTGTGTTTTATTTAGTATCAATAGTAGGACTACACAATGTGTTACGCTCGTTGGTCATGCTTCAGTCAGGACTTACGATCATCGTATCATCAGGTATTAAACAGTGTTAGTACGACGTACAGATCATATCATAGGTGCAACTTTTCGTTTTTGGTCTCGTTGCGTTAAAAAAATATATGTTGGGGGCATAGCGCGGTACTCTACTGCAGTCTACACATCATGAATGCGATTCCAACCCCAATCGAACTCGCTCTCTTTACTTGTACATATACATGTGCAGTGTGCAGTATCCCCTGCTCAAACATGCCTTCCATAATCAACTCCGCTCCACAAACCCCAGGTTTTCTACGTTCAATCTTTTGCCCATTTTTTTTAGAAGACTTTTATCATATGTACATACTAGTAGACGCATACTACGAACGATAGAGGTATAAGGTATGCCTTTTTTGGGCTGAAATACTTTCTGAATGATCGGGCTTCTTAACCCTTATAGGACTGGAGTCCAGTTTTGGGGACAAATTACTTAGAATTAGAGTGGTTTGTCCCCAAAACGGGACTCCAGTCCTAAAAGGGTTAACCCATAATCGTCCGACTTTCATTATTTTCTTGTGTTACACTTTTTTTCTTCAGTGTATACTTGAGAGGCCATGGAATTGGTCATCAGGTACATATATATATATATATATATAATATATATAGCACTTTTAGTTTCCTCCAAAATCAGTTTTCGGGTTCGGGTGGGGTATAGAGCTCCTTGACCCATTCAGAACTGAAATAAAATGTCCCACAATAATTCTAAGTACTTTGTCCCCAAATTCGTGCGACCAGTTCTTAGGGGGTTAACCCATTCAGAACTGAAAAAAAAATGTCCCACAATAATTCTAAGTACTTTGTCCCCAAATTCGTGGAACCAGTTCTTAAGGGGTAGATCATATATACCAGGTACAGTACCTTGTGAGGGTATTACCTGCTGAGCTATATATAGACTGGTGTGTGTAGACGCTTGTTCTGTAGTAGCCGCCCGCGGGTGGGGGAATTCTGTTTTCCGTTTACCGCTCCTTGGTATATACTTCCTTACAACTCGCATACATTGATGTTCAGTACTGTACCGATTTTAGGTACCGGTATTAGGTACCGTCCATCATTACTATCATACCCGAGTCATACCAGGTATTCATATTATTAATAAATACGAGCGTCGCGAGCGTAGTGAATTTCAGCACTGCTAATTACTAATTATGTACGGACGTGTACGAATGTTAACAGGGCAGCAGTACGTATACAGATCTCATAACCAAGAAATAGATACTCGTACTATTGATATGATGCTAATGAGATCATGCGGCTCACAGAATCACACCAACATCTACCGGGAAAATCTTGAAACCTTCAAATCTTGAAAGAGGATAAGCTGCGGCTTTGAACAGCCGCATCGAAGGAAATACGGCTATAATATATAATAGGAGCGATCACAAGAACATCCACCAGGAAATATATCTATGCGTATTCGCACGGCAGCAGTAGAAATCCTGAAATCGGCAAGATGCGGCTTTTCAAATCCGCATCGAAGGAAATACGGCTATATATATTTATAGAAGTATGATATAGCATAGCGCCCTTTAAAAGTGCGCCCGCCTTTTATTTGATTAGGGTGCGTTTTTGCGATGTGTGTTTTCTTTCTACCCAGCTTCATCAGTACACCCAGTGTCTTACCCTGATTCCTATACACGACAAATTCTGTGGTCACAGACTGTGATGAGACAAAGAAAAAGCCCAAACAAAAATAATCACACATTAATGGACAGAGCAAATGAAAATGCCAACGTACCATGTACGAAAACACAACGACACAACAAGCCATACTGACTATTGTTGTATGTACCAGAAAAATATGAATAAAAGGACGATAAACAAAACGGATTCTGAAATGAAACATATTACAAATGACGCAAGGGGACCAGAAGCGCTGGTATTACTTATTAATAGAAGAAAAGTGTACGTGCCCAAGAGGAACAGACAGTAACTGCTGCACGGGCGAAGCAACACGAAGAAGAGGAGGAAGATGATACCGGCATAGAACGGCGGGGGGGAGGAGGAAACAAAGAGAGAAACAAGGCAAAAAACAAGAATGTTGTAAAATATAAAATACAAAAATACTGGTACAAAATACAAAATATCATGTATTTACACCTCATTGTTACTAACATACGGACTCTTATGTTCTACAGTTTCTATTCTATGACTTTTGAAATCTGTAGGCTACAGCAGCAGCATAACCTACACAATCGACCTCGCATATACGCCTTTCTTTGTTCCTTCGTTTAATCTTCCACTTTTCTTACGTATGTACATACAAAGCAAAAAGCTCTGTTTTTTCTGGCTATAAAATAAAATTTGGTACGAGTATATAGTGTACGTAGTCGGAACATCTTGCAACTGCAATCCTCGACACGTGGGAAACTGCCCTGCAAATAGGCAGGTCTTCTTGGGCACGTCAACGCTCTTATGGCCTTATTAGTATACCGGGTTTAATGTCGGGGGCGACCAGTCCAGAGACCGAACGGAACCTCGGGGCATGTTTGGTGGGTAAGTCTTCTTAAAGTAGTCGTAGACGGGACTACTGTAATTCCCAGAGGAGCCGGCGCGATTTTTATCGCTTTCCGGGGGGCAATACCTAAAAAATTACCGGTAATTCGAGCGTAAAAAAACGAAAAAAAATGTCTGTTTGAGAGCTCAGAATGATAGCCTTGTACTCGTATATCATATATATATGATACCAGGTGCAGCTTATTCATATATGAGGTATATACCAATTATGAACAACAGCTGTGAGATGGAGGAAATCGTCGACAGTCATATTTGCAATATCATACACTAGGTACCTGGTACAGAGTACCAGGTACCTGGTATAATAGTTACGTCTCTGGTCCTCGGTATACCAAACGGTCTTCCAGTTATACACCAGGTATGTATGCCTTACAATATAATCAATATAATTGATAACTTAAAAGGAGTGCAGAATTGCATAAATAATAAGAACACGACGAAAACAAAAACTCAGAATGGTATGTCTTCGTGTATACATAACCGAACGGCCTACTCTTATGATTGAGATCTCACAGCGTAGAAGCAAAGAAGAACGAGACGAAAAGAGCGAGATAATATAAAATAAGAAGTAAAAGACACAATAAAAGCGAGGAAGGAAGCGCCACGCCGAATCGTTGTACGCGTATGTAGGAAGAGTACTAAAGCCAGGTAGGATTAATAGGCTAAGGGTCGATCGTCGATAGGGTAAATATAACCAAACAAAGCGCTACGCAAACAGTAGTAGTAGCAGCAGCAGTTGGTAAGTAGTAGTGTTAATATTAATAGTAGTTCTGTAGTAGTAGTAGTAGTAGTAGTAGTAGTAGTAGTAGTAGTAGTAGTAGTAGTAGTAGTAGTAGTAGTAGTAGTAGTAGTAGTAGTAGTAGTAGTAGTAGTAGTAGTAGTAGTAGTAGTAGTAGTGGTAGTGGTAGTGGTAGTAGTCGTGGTAGTGGTAGTAGTAGTCGTAGTCGTAGTCGTAGTAGCTGTAGTCGTAGTAGTAGTAGTAGTAGTAGTAGTAGGTAGTAGTAGAATTTAGTATTAATAGTAGTATAGTTCCCACCCACCCACCAGTCCACCCATCCCGTTAACCTTAGCAGCTATCCCACCCTTCCCCCGCCGCTCGCTCCTTTTGCTGCCTGCCACTGTCCTCCAGGCGCATCGACTTCCGCGAGCTGGTGCGGGACTTGTTCGCCGTTTATAAGGTGGGTCACTTATAAGGTCTTCGCGCAGTCACTTCGCGTACTCGCGCATCTGTAAAAAGCAATTGAACAGACACGTCAGCTACATACATATGATATGAGATTGAGAATTTAATATGCTTTAACAATTGTTTTGAACAGACACCTCACCCGTGAGATCGACAATTTCGCCGAAATTTTTCATATTTGCAAGCTGCGAGTGACAACTTGGATTTCTTTTGTGCGATCAACTTTCAAGGTTGCGAGCGATCGCGCAATCAGGTCATCACGTACGTGCACGTACACGAAAGTATGCACACCAGGTACGTCTGTCCTCTTTTTTTGGTGCGATCAAGGTTGCAGGGTTGTGAGCGGAGAGCGGAGGCAGCGCCGACACATTCTCGTTGTTGAACATTTTGCAGACCCACCCCACCCCACCCCATCCCCACCCCGCCCCACCCGATCCCATCCCACCCCACCCACCCCGCCCCACCCCACCCACCCTCACCCCCCACCTCACCCACCCCCACCCCACCCCCACACACTCCACCCAAACCCACCCCACACCTACCCTACCCTACCCCACCCACACCCTGCCCCTACCCTACCCTATCCCACAGACGCGCATTTGGATGCAGCAAGTGAAGGACAAAGACGTTCCCGCGTCCGCGGAGAAGAGCCTCGGCCCCGCCGACAACAACGCCACCAACGGTGGTGACGGCGGCCTGGGGGGGGGACACCTTCACATCGTCCCCTCCCTCGATGTCGCCTCCCTTGGGACCGTGGACGACGCGGAGCACGACTCCGGGTACGGTAGCACCGGTAGCAGCTGTGGCGACGGTGGCGGCGGCCGTGGCGGTGGCGGCGGCGGTGGCAGCGGTGGCGGTAGCCGGAGCGCCCGTCGCAGCGTCAGGTCTTCTTTCACTGCCGCGGCTACGACCGACATGAGCGAGGACAGCGCCGCGAGCTTTGACAGCCGGGCGGGTGGGCCCGGGCACGGCCGCTGCGGGAGCTTGGAGAGCGAGCACAGCGCCTGCAGTGCGTTTTCGAGGACGTGGCAGGGGGAGGTGGGGGCGGGCGGGAACGGCGGCGGCGGCGGGATGGCCATGAACACCACGGGGGTTGGGCAGCAGTACCAGCAGTACATGCAACAGCAGCAGCAGCAGCGGCTTCAGCAGCAGCAGCAGCAGCCGCAGCAGCAGCCGCCGCAGCAGCAGCAGCGTGCGACCCATTTCCCGGCGGCTCTTCAAGGGTTCGACTTTTTCGGTTAAAAATCGACAGACACACGGGTGGGTGGATCATTTTGTTTTTGTCCACGGAAAAAAGGGAGAACACGAGGGGTGCGGGAGGGGAGGGGGGGGGTTGGGTGACCCCCCCCCCCCCCCCCCCCCCCCCCCCCCCCCCCCCCCCCCCCCCCCCCGGTTTCTTCGTCCGGCCTGTTCTTCTTAGAGCCGTCCTCTTTCGCTTTTTTGTATATCCCCCGGGTTTTGACGCGAAGATGTAGCGATGGGAACCCGGGAAAGAGAATAAAGAGCGAGAGAGAGAGAGAAAGATAAAAAGAGGCAAAAAAGAAAAGGAGGGAAGGGTTCGAAGGGAACGACGAAATTACGCGCCTTGATTGGTCGAACAGGCTGATGGACGGACTGATTGATTGGCTGATTGGTTGGTTGGTTGATTGATTGGCTGGTTGATTGATTTGTTGATTGGTTGGATGGGTTTGTTTGATTGATTGATTGGTTGATTAATTGGTTGATTCATCGGTTGATTGGTTGGTTGATTGATTGATGAAAAAGATGGATTGATTGATGAATGGCTCGAGGGATACATTTCGTTGACGGATTTATTTTATTTTTATATTCGGGGCCTTTTTGGTTTTTGAGGCTCTCGTGATTTGTTTTTTCATTTCTTTTCTTTCCCCCCCTCTTTTATTCTCCCTTCCGCACCACCCGTCGAGATTTTTGGCAAGCCACGAAAAAAAAAAAACGGTTAAGGGTAGAGGTCGTTCTGGCAGGCAGCCATGGGATTGAGACGTTTAAAGTAACGCAAGCTTTTCGTGATGTACATTGCTGAGCGGCACCCGATTATTTCCAGCGGGTGAGGGAGGGGGTGGAGGGGGGGTGGGGGTCGGGGTTTGCACGTCTGGAAGGCGTGTGGTACAAGGGGAGAGGGCATCGGGGGTCTAGCGGGAAGGACGAGAAGAGGCAGTGGTCCGTCGGTATCCCTGCTGCCGATATGTAGGCGGTGTCGGGGAAGCAGAAGGAAGTTTTGTCGTGCCTCTTTTTTTTGTATTTCGCGCGGCGGTGTGTGTGCCTTCGCGTGGACCGGAAGCATCGGCCTGTCGGCTGCAGTGTAAGAGGGCATCATCGGTTGCGATCGGCCACACCACCTGGTGAGAGTAGCTTTTGGCTCGATTGGTTGGTTGGTTGATTGGCCGATTGATTTGATTGGTTGATTGATTTGATTGGTTGATTAATTTGATTGGCTGATTGCTTCGATTGATTGGTTGATTGGCTGATTGCTTCGATTGATTGGTTGATTGATTGATTTATCGATCGATTGATTCAATGATTGATTGATTGGTTAAGTGATTGGCTGATTGGTGGGTTGCTTGTCTGGCCGATCAACTTTGATTGGTTGATTGGTCGATCGGTTGGCCGATTGATTGGTTGCCCCGGTTAGTTGATTGGCTGATCGGTTCATCATCGGTTCATTTGATTGGTGGATCGGTTGGTTGGACGGTTGATTGGTTGGTTGGTTGGTAAAAACATATGATGATAATGAGAGAGAGTCAGGGAGAGAGGGACGGACGCATTGAAACAGACGTACAGGGGACGGGGGGGACAGGGACAACCTGTCGCCGGAGCCTATCACAGATAGCAACCCCGACGCCAACCAACCCTTACTCAAGAAAAAAAAACGAGGAACATTGGTTTGGTTGACAGGGAGCGACGAGTGTCGGTAGGTCGATCGCTGTAGGCAGAGAAGAGGGGAGCACGAATAAATATTCGGAGTCGTCGAGGAGAGAGAAGGATTGTCATTTGTTTCGAAGTATTCTGTCTTGTAAAACGGAAGGCGAAACTATTGCGGTGGGTTGTGGATGATGGATGGTGGCGGAGGGGAAGGGGGGGGAGGGGGAGGGGGAGGGGTGGTGGGGCTGGCATGGCCAGCGGAGAAATATATGAAAAAAAGCCCACCACCATCACAGGTGTTGTACTGTTTAGGCTGCGGGGCCGTACAGTTGTAGCATGCCCCTGCTTGTACTCCGCCGGTGGTTGTGTGGGTCGCACGCCCCTTTTCCTCTCTCGATTATAGCAGAAAAGAGGGACACAATAAAAGCGTGTTTCGGGTTTTCGATGTTAAAAAAAAGGCGTTTTGGTGGTAGCATGCATATGGGGGGATCACCCCCTGTTGTGGGGTTGGCGTGGTGGGCGAGGCGAACAGCATGCGTGCTGGGGGCATGTTTTTTCCCCCCCTTTTTGGGGGGTGTACGAACAGATGTCAGGTGCGCATTACCATCATCGTCAGTCGCTTGGTGGCTTTCTTGTCGAGAATTTGGTTTTCGGAATGGACCCCGGTTTTTGATCGGTTGTTTGTTTTGTTTTATCTTGGCCACCGCTGCGCGAGGGTTGCGTTCTTGGCTGGGACGGGACGGGACGAGACGGGACAGGACGGGGGGGGGGGGGGGGGTCCCCTCCCTGCCATCTATTCCCTGCCTGTCTGTCTGCCTGCCTGCCGGCCTGCCTGCCCTTCCCAGTGCCTGTTTTTGTCTTGGCATGCATGCCACGGTGTGATTTGCAGAGGAGGAAGGGGGAGGGGCGGCGGCGGCGGCGGCGGCGGCTGTATCTAGTGCATGATTGCCGCGCCTATTTTCTCCTTCCCCTTTCAAGTTGTCTTGTTTTTCCACCGGTTACCACGAATTTGTCCACTCGTACGATCTAGCGATACAATGGTATACCGTTCCCACTGTGACCTCGACCCTCGATTTTTTTATGAAAGGGCGTTTCGGGGGGGGGGGGACGGGGACGGGGAAATATAGAGCTGTGTGAAGCCCTGAGAGGGGTATATGGCTGAGGAAGCTTTTTTATTTTTTTTCGCTGTGTGTGCACTCGATGAGTATGTTAGTCGGGGGGGGGGGGGGGGGAGGAAGGGGTGGGTGAGGGGGGGTTTGTGCCATTTTTGTTTTTTTTTTATCACTCTTGTTTCTTCGTCCGGCCTGTTCTCTTAGAGGCCGTTCCTCTTTCGCTTTTTGTATATCCCTGGTCACGTTTGACAGCGAAGATGACGATGGGAACCCGGAAAGAGAAATAAAGACGAGAACGAGAGAGAGAAAGATAAAAAAGAGGCAAAAAGAAAAGGAGAGAAGGGTTCGAGGAACGACGACAAATTCGAAGACTTGATTGGTCGAACAGGCTGATTGACGAGACCTTGATTAGATTCTGTTGGTTGTTGGTTGATTGATGCTGTTGATTGATTTGTTGATTGTTGGAATGGGTTGTTTTGATTTGATTGTTTGGTTGAATTAATTGGTTGATATCTCGTTGTATGTTGTTGATTGATGATGAAAGATGGATTGATGATCGATAATGCTTCGAGGGATACAATTTCGTTGACGGATTTAATTTATTTTTATATCGGGGAAAAATTATTGTTTTGAGGCTCTCAGTGATTGTTTTTTCATTTCTCTTTTTTCCCCCCCTCGATTTATTCTCGCTCCGCACACCCCGAGATTTTGGCAGCCACGAAAAAAAAAAACGTTAAAGAAAGGTAAGAGAAATCGTTCATGGCAAGACAGCCATGGTATTGAAGACGGGGAGGGGGTCGTGGATTAGTTTTTGTACTATAAATGCGCTGGCTTTTTACCATCGTGGGGCGCAGAGAGTTTTGTGGAGGGGGGGGGGGTCGTTTCGTTTCGCTTGGTCGGAGGTGACGCGACGAGGTGACTCGACGGCGGCATGAGTAAATGGGAGTGGTGACCTTGATTCGGTCCAACAGATGGAGCTGCTGACTGCTAAATTGTCAAAAAAAAATTGCGGCGGAGTTCTGTCTGTGTGTTTGTTTTGTGTCGGAAGCTTCAGAGTTGGGCTTTGGTTTTGCGCTGCTGCTGGTGGTGGTGGTGGTGGTGGTACATTGGCGTGGCACTGTGCCGAGAGTTCTCAGCGCCACCGATCAGTCCGGTAGCCCAAGTGCTACGCTCGTAGCTAGCGCAAGAAGCGGCGGCAGCAGTAGCTGCTGCGGTGGTTGAGAGTTAGTAGCAGTAGCTGCGGCAGACGTGACAACAGTCGTCATTTACACGATTTTCGTCGCTGCTGCTGCTGCGCTATGTCCTCCTGTTGTGTTTTTTTTGTATTGCCCTGCTGCTTGCTATGTCTTGGTGTCGGTTTTGGGGGGGGAGTTGGCGGAGGCGGAGGGGAGGGGAGGGGGGGGGGGGGGGGATCTTTATCGCGCTTCGCTTACTCCAGCCCCGTCTGATCGTGCCGCGTATATAGCGCGCCCGATTGGGAACGTCGGACTTTTCTATGATAAATGGAAAAGGGGACCCGGGAAGTCGTATGTGATGGGCGCTAGACTAATAGACTGCCACCGTGTGGTCCATGGTGCTGTTGTTGTCGGGAAGGGGGGAAAATAAAATAAAACATGTTTTTCCTCTCGCCTTCCCCATCCATGCTTACTATGCATTGGTGGGAGGGTGGGGGCGGGGGGGGGGGCGGAGGGGGAGGGGGGGGAGAGGGAGAGCCACGCATCCTGGTTTTATTTACATCTCCTCTTTAGAGCTAGCGCAGGACGGGCACAAACAATGTCGCGTTTTGAAGGGCATTTTCCTGGTCATTGTTTTTTCAAGAAAGAAAGACAGAAAGGAAGAGAGAGAGAAAGAGAGAGGGAGGGAGGGAGAGAGGGAGGGATGGCGTGCAGGAACAAAACAAAAAAGAGAGAGAGAGCGTGGTGCGGTGTGTTGTCGAAAAACATACATACATACGTACGTACGTGTACGCATGCATGCATGCACTCGCGTGCGTGCGTGCGTGCGTGCGTGCGTGCGTGCGTGCGTGCGTGCGCGCATTTTTGCATCAAAAACGTGGGACCACATACTAAATGGCGTGTCTGTTCTGTTTGCAGTACTCGTACGTATTTAAAAAGTAGTAGCAGTAGCGGCAGTAGCAGTAGCAGTAGCACAGCAGAAGGAGTTAATCGTCTGCGGAGAGGATGACGAACCGATCGGTTCCGCCGCGGGGGTGGCGAATATGTCTCCCTGACCCTGCCCCCCGCCCCCCCCCACCCCTCCCCCCACCCCTTACCCCCGCGCTCTCGGCCGGCCGGTGTCTATCGCGGGGAAGGGAAAGGAGAGGGAATGAGATTTTATGGTTTTTGCATTCCGGGCGCTCATTTTATTTGTTTTTTATTTGCTTTTGTTTTTGTTTTTTTTTTCCCGGCGGATATTGCTTTTTTTTTGTTTTTTTGTTTCCTGATATTTCTGTAGTTTTTGTTACTTGCTTTTGTTTTTTTTGCACCATGAAGAGAGAATACACCGATTGGTTGGTTGATTGGTGGGTTGATTCGTGGGTTGGTTGGTTGGTTGGCTGGAGAGTGGCTGGCCTTTTTTGCAGACTCAGGTTCTGAAAATAGCGGCCGCACTGGCTGTTTATTGTTATATCCACGGCGGGCCTGTCTAGCGTACAGATCTATGCAGGAGTTGTCGCGGTGGTGGGTGGTGGGTGGTTGTGGTGGTGGTGGTGGTGGTGGTGGTGGTCGTCGTCGTCGTGAGTGGTGTTGGGTTGGTGGTGGTAGCTATTGCGTATTGGTGGTGTTGGTGGTAGTGGTAGTGGTGGGGGTGGCACCTGGGGTGCCACTGCTGCGGCTGCGGCTGCTGCAAACGACCCTGCCGCTCGGTAGTAGGACGGTCCGTGGGTGTCTTCTCCCTCGTGGGCACCGTGTTAAGTAGTCGTCATTGTTGCTGCTGATGCCGCTGCTGCTGCTGGTATGATTTGACACTCCCCCTGCCGGTCTTGATGGTAAGGGGCCTGTCATCTGGTATTGATTTTGTTGCGTACGTTTTGTCAACGGCAGCAAACAAAAGCAGCGCGGAAACGGCCGGTACTTTTTTGTGTACAGCAATCAGACCCTTGCTTGCTTTTATGCCCATCGATTCGCTTCGGGAGAGTGGGTGACGAGTGGTAGCTGGCGGTTTGTTGCCCATCTATCCGCTCGAGTAAAGAAAGTGAGTGATGGGTGATCGCTGGCGGTTCGTTGCCCATCTACTCGCTTGAGTAAGGAGAGTGGATGGTCGGTGGTAGCTGGCGGATTGAAGCTGGCGGTTTGTTGTTGTTGTTGTTGTCGTTGTTGTCGATTGCTGAGGGGGTGGAGTTGGGGTTTCGAAGTAGAATAAGTACGAACGAGCGAGATATCGCGTACGTAAACATACATATATATACCAACGGTAATATGTATCTTTGCGGTATGTCCACGCGTAAGTCTTGTTTGTTGTTTAAAAGTCGTTGTTCTGGTTGTTGTCGATGTCGCTGTTCAATTCGTTGTTCAAGTCGTTGTTCAAGTCGTTGTCCATATCGTTGTTGTCGATATCATCGTTGTCATCATCCTTGTCGTCACGGTATTGTTCTTGCTGGTGCTGTCTCCGATGCTAGCTGCGTCAGCCAATCAGAAAGCATGCGGGCACGAAATGCCTTCTCTGTTTCTGTCAGCGGAGGACTCTCGTAGTCGTAGTTACAGTAAGTAGTAGCAGTAGCAGCAGTAGTAGAGGTGGCAATAGTAGCAGGAGAGGTGGCTGCCAGAGTCTTTTACTGGTATGCCACTCGGAAGAATCATTATTATGATGTAATGTGCTGCGTTGTGCATTATTGGTTAGCGCGCGGGGGGGGGCGGGGGGGTATACCAATAGTATCGACCATGCGCCGGCGTACGAGAGCGAGGGGGGGGCAGCGACGGAGGAAAAGTGGAGGGGAGGGGTGCTATCATACAAGGCACCCGATGGTAGCGGGGTTATTTGGGGTACTGTCATTCAACGTACCCGGTCGTAGTATTTAGTTGGGGTACTATCATACAAGGTACCTGTGGGTAGTATTTATCGAAGGAGGGAGGGGAGGCGTTGGTCGTTTTTAGAGATATGGGTCATACTTTTTTACTGTAGCGCATACTCATCGTTTGCGAGGGGTCGACCCCCCCTCGCCACCGTCATCATCATCACCATCATCGTCATCATCATCATCGTCGTTATCGTCATCGTGAGCACAGACAAGTCTCCTCGTCGTACCAGTAGTTTTTGCAGCGAGTTGTCCGCGCCGAGCTGCGGGACGCGTGCGTAAGCGTACGAAGCAAAGCAGCGGTAGGGAGTGGGAAGGCGAAGGGTCTACGTACAGTAGTAGCTGCTTCCAGTTCAGCAGTCATGACAGTCCGCTACTCTCTCCACACGGCGGACGAAGGCATGATTGATGCTTATCGTTCCTAGCCTGCCTCAGGGAGGCTGTTTGAGTCTCTTTTGAGAGGTGGAGGGTGGGGGTGCTGCTGTTGTTGATTGACGTCAGTCATCGTTGTTGTGGGGTGGTCTGATTCGTTCTGATGTTCGTTGCCATCAGTATTGTTGCTGTCGTTGTTGTTGTTGTTGCTGTTGTTGTTTCTGTTTCTGTTGTTGTGTTTTGTTTTAAATTTTATTGCCCGTTCATTTGCGTAGTTTAGACTAAACGTAGATACAAGTCAAGTCAAAGTTAGTTTTGTTTTTTGTTTTTGTCTGTTGCCTGTCATCTATCGCAACGCAGCATAAAAAGAAATAACGGAAATACTTCGAAGTAAGTAAGGTAATTATAAGTGGGCAACGCAAGTAAGTAGCATACAGGTAGGAGTAAAAATCACCACCACCACCACGAGCACCGTGTGCCCAGCGCTTTCTAGTTTTTGATGATAATTACATAATATCATGCAGGAATACTAAGGGAGGAAGTTACTCGGTCACTGAAGGAGTAACGGTTGGAGGGAAGTGGTACCGGTGAAGAGTATCGTAATAAGGTGGCGGTTGTCGATTGGGGGGGGGGTCCGGGCTCCAGATTAGAGCCAATTCTTGGCTCTACGAAAACAGTAGACTCTATATAAGAGCGTTCAGGATGATAATAATGTTAAATAAATAAATAGGAACATACGTATGCCATCCTGCGATGAATGGACGGCTCAATGCGTTTACAGCTTTCGAAAAATGCATTGAGTTGTTATTGTTGTTGTTATATTTTTGTTATTATTGTGTTTCACCATCCGACGGTGTTTCATCAGCATCAGATAAGCTTTGGCGTTAATCACTCGTAAATTTACACCTCGGTCAGATCTTATAGATCATTCCGGCTTGATGATCTTTATAGATCATTCCGGCTTGATGATCTTTATAGATCATTCCGGCTTGATGATCTTTATAGATCATTCCGGCTTGATGATCTATAATAAGCAGTAGACATTCTAAGGCAGATCTGCTGTCTCGATCTTGTATGATCTGTATGATCTGTATGATCTAGCTCTTGTTGCCGGGTTGGACCCGTATAATCTGCATGATCTAGCACATGTTTCCTGGGTTGGATCATCTGTACTATGCAGATCCTGCACAGCCTCTCACTAGATGATCTATCTGTAGATCTATCTGTAGATGGTATATCTGTAGGTTATCTACTAGTATCTGTAGATTATCTGTAGATGATTTATCTGTAGATGGTATATCTGTAGATCTATCTCTAGATAATATATCTGTAGATGATCTATCTGTAGATGATAGATAATCTACCTGTAGCTGGTCTATCTGTAGATAGTAGATAGATCTGTCCGAGGTGTAAACATTCCTTGGAAAAAGAAAAAACCAAGTCTGTACCATGCCTTGAAACTGTATCATCGCTAAAACCCTGCTTTGTTGTATATCCTTCGAATTGTCAT
Source organism: Saccharina japonica (assembly GCA_008828725.1). Taxonomy (NCBI): domain Eukaryota; class Phaeophyceae; order Laminariales; family Laminariaceae; genus Saccharina; species Saccharina japonica. Next base: position 31,152 of record MEHQ01000929.1, on the reverse strand, counting down.
GTTATTATTATTCTCTGCGACGTCGGGGGGAGGGAGGGGTCCACTGGCGTAGTACGAGAGCCGCGACACCGGCCGCTGCTTCTCGTTCCAGTACCCGGGAGCCCCCCCCCCCCCCCCCCCCCCCCCCCCCCCCCCCCCCCCCCCCCCCCCCCCCCCCGCCGCCGGGAGCCCAATGAAAAAAAAAAAAAAAACGAAAACAAAAAAAGTGTTTTTAAAATCGAGGAGTGGAAAGGACGGAGCAAGCACAAAAAGCCCAACTCTCATATACAAAACTCGGAATTAATGTGTTTTGTGTTTGTTTGTGTGTGTGTTTGCTGTTAGTGAGTACATATGCCGAGGAAGATTGAATTGTGTTTTGCTTAAAAAGGCCCAACAAGCTGGGCGCGTTGCTCTTGCGTTGCTTGGGTTGCTTGTTTTTTTTCTTGCGTTTTGCTTGGGTTGCTTCGGTGGCGCGCGCTGCAAGCCTACAAGCCTACAAGATTGATAGGAACCCCCTTCGCCCAGTTGACGCTGTATGTCGGGCGCCCGTGTATGGTGCAAAAACACCAGGGCTCTTCACGGGTCATGACCTCATAATACCCGCCGGTTGGGTCAGGGAATTCTTCAAATCTCATGGGTCGGGTCAGGTCGGGTCGGGTCGGGTCGGGCCGGGTCGGGTTGACTCGAGTCGACCCGTGATATATCGAAAACCTCCTGCTCCGGCCTGACCCATTAGTTTTTGAAGACCTCCTGACCCGACCCGCAGGTCGGTTCATGACCCGTGAATATCCCTGATAGGTGGTCGGGGTTAGGTTTGGGGTTATATAGGGTTATAATTTGGGTTTTGTATAGGGATAGGAGGGATGCCTGCTACGGTAAGGGTGCACTGAACGTTTCCGAGGTGCACGTAGTAAGATTAGCTCGGGACACCAAGTATCCCTCGCCAGGTTTGCCTATTGCCTTAATGAGCATGTACTTGTTGCTCACGTGTGTTGATTGCTTGCGAAGAGATAGACAAATATTAGCTTTATTCCTGTTAGAGCACGATGAAAGATTAAGGCAAGGGCCTGGCGGCGATTTGTTTAATATATAGCGGCGCGTACGTACGTAGCTAGAAAAAAAAAGTTTTTTTTTTTTTTTTTCCCCGACGTTTTTTGACGCGGGCGGGCTGTATAGCCAACGAGATTTTCCTCTCTTTTTTTGTTTTCTCCTCGACGTGTCCTCAGCAACGCCGCCACCACGAGCGCTACAATAACAGCAGTTGGATGTCCGGCGTGTTAAAACGCGCATTCGAATGAAAGCATCGAGATAGCGAGAGCTATCCAGAATGTAATTCAACTCAGCTCCGCTCGTCCGAGTATGTGAGGTATCAAGCAAAGGGCGCGATGAATCTTCGTTGCGGCTGAAAGCACCACGTATATATATATATGGTTGAATTTAAGTTGTGCACGATGAGACGAGGAGGTATATTGTGAAGTGAGGTGACCGTGTAGGGACGATGATGGAAGGGAATGTGATTGCAGGTACGTTGCCGAGCTTGGAAGCAAGCTTCTTCTTCGATATGGAAAGACCTCTTATATTGTTATTAACCTCTGATGATGTTGACTTAGTGAGAGACAATGGCCTGAAAGACGAGTGACCGAGAGGGGGGAAGGATGCGCGAGAGCCTTCCTTCGGTTCTCGGGATCTCTTCTCCAATGGCCCGCAAGGCGGGCTGTTACAGATCCCCGCTATTAATAGAAGTCCGTTACTCGGCCAGATCTACTTCTCTAAGTCTACGGTCTATCCGCTTATGGGAATCTCTTCATATAAGAACATTCCTATATGCTTACGAGAACTTCTCTTACTTATCGGGAGTTCCGACATTAAGGAACGGTCTAGTGGTTTAGAACGTTCTTCTAGGCCTGTCTGGCCTATCAAAGAGAACACGCGAAAAATCTTTGCGGTGTCCCAAAACTCAACCATCTATAGCTTTAAGGCACCACATCACATTAGCCCACCCTGAATAGTCGTATATGCAGACCACACAATGGTCACTGGATGATAACAAAGTTCATCCTAAAATACCGAGAGAGGGGGGTCGAAGATGCGGCTATTCAAAACAACAAACTTTGAGGCTATAGATTCCCCCACACCTCGTAGTGAGGCGTAAGCATCACGCCATCCAGAACCGTGAAGGTCGAACATGACGTCGCGTAGGTGTAACGGCAGACGGTTCCAGAGGCGCAGGAAGCTGGATCGTTGGTCGGTGTCGAGGCGTGCGAGCAATTGTGGACTCGGGGAATTCGGTTTCGGTGGGGGGTCGGTTGGTGGTAGGTCGTCGTTGGCCACAGGGATGTTGTCGTGGAGGGCGTGCACGTAGGGGACGTCGGGGTCCGGGGGAAGGTGTCGGAGGCTGGCCAAGGGCACTTGCACCAGCGGGGAAGAGGAGGTGCCAAGGAGGTCACCTGGCTCAAGGTCGGTTGATCCTGAGAGTGGGATGGTCTGATACCCGTCGGAGACGAATACTGCCGTCACAAAAACAAATCTCACATATGGAAGAGAAGTAAAGGCGCTCCAAGGTCGGCGGTCCTGCCGTCGACGCCAGGTGTGAAGTGAGGTGACCGTGTAGGGACGATGATGGAAGGGAATATGATTGCAGGTACGTTGCCGAGCTTGGAAGCAAGCTTCTTCTTCGATATGGAAAGACCTCTTGTATTATTATTAACCTCTGATGATGTTGACTTAGTGAGAGACAATGGCCTGAAAGACGAGTGACCGGGAGGGGGGAAGGATGCGCGAGAGCCTTCCTTCGGCTCTCGGGATCTCTTCTCCAATGACCCGCAAGGCGGGCTGTTACAGATCCCCGCTAATAATAGAAGTCCGTTACTCGGCTAGATCTACTTCTCTAAGTCTACGGCCTATCCGCTTATGGGAATCTCTTCATATAAGAACATTCCTATATGCTTACGAGAACTTCTCATAGGGAGTTCCGACATTAAGGAACGTTCTAGTGGTTTAGAACGTTCTTCTAAGCCTGTCTGGCCTACCAAAGAGAACACGCGAACAATCTTTGCGGTGTCCCAAAACTCAACCATCTATAGCTTTAAGGCACCATATCACAATATACTATATACACCCCTAACCTTTCCTTGTTGTTTGGGATGGGGTTTTGGAGCCAGCAGTCCCTCTTTTTTTAGGGGGGGTGGGTGCTCTTACTACTTTTTTCGACCGAAACCCCGAGCCAATCAGGCCAGCCAATCAGGCCAGCCAATCAGACCAGCCAATCAGACCAGTCAATCAGACCAGTCAATTAGACCAGACCAAAAATCAACCAGCGTCATTGTTCCCTTTCGTCTCGTACACAGCAGTGTACCTCAACCATTGTGCTACAGAGTAGACGTATACCTTGTTGCAGGCTACGGTAGAGGTTGTTGTTGTTGTTGCCTTCACATTAAACCCGTTCTTTCTACTCAACCACGTCAGTACACCCAGTGCCTGTCCTGATTCCCAATCCTAGAGAGATACAAATTATGTGGTCACAGACTGTGAAACAGAGAAAAAAGAAAAAAAAACGCAAATTAATAGGTAAAGCAAGTGAGATGCTTAACGTACTGGGTACGAGAACACAACGACACGAGCCGAACCAAAAAATAAGAACAAAAAAACGAATAAAAAACTAATTCTGAAATGAAACAGAATACAAATGACTCAGTACTTTCTGACGGTGGTCACTTGATTGAGGAGAGCTATAGAATCAGGGGGCGTATACCCCCGATTGGTCGATTGGTGATGTTGACCATTCCAGTTTTATGTTTACCTCACATACCGTGTAGAGGGGAGCGGAGGGCTCCAGACTATCTGCTTTTGACTGACTTTGATCGCTTTGCGGACCCTTCAGGTTCCACTTTTATTTCAGTATACCTCTTTTGGGTAAGTTAGCCTGTGACCACGGGAATCGACCGCGTCAAGTGTTGGATTAGTGCGGACAGATGGAGGTACTGGATAGAGAGACGGGCACGGCTTTTAATGTGAAGACAACAACAACAACANCAAGCTTCTTCTTCGATATGGAAAGACCTCTTGTATTATTATTAACCTCTGATGATGTTGACTTAGTGAGAGACAATGGCCTGAAAGACGAGTGACCGAGAGGGGGGAAGGATGCGCGAGAGCCTTCCTTCGGTTCTCGGGATCTCTTCTCCAATGGCCCGCAAGGCGGGCTGTTACAGATCCCCGCTAATAATAGAAGTCCGTTACTCGGCTAGATCTACTTCTCTAAGTCTACGGCCTATCCGCTTATGGGAATCTCTTCATATAAGAACATTCCTATATGCTTACGAGAACTTCTCATAGGGAGTTCCGACATTAAGGAACGTTCTAGTGGTTTAGAACGTTCTTCTAGGCCTGTCTGGCCTACCAAAGAGAACACGCGAACAATCTTTGCGGTGTCCCAAAACTCAACCATCTATAGCTTTAAGGCACCATATCACATTAGCCCACTCTGAATAGTCGTATATGCACACCACACGATGGTCAATGAATGAGAACAAAGTTCATCCTAAAAGACCGAGAGAGGGGGGTCGAAGATGCGGCTATTCAAAACAAACAAAATTGAGGCTATATATTCTCCCACACCTCGTAGTGAGGCCTAAGCATCAAGCATCCYGAARCGTGAAGGTCGAACATGACGTCGCGTAGGTGCAACGGCAGACGGTTCCAGAGGCGCAGGAAGCTGGATCGTTGGTCGGTGTCGAGGCGTGCGAGCAATTGTGGACTCGGGGAATTCGGTTTCGGTGGGGGGTCGGTTGGTGGTAGGTCGTCGTTGGCCACAGGGATGTTGTCGTGGAGGGCGTGCACGTAGGGGACGTCGGGGTCCGGGGGAAGGTGTCGCAGGCTGGCCAAAGGCACTTGCACCAGCGGGGAAGAGGAGGTGCCAAGGAGGTCACCTGGCTCAAGGTCGGTTGATCCTGAGAGTGGAATTGTCTGATACCCGTCGGAGACGAATACTGCCGTCACAAAAACAAATCTCACATATGGAAGAGAAGTAAAGGCGCTCCAAGGTCGGCGGTCCTGCCGTCGACGCCAGGTGTGAAGTGAGGTGACCGTGTAGGGACGATGATGGAAGGGAATATGATTGCAGGTACGTTGCCGAGCTTGGAAGCAAGCTTCTTCTTCGATATGGAAAGACCTCTTGTATTATTATTAACCTCTGATGATGTTGACTTAGTGAGAGACAATGGCCTGAAAGACGAGTGACCGGGAGGGGGGAAGGATGCGCGAGAGCCTTCCTTCGGCTCTCGGGATCTCTTCTCCAATGACCCGCAAGGCGGGCTGTTACAGATCCCCGCTAATAATAGAAGTCCGTTACTCGGCTAGATCTACTTCTCTAAGTCTACGGCCTATCCGCTTATGGGAATCTCTTCATATAAGAACATTCCTATATGCTTACGAGAACTTCTCATAGGGAGTTCCGACATTAAGGAACGTTCTAGTGGTTTAGAACGTTCTTCTAAGCCTGTCTGGCCTACCAAAGAGAACACGCGAACAATCTTTGCGGTGTCCCAAAACTCAACCATCTATAGCTTTAAGGCACCATATCACAATATACTATATACACCCCTAACCTTTCCTTGTTGTTTGGGATGGGGTTTTGGAGCCAGCAGTCCCTCTTTTTTTAGGGGGGGTGGGTGCTCTTACTACTTTTTTCGACCGAAACCCCGAGCCAATCAGGCCGAGCCAATCAGGCCAGCCAATCAGACCAGCCAATCAGACCAGTCAATCAGACCAGTCAATTAGACCAGACCAAAAATCAACCAGCGTCATTGTTCCCTTTCGTCTCGTACACAGCAGTGTACCTCAACCATTGTGCTACAGAGTAGACGTATACCTTGTTGCAGGCTACGGTAGAGGTTGTTGTTGTTGTTGCCTTCACATTAAACCCGTTCTTTCTACTCAACCACGTCAGTACACCCAGTGCCTGTCCTGATTCCCAATCCTAGAGAGATAAGTCGTACAAATTCTGTGGTCACAGACTGTGAAACAGAGAACAAAACAAAAACAAAATAAAACGCAAATTAATGGGTAAAGCAAGTGAGATGCTTAACGTACTGGGTACGAGAACACAACGAAACGAGCCGAACCAAAAAATAAGAACAAAAATACAAATAAAAAACGAATTATGAAATGAAACATAATACAAATGACGCAAATGACGCAGGGAGACAGAAGTGCCCCTAGAAGAAAAACACGCATGCCCGAGAGGAACAGCTAGCTGCTGCACGGGCGAGGCAACATGAAAAAGAGGAAGACACCGGCATAGGGTGGAAACAAAGGGAGAAACAAGGCAAAAAAGCAAGAAAGAAGACACGAGAGAGGAAAAGAGAAAAATCGTTCTCAAGGCAAGCTCAAGGCGATGGTAATAACAGGTTCCCGTCTCTGCTATAAAAACCGATACGGGGACCATGTCACACCTTTTGCCATCTCATTCCCACTCTGGAAACAAAAACAGTGTCAAAAGCCGGTACTACCTCTGCCGCGCCCCCCCCAGTGAACAAATCAACAGGAAACAAATAATATAATTCGGACTAGTCGAGCGGATACCTTGCCGCACGATCTACCATTTCGTTTTCTGCATTCGTCGACAGCTGTATCAGTACGGTCGCCCCCGCCCCCCCCCCCCCTCTCCTGGTCGCCTCTCTTGGCGTCCTCAGCTGTATGCCGTAGCCAGCTCCTCTCCGCTTCGGCCCTGTGCCACCTCGCCATGAAATGGTCCGCCGCCTCGCCAACCCCCCGATACCACACCCCCCTCTTTTTTGCCGCCCTCGGCCATAGTAACGTCTCTGCTCCGAACAGTAAAGGGGAGCTTTCTGTGGAGCCCTCTGTCGCTCGAAAAACCCTGAGGTCATCTGCTAGACATTGTGCCCAGTTCTTTTCTGGTCGGCCAGGCCCCGGGTTCGTCCCACCGGCGATCGTCCCAAACATCACCCGCCTGGTCAGCCGCTCATTGGTCGTGCGCTGTACGCCCCCCGCAAAGAGGAGGCGTCGTTTGCGGATGGTCGTCTCAACGCTCTCGCATTGTGCCTTCTTGAGAGCCTTGGCGTACGACATGAGATGGTCGGTGCGTTGTCGGCGCTGGAAACCAATGAGCCGTAGGAGGAATTTGTGGTGTGCCGTTCGGAGCTCAGCGAAGTGCTCCTGGCCAAGGGTCCACGTCACACACCCGTACAGCAGTGTCTCCATCACCTCGGCTTTTAGCATGCACACCTTTAGAGTGAACGGGGCATCCTCCATATCGGACAGCTCCCGATTGAACCGATTATAGCATGCCCATGCGAGTCGGATGCGTCGTTTGATCTCTGGCATAATGTCCGCGCTTGCGACGACAAGACCACCAAGGTACAAAAACTGCGTCGTCTGTTTATACCTGTGGCCCGCTGCTTCGATGACGAGCGGTGAGGTCCGGAGTGCTTGGTTTGGTGTCCGCAGTAGCATATTCTCCGTTTTCTTTTCAGATACGGTGAGACCAGCTGCTTCGGAAACGGTCACAATAACGGTCATCATCTTCGCAAGCCCTTCCGCCGATTTAGACACAACGCCTGCATCGTCGGCGTACAGCATACCCCATATATACCTTGTTTTGGCTGAAACAGTTTCTGAATGGTCGTGCTTCGGTTGAGGTACACACCTCAATTATAGGATAACTGTTGCGGGCTACTACGGTAGAGGTATACCTTTTTTTGGCTGAAACGGTTTCTGAATGGTCGGTGTAATGCTTAACCCAAAAAAAATCGTCGGACTTTCGTTCTTGTGTGTTGCAAAATAATATTGTGCAAGTGTATACATGCTTACTTAGGCTATCGTATCGCCCACATCGGGTATATAGCATGTTTATTTTTCCAAAAATCAGTTTTGACTTGCTATTAGTATGGATCTCCTCAAGCGACTTCGTAACCACCCCCTACCATAGCATGCGGTTAACTGGTAAGCTCTTCGCACTGCTTCGAACGCCCTCTAACACTCTCTTATCGCCGCCGGTAGGCATCTACGGCACCTCCGAGGAGCCAGTACCTGTCGTCAAAGGCCCATCATAAACACCACGCAGGAGTGAGCCGTACCTTTCTGTTACGCTCCACCCTCACATATATACGGGCAGTATCTTATCATCAAAGCCCGGGTCGTATCTTAACATCCCGACTGATCCCGTAGGACCAGCTTCATCCCTCCAGGCACGAGGCATATTAAATAATGCCCCGACACATAATACAAAACCCCACAATACAAGAAACCCCCAAATATATCCGCCGACCGTATCAAGCTACCGCATACCACGAACAGTGCTTACCACTTTTATTCGAGAGAATGGTTCATTCACATTGTTCACATACCACATACTACCAGGTATATCCCTGTGTACGGGACGAATATAAAACCAACCCTACTGTCACATTTGACGTCGTCGGCAGGACACGGGGTTCGAATCTCACTTCGAACGTTTCTTTTATAGAAACGCTTGCGCGTGCGTCCCCAAAAAACACGTCCCCCTGGTTCCCCAGGTATTGAAACGAAGCGGGTAGGCCAACGTACGGCCGTATACGGTACCGACGTCCCAAATATCCCTCCGTTCAGAGGGGGGGGAGAGCGTTATTAAGGATTACCCTGGGCTGGGTAATTGATCGATCTTTTACCCCTATAGCTCAGCAGGTAATACCCTCACAATAGCCCTATAACCCGAACCCTAAGCCAATCAGATCAGATCAAAATCAAAATCGACCGTTGGCTGATATAGCGTTGTTCCTTTTGTCTCGTACGGGTAGAGCACTTTTTTTGGCTGACAATATTTTCTGATTGACGGGGGGCTCCTTCACCAAAATTTGTCGAAATACCGTTCCTTTTTTATTTTTTGCAGTATTATGCTGTTTTTTGTATTGCTATTCGTAGGCCATGGGATTTTTCACGGAGTTGCACCTTGTTTTAGCGTTTTTCAAAACCAGTTTTTTTCGGGTGACTTACTATTAGTATAGAGCTCCTCAAGTGACCACCCTCACGAAAAAAATGGTGCCCCTCTATACCTTAAGGGAGCATGCGTCCAGTGTACCTAAACCATTCTACCCCTTTATCGAAGAAGTTCGTAAGCTCTACTGATTGATCTACGCCGTTTATTTACCTCTACCACGAAGTGGAAATTTATTTTGTTATTGTGTTCGTCGGCCGGCGCTTTTCCGCTGATTATTTCCCCACCCGCGATATGTTTTCACAATAATTGTTTGTTTTGCCATCGGACGCTTGCACACGTCGGGCAGATAATCTACAGATAGATACAAGAGATAGATAATCTAGAGATGGATCATCTACAGATGGATCATCTACAGATATATAATCTACATATAGATTATCTACAGATAGATCATCTACATATATATCATTTACAGATAGATCATCTACAGATGGATGATCTACAGATAGATCATCTACATCTTATTATCCTGCCGTCATGAGACGTTGTGTTGGATCTGTAATATAGCACCGGTAGATCCAACCCATGAAACCTGGACCTAGATCACACAGGTTATACACGTACTCACTCCCACCCGGCAACATACATGATGAGCTAGATCATGCAGATCAGGAATTAACACATAGCTGCCCTGAAATATCTGGAATGATCTATCTGTACATGATATGTCCGAGGCGTGAGCAATTTGAGGACAGCGCACGTATTTACTGATATACGGAGGGGAGGAGAATTGGTTGGATGAGATTGGTGGTATTCGACGAATTGTGTCAGCTTTTTCATTCTAAATGAACAATGCCCCCCTGCACATTGTCGGAAGGCAAATAATATAATAATATAAGTTCAGGTCGACTATTATCGGATCGGAATCCAGAACAGGATTTTTCAACACCTTCGCAGGCTTTCTCTCCCGGGGATGCTAAAAAATGTCCCCTCCTGTCCCAACGAGCCACAGGTCAATTTTCGAGAGGAATCTAGCGGTATTGGCAGATTTTACAGGCTCGAAAGTTCAACGGATGGCCAACTCAGGCCAACCGGTCCAGTTTCGATTTTTTTTATCGAAACCGGGGGGGAAATACGAAACAGGCAGCCAGTTTCGTTTTTTTTAATCGAAACAGGGTGAAACATCGAAACTGGGCCATCAGTTGACCTGAGTTGACCATCCGTTGTAATTTCGAGCCTATAAAAATCGGCCAATACCGCTAGATTCCTCTCAAAAACTGACCTATGGCTCATTGAGACAAGTAGGGGACATTTTTTAGCATCCCCGGGAAAAAAAGCCTGCGCATGTGTTGAAAAATCCTGTTCTGGATTCCGATCCCATAATAGCCAGCCTCCGCCACCAAAAAGCAACCAATGGACAAATATAACACTTCTGAAAACAGTTAAAAACATTACTCCTATATAGTACTATAAACTATTCTAGATCGTAAGAAAGGCGGACTTGTTATGAGTTCGTGTCAGTATACCGAACCTATCTCTAAAACAAACTCAGTGCCGAAATGCCGATTCGACTTTCCTCGTTCTGTTCCTTGTTCCACATTTTGTTGTTTCAATCTTTGATTCGACTTGCAATGCCTTTTTTTTTTCGTTTTTTTGTTCATTCGACATTTCAAAAACAACATACCAAGTCGTACGTATTTTTTAATCGTTGACAATCGATGCATGCAGTGTCCGGACTCCGGGCGGATCCCAAACTACAGCAGGCACTACTGTGTTTTGTCCGCTCCCCTAATTTTACCTTGACGCCAGCCAACAATTTGTGTACTATTAATACTGCCGTAGCAAGAATAAAGCTGCAGTACCTGGGTGCCAGTATGATACTGAAAGTGATATACCAAACAAAGGTTTCCGTGGTTTTCTGCTTTTGGGAATTTTATGAGTGATCAACGCTGAAGATCATGCTGCACATTGTCGGATGGCAAAGATAATAATACTAAAGTCAAGATAGATGTTCGATTTTTCTTCGTGTCTGTCAGTGTGTCAGTGTGTAGTTCGTTTGCTATTACACAAGAAGAGGAGCATCTATAGCGATATACCGCCGTGCATGTTGTATGTGCCGACCCGATGTTTGATTGGTTGATTGCTTGATCGGTAGGTTGGTTTGTTGGTTGTGGGGTTGTTTGATTGATTGATCGATTGGCTTTTTGGTGATTATTATGTATCATACAGATTGATATTGAATAAAAAATCGCTGAAACTACGGCACAGAAAATAGGACCAACTATTGGTAGTAAAAAATAGATAAATATAGAGGTCTTTGTATGTGCGGTAGGTCCTATTTACTAGTATTTACCATGGTCTCCCGTAATAGCATTACCTGAGGTATACAGTATACAGTACCACTATGACCGGAAATTTAATCCCCGTTTGGTTTCTGATACGGAAATCGAATGGGGATTATGTTTTCGGTCAGAGTATATACTTGGTATTAATAGTAACATTTTTCGGCCTTATTAACTTTACCACTTTGTGCCACCGCGGATACTATCCCCTCTGGTACCAGGTGCGTGCATATCTGGTACCGAGTTTATACAACATTATGATTATTATCTTTGCCATCCGGCAATGTGCAGCATGATCTTCAGCGTTGATCACTCATAAAATTCCCAAATATACAACATAGTAGAATATCACACCAACCAGGTAATACCAGTACATTTTACGATAAATATCACGTATCACGAAGCTTAACGGGAAGTAGACATAGAAGGCAGTTAGACTTTGCGCATCTAGATACATAGATTTCCTTTGTTTCCGTGGTTTTCTGATTTCGGGAATGTTATGAGTGATCAACGTTGAAGCTCATGCTGCACGTTGTCGGATATCAAAGATGATCATAATTAATATCGCGTTTGTTTGCAACCACAATCGATCTGGAATTTTTGCCTAGAGAAAAAAAACAAAAAAAACACCGCAGCTGAGTATCAATATTATTTTAGGCGACGAGACTTGCAGGACTATGCACACATACATGCACACGGAAGTCCAGTGAGCTATATATACAGAAACTTAAACAAGTTTCAAGTTGTTTATCAGGGAAACCTGTTTCAGCCGCACAGCAGCTTCGCGACGGGTGAACTCGATCGATACGGCGGGTAAAATCACATCTATATCGATCTTGTTATGCCTGTCATCGTCGAATATCTATACATACTTCGTATGAACTTTGTTAATTAACAATTATTACTTCAGTTAGTGTGAATGATAAATTATGTTTTTTGCCAGAAGAGGGACGCGACATCACTACTACTACTACTACTACTACTACTACTACTACTACTACTACTACTACTACTACTACTACTACTACTACTACTACTACTACTACTACTACTGCTATTCAATATACGAAGTATATTGGTGCTCTACTCTCTACTACACATAGAAGTTGGGGCTGGTTTTGCCTATGTGCGGGTCGGAAGAACTCTCCGTGAAGGTATTTCCGCTGTTTGTTATGATAACAACCGTGTTGGGTATCGAACGATACCGATAAAACAACAAAAAAGCTAATCGATACGATTTCGATATTTGATATGTACATCGAAGTTTTCGTTCAGTGTTCAGCATGAAAAACACCGGGGTACCAGGGGATGGAAGGCCAAACACCTTCGATACAATACGATATATCGATATAGCGATATATCGAAATAGATTGATACCTCGATATATCGCTATATCGCCATATATATCGCTATATCGATCAATATTTCATATCGAAATAATATCGCATAGGCTTCCTTTGTTTCCGTGTTTTTCTGCTCTCGGGAATGCTATGATCGATCAACGTTGAAGCTCATTCATGCTGCACATTGTCGGATGGCAAAGATGATAACAACGATATATCACCCTCACCCTAACCCTAACCCATCGATATATATATATATAATATATAATATATATATAATATCGATATATATAGATGTAGGTAAAAGCTATGATATAAATATTATATCGATATATGATAGAAGGTATACCTTTTTTTGGCTGAAACGTTTTCTGAATGACGGGGGGGCTCCTTACCTTAACCCAAATTCGTCGTAATTTGAACATTCTTGTGCTGCACTCACTATTTTTCATGGTATTACGCATGCTTCGGCCACGGGATTGTTAATCTGGTGTACGTACGTATAGCGCTTTTATTTGCCTTCGAAAACAGTTTTTGGGTGACGTGTGTCAGGGATATTTTGTAGTAGTAGTGGAAGAACAACTCAATACGTAGGATATTTGGGTTTTGTACTGTATGCTCGACACAAATAAATGCGGCGCCACTACTGCTGCACGTAATACTACTGCTGTAGCCTCGTCAACGTGTACGTAGAGCTTCTCAAGCGACCACCCTTCAGGTGGTGCACTTTTACCGTAGGGCGACGCGTGCTACGGCAGAGGTACGTAGCACTTTTTGGCTGAACCGTTTTCCGAACGATCGGGCTCCTTAACCCAATATTCGTCGGAATTTTTCATTTTCTTTCGTGACGAAATTTGTTTCAGCGTATATACTTCGGACAGCTTTTTCATTCTGAATGAATAATGCCCTGCACAATTGTCGGAAGGCAAATACTATAATAAATAATAATATACTTCGGACATTAGATTTCTCATCCGGCAGCACTTTTGTCTTCCTCCAAAATCCCTTTTTTCGGTGATGTATGACGCTCCTTGAGCGAGGAGATCAGAAAAAAACATGGTGCACCTTTACCGCCGTAGCATGCTGTTATAAGACTGGTTGAGACACAGAGTATCGTGATAAGACTGGGTGAGACACAGAGTATCCCCTTGCAGGTTTGTCTAGTAAGCATCCTTGGTGCTACTCACTTTCCGTAGAATCAAGCGTAGAAAGAGAAGCAGCTTTTATTAATCCCCGAGCCAGATGACATCTGCCTCGGACGGGCTTCAAGTATGACCCTCAGATCTTATAAATACCCCGAATACGAATGCCATCCAAGTTATACGAAAACGGATCAATTACCTAGATACAGGAGGTAATTACCGGCCTTCCTAGCCCATACCACTACAATGCACCATATCGAAACTTTCGATACGATATCCAACCCTAGTTTCCACACCCTTTCGACCCATAGTATCCGAAAAAAATATCTAACGGTCGACAAGATATATACGAACGGCGGACAAGATCCTGGATTCTTGATTATTTTTTTGCGAGGGTCGAGTTGTTTACCTCTTCGGACGGAAATGTAAAGAGCGTTTAGATGTTAACATAGACACCAAATGGTCCTTACATATCCGCCCAAAGTGGCAAATATTAGAAAATTAGTAAAATATGTTCTGTTTTTTTTTTTTTGTGTGTGTGCCGAATCTCTTTAGTTTAAGCTTCCTTTTTTTTGTTTTATTACGTAGCTTATACTTTTTTCTTCACGGCAAACGGCGGAAAACGTTAATTTTAGATGTTAATATATATATATTGCTCATCACGGGTGTTATTTATGTGTTTCTTTAATATGTAATATATACCGGCAGCTCTAAAAAAACGAACGCAACGAGACGAACGACGTACGTACGACTTTCGTAAAGTATACCAGGTACCAAATTTGTACACAGAAATATATGGTCGGGTTTTTTGTTTTTAGTTTACAATAATTGCTCCACTAATTGCTCCACCCGGCCATATAGTCCGCAACACAATATTATTGAACGCCGATTTCACTAATGAATATAGTGCTACTACTACAGTATCTATGCCCGTCTCGAGGCACAAAACGGAAAAATAAGAGAGCCCAACGAACTTTATTGCAGGACGGGTCGGGTCAGTAACTTTTTTTAAACACCACGGGGTATATATATCTAGCACTTTTTGACTGAAATGGTTTCTGACCGATCGGGGTTCCTGAACCCAAAATCATCATCGGATTTTCATTCTTGTGCTGCAACATTGTTCATCGCATACTTACTTAGGGCCCGAATTAACGAGTATAAAATAAATTCAATTTGGCAAAAATAAAATTCAAATTCGCTTTCCATTGGTCAACACACGCACCAGCACCAAATATTATGCCCCAAGATCCTAATCTTTGGTGCTGGTGCGTGTGCTGACCAATGAAAAGGGGATTTGAATATATATTTTCAAATTTTTATTTTTTCTTCTTCGTTAAAACGGGCCCTTAGACTATGGCATTGTTCATCGCGTAGCATTTTGTTTTTCGTTTTTGATTCAACTTTTTAGGGTGAGGTATGGAGCTTCTCAAGTGACCAACCTTATAGGGCAAAAAAAACACCGTGCACCTCTACCGTAGCATGCGTCGGGTCGGGTCGGGTCGGGTCGGATCAAGAGGTTTTCAAACTCTCACGGGTCGGGTCGGGTCGGGTCACCCTTACCTGACCCCACCCGATCCGACCCGGTCCGCGAGATTTGACCCGGCTCGTGAACAGCCCAGCGTTATTAAGTTATTTCCGCTTGCGGTTTTATTTTAGACTTGTTTCGTTTCTTATCCGACGATTGCAGCGCCTGTTTCAATTTATTAAACACATCTGTCTCTCTTTGGTGACTGGTATGAAGGTTGTTAACAATATCGAGGCTTCGCACATCTGATGGATCATCGATTCCTACTTCATGGTCTAAAATGTTGAGGGCAGATATATCCCTGATCTGTATGATGTGTATGATGTGTATGATGTGTATGATCTGTATTATATGTATGATCTGCATGATCTGCATGATCTGTGTGATTTGTATGATATGTGTGATCTGTTTCATCTGTTTGATCTGCATGTTCTGTATGATCTGCATGATATGTATGATCTGTATGATCTGTATGATCTGTATGATCTGCATGTTCTGTATGATCTGCATGATATGTATGATCTGCATGATCTGTATGATCTGTATGATCTGCATGTTCTGTATGGTCTGTATGATCTGTATGGTCTGTATGGCCTGTGTGATCTGTGTCATATGTGTGATCTGCGTGATCTGTATGATCTGTGTGATCTGCATGTTCTGCATGGTCTGTATGATCTTATGTATGATCTTATGTATGACCTGTATGTTCTGTACGTTCTGTGTGATCTGTATGATCTGTATGATCTGCGTGATCTGTAGGATCTGCGTGATCTGTAGGATCTAGCCCATGTTGCCGAGTGGGGAGCGCATAATCTGCTTGATCTAGGACATGCGTCCTGAGTTGGACCTGTACTTATAACAAACCTTGCACAACGTCTCATCTTCATGGGAGGTTAGGATCTATTGGACGATCTACTTTAGATAGTGATCTGTCCGACTGTGAAAATATGTGAAAATCGGGAGCCGTGTAGAGCGCACCCCTTTCCCACCAAAGAAGACATCAACGCTGGGCTGGCATTCGTTCCTTGTTTCTTGCTGCGGGTGTATCTCGAGAATTAAATTAATTGGAAGGCGAAACAAAACAAAACGTAGCCACACCTTTCCACTCTGGACAATGTGTCTATTCATCATGTGTATTCACTGCTCTTTAGGGTTCGACCCCGCCCGCTCAACCCCCACCGCCGCCCCGCCACCATCACAACCAACACTAACACCACCAACACTACCAACACCACCGCCATATTCGGAAGTAGCATAACACGAATGGTGGAAACGCGAAGAACAGAAGCCATCATTGTCGATTTACGGAGAAATCGCCGTCGTTAGGCAGCCCTTCTCCCCCCCTCTCTTCTTCCCCCCGTCCCTCTCTCCCATCCCTTCACTCCTCCACCCCCCCCCCCCCCCCCCCCCCCCCCCCCCCGCCCCGCCCCGCCCGGCCCCCCACCCAAGGCTGTGCTGTCATTGTCACGACCAAGGTTATACGGTGGGGGACTCACTCATACCACGCACCCTACAAAGATGAAAGATCGACCAAGCAATCGTTCTCACTTACAACTGATTCATGAAGTAAATACACCTATATACGTATTATATGATACATAGTCCTCCGGCGCAGCTCACGCTTTTTTTTTCTTTTTTTTTGGTGTTTGCAGATCTCTCCCGCCTCCCGCCACCCCAACCCCTTGTTCGCGCGCGGTCTATGCTACGGGGGCGCGCGCCTCTCGCCTTTGCTGCGCCGGTCGGCGCTGCGGGTCCGCCGGGGCGGTGCGCTCGCGCTCGTACAAGGCTTCGAGGCCGGTGGCATATACAACGCGGGTTCTGTGCAACATAAGGATCCTCTCCTGCCCTGTCAGCAATCTTTGACGCATCGCCTCGCGGCAGGAGGTGGTGTGTTTCGCGTGCTCCTTTCGGGTGTGCGCTCTCCAACCTCCGGTGTTAGGGATGAGGGCCAGCGTTAGGGCTAGGCTTATAAGGCTCAGGATTTGGCGTAGGGGTAGGGTTGGGACTAGGGCAAGGTCCCTAGGGTTATGATTCGGGTGCGTGCTCTTCGACTTCCCCCCCTCCCCCGCGCGTGCGTCGACCGCCCTGTCGTCGCTGCCGTCGTGGGGGCCTGCCTGCGCGGGGAGCCGTGAGCTCGAAATTTAGGACAGGTGTCGCCCTCGCGGCAAACAAATACACGCTACGTATGATACGCACCCAGGTTTCGTTGCGAGGACACATGATACGTGCAGCTAACTTTGTTTTTCGGCGAGAAGTAGAGAGACTGCTGTGCAGCCAACGAGTGTGACGAGAGGTCTGGGTAGAGGCCGTTCCAAAGAACCTGATTCCGACGGGGGATGTTGAGGCAGGGTGCATGGCGCCGGCGCTTGCTACGGTAGTAGGGGTAGCGGCTTATATAGGGGTAGCACCTTATAGGGGTAGCGCCTTACATAGGGGTGGTATCTTATATAGGGGTAGCGTCTTATAGGGGTAGCACCTTATATAGGGGTACCACCTTATATAGGGGTAGCGCCTTATAGGGGTGGCACCTTATATAGGGGTAGAACCGTATATAGGGGTAGAACCTTATATAGGGGTAGCACCTTATAGGGGTGGCACCTTAAGATAGGGGTAGCACCTTACAGAGGTACGAGTACCTTATATAGGGGTGGCACCATAAATATAGGGGTAGCACCTTATGTAGGGTGGCCCCTTGTAGGGGTAGCACCTTTTAGGGGTAGCACCATATAGGGATAGCACCTTACAGGGGTAGCACCTTATAGGGGTAGCGCCTTATATAGCGGTACGAACACCTCATAGGGGTAGCACCTTATAGAGGTAGCACCTTATAGGGGTAGCACCTTAACATGGGGGTATCACCTTATAGGGGTACGAATACCTCATAGAGGTAGCACCTTATAGGGATAGCACCTATAGAGGTAGCACCTTAATATAGGGGTAGCACCTTATAGGGGTACGAGTACCTTATATAGGGGTAAGAGTACCTTATATAGAGGTACGAGTACCTTATATAGGGGTACGAGTACCTTATATAGAGGTACGAGTACCTTATACAGGGGTACGAGTACCTTATACAGGGGTAGCACCTTAACTTTCGGAGGCTCCTCACATGAGAGGAGGACTACAGCTTACTGCACCTCATCCAGCGACCGACTTCGTAAAAAGGCTACCTGGTCTCATGGGCTAGTGCTATAGTACTGGGTGAGACACAGAGTACCCCCTGTGGGTGGAGTTCCGGCGGTTAACGCGGGAAACGGTGAGAACATGGTGTTGGCGAACAATGGAGGGGAGGACAAAGGGTGATAGTGGATCTTTAAAATGGGGGTTTTGTCTTGGTAGTAGTATGACCCTCAGATCGAACCCTAACCCTAACTCTAACCCGAACCCTATGCCAGTGGTCAGTGCTTGCTTGGCCAATCAGAGTGCCTAATTAGCTACCTTAGGAAGATCCACTAACAGTGTTTGTCCACTACTGGAACAATGTCGTTCGCGCGCTGCTTGCTGTCGGTCTGAACCCAGGTGGCAATAGGTCAGGTGGTCGCGGGCCAAACTCTGGTGCCCTGCGACTCCGGCACGGGAGGTAGCGCATGATGTTCGGACGATATAATACACTACAGTAGATAGGCATCCAACGAATCAATGTTGGCGAGGGTCTTTCTTATTATCCGGAGACCTTTTTTTTTTCCAGATTCTCCTCCATTTATATATTTCCAAGAAAAACAGGACAAATAATAACAGGAAAAACACGAAATAATTCCAGAAATTGGAAATTTTAAAGAGGGCAAAATATCAGGAACGATTTTTTTACGGAGGCGTGGACACCTGCTGACAGTGAATCTCTACGGAGGTTTTGTGCTCACTTTCAGCATATTATCTGTCCACTATTTAATATCGTGCCTTTTACGAGTAGCATTCCAATATTTGGAGAATTGTTCTTTGAAAAATCTGGACACAAAAAACAAAATGGACCATTCAAGTGTTCGTACTCACAGCTGACGTTTTTTTTCTATTTTATAAAAATGCGCGAAAAGCAAAACAAACATGGAGAATAGCAAAATATGGAAATTTAAGCAGGACGAAAAGTCCTTCGATAACACCGGCCCTAATAAATGCCACTCTGTCCCGATATGTAAGGATCATTTCGACTAAAAAATACTATGTAAACGATCCTTACTACATTTCAGGACAGAGCGGTATGCGTGTCGGATCCAAAACATATTGGTTAGTTTGAGAGTTGAGGAGTTGCAATGGTTGACAAGCGTTTGCGCTCAAAAGTGCAGCCTCAACATCACCTATTATTATTAAATAGCTGCCGTAGCACGGCTCGCCACTCTCCACACCCTTGGATCCTGCCATTATTAGGTGTCCTTCGGGTTGCAAAACCAACGAATATCCAAAACGACGTAGTCACTACCTTACTTAGTGTAGTATACAGTATGGTGCCTGGTACGTATATACTGCTGCAGGGTAAGGATACTATAATAATGTGTAGTACGAGTACTCGTAGTACAAATGAAAACATACTCATTCGTACTGTAATTCGTAATTAACAAAGCAAAGTGTCCTTCCTTACATTCCGGATACTACAGCAACAAAATATCCCAACGGTTACATTCCGGATATACCTGGTAACCATACTACTACTTACTTGTACTGCTGTAGAGTGGTGAGTGGCATTGTTATTACTGCAATAATAGTACTGGTCTGGTACCTGGTACCTGGTACCTGGTACCAAGAAGGTACCCTGCGGGTGTATCGCCCGGTGCCTGTTTCAGTTCTTCACGTACACGTGTACAGCAAAGCAGGGGGAGGGAAAACGAGGCAATCGGCGGTAACAACGTAACAACGGCCGACGGGTGGCCCATGATCATGACCCACGACGCAGCTATTAATAGCAGTATCCAGCACCGTCTTGGGCACATGGAGACCGAAACTGCTTGTTGTGTTTGTGTGCCTGCCTGACTGCCTGTCTGACATCATCCTCGGCTGTTTCATCATCAGCTGTGCCAAGGCTGTGCTGATGATAGATGGCGAGACTCAGCACTCACTCTCACAGACACTGAGTATGACTCCACAGCTTCTCTGCTTTATTAGAGTATAGTTGTGTACGATAGCTGCCCAGAGACAGCCTCAACCGTGTGTGTCAAGTACAGACAAGACAGACAGGACGAGAGAGACTCGTGCAGGTTTGCGGCGACGGTGGACTGAATCCATCCGGAGTAAACTCCACTCGTCGCTGCTGCCCCCGCGCGAACACTCAAAACATCACCCGTTATTATTAGCTTCTACCAATCTTTGGTTTGCGACTATTTATTTGTACCGACATCATCAGGGCTCCCTTTAGTTGCTGCGCTGTTGCACCATCCCTTCGAGAGGCTCTGCCTCGATTATCGACGGCAGCTTGCATCTCCTCGTCGCGTCGCTCATTTCGTTACATGCAAAGTACTATCATCAAGGTTAGGTCACAGAGTTGTTGTGCTTCGTGTAACCGTTTCTGCGCTGTGTGCTGGTTGTGTCTGTGCTGTTCAAAAGCGACAACGCACGCCCGAACGCCAGCAAGCATCGAAACTCCCATTGTGCAGCAAAACAAGCCGCAGTAGTGTGCCAGGGACTACAGCAGTATCATATGTAACGATCACCGTGAAATGGTACTGGCATCTACGTACTGGTACTGGTACCAACAGCAGCAGCAGTAGTTGCAGTGCGAGGTATTTGAAATCAGTTTCAAATCATCAGCGACAACCGCCGCTGGGATGAAAGCGCCTAAAAAGATATTAATTAGCGCAAGAAAAAACGAAAAAACTACCAGCAGGTGAAAAAGGCCACCATTTCGAGGGCTTCGCCTGAACCGGGGTAGCGCTTCAACCCCTTGACAAATCATAACAGTGTTAGATGCTACCATCTGTCATTACTCCAGGTGTCCAGGTGGCGTTCACTGCTACCCTGAGGCAGATCTCTCTGCTCAAAGTTGCTGCTTTTCCCGGCGAGAGAGGGTACTGTGGGGCAAATGTCCCCTAAAATATCCCCCCACAATTCTATACGAAACCCTTTTTTCCGAGGGGCTCTCTCTCAAGATGGTGGCAGGAAGGTAACGCTAGGATGGATCATCTACCGAGTCCCGAACCAGAGCGAGAGATGGCGCGCCAAGAGAGCCCGCCAGAAGATTCAGACGTGGTCATGTTGCAGCGCGAGCAACCTGCCGAAACTTTGTCGGAGGAGTCGGCGGAGCTCTACTTTTTGATCGCGAACTTTCTCACCAACGCCTCGCCTTGTTCTCGGGCGGCGACGGTGTTGCAACAAGAGCTGGTGAGGCTTTAGCTTCGGGACGGCGCAAGCCTCCGTATCGAACAGAGACCCCCCCCCACCGCGTACCACGGAAGTCTGGGCTGGCGCGCTCGGGGTGGCACTCTGGCCTTCCGCGTCTCTCCCTCCTGTCAAACTCGTTTTTGAATAACCTCTCTCGATGGAGTGAGACAGCAACAACTCTCTCTCTTCCTTGCGCCTCCCGTCTTTGTCCGCTTCCTCCCCGTACCCTTAGCATAGTACAAGGAGTTCAAACCCAACGACGACCCAACGTCCTCATTGACCACTCTGCTTGCTCTCCTCCATGCCTCTCCCTCTCTCTCTGTATTCTCCGCCGACATGATGCAGCGCGAGAGGGGGCTCTTGGGGACCGCGTACGACTGGGAGAGCAACGCTCGCCCGGCGAGCTTCGACGACGTCCGAATGCGGCACCGCACTCTCCCGGCCGACCAGCTCGTCCGCGTGGCCTCGCGGTACCTTCAGCAGGCCGGCCCCCCGGGCAGCAGCAGCAGCAACAGCAGCTTGAGCTTGACGGTCGGAGCAAGGAAGGAAGCCGCCGCTGCTGCAGGCCCGGCGGCTGTGAAGTCGTTGCTCTCTAGAGTTGACTCCTGCGACCACGATCGGGAAGAGAGCGAGGTGGGTGGGTGGGTGGAAAGCGGAAGCAAGCGTTGGAAAAAGCTGCAAAAGAGAAGAGTGACAAAAAAACACGGTAAAAAAAAACAACTTGAGCATTGTTGGGGCTCCCGTTTTTTTTTGCCTCTGTTCATTTTTCAAGTGTATTTGCAGTCTGTTTTTTTGCACGCTCATTTTACGATGTCTCTCATAAGTACTCGTACTCGCAGTGAGTGCTTCTACGATTCATACGCCTATCCTATCGTACCATACTGCTGCTGCTCTTGTGTCTTTGTGTCGTTGCTGTTGTGCTTGAACGTAACACATTACTCGTTTTTTTGAAAATGGGTACGTACGTGTCTACCGGTACCGTGCACCGTCCGTGTAATCCCCACATTTACTGTACGTACTGCTGTAGGTACCCGCCTGCTCGTACTTGCTTTATTCGTAGTATGTGCACTACTGTACCTGGTACGTAACACCTTGGTATGCACATATTATATGATAAGAGTTAAGTTGTACTTGCTGTATGTATGTACGAGTACAACAAAGTGTAACGCCATGGCGGATACAGCAGTACCTGGTTATGCTGGTAGGGTGGTACATTGGTATTATAGCATATGCTCTGATGCTTCCAAGACGCAAACATGTCAGCAGTACTCTCTTTCCTCACCTCCACAGATGCATTAGGTGCGGTCTGCTCCTGCGGTGTTGTGTCCATGTCTTACTACTAGTATTAGCAAAATTCGATGAAAATCGACGAGCGTTGGGAAGGCTGAACCCTCTGCGCGATGAAAACCAAGGCAAGGACCGTAGTGGGGGAGGAGGGAGAGGAGCCTTACTTTGTGATCCCGGATCTGAGTTACGACTAGGGAGGGAGAGAGACAGAAGTGCGAAGATAATAAATGGGATGGACAAAAACAAAATCAGCACTAACTGTTGGCGTTGGTCCAACCGCTTATATACCCCACGCGACCCGCACACCGCGCGTTTTCGAATGTGCTCTATCTGTGGTACATCGTATTACACATCAGGTACACTTTTTTTATGGTATGATACTATCGGGTACTACGTACTCTGTCCGGGAATATGATCCCCTTTTCGTCTCTGATATTCATGTTAAATGATTATTATTTTCTCGACCATAGCGGTATTGTCTGTATACGTAGTCATCGTGAGAACCTCGCACCTGATATATACATCGTAACCGGGTATATTCTGGGAGGTAACGGAGAAGCTACTGCACGCACCTGTACGTACTCGTATCTCGTATTGATAAACTAGTTCAACATTATTAATCAACTAGTAGTACGTACGGAACCCTTTGTGCATGTGACAGGCGAAAAGGGACGAAAATTCATGACGGTTACAGCAGTGCGTCAATCAGTCGCACGACTATTATAGGAGTAGGTCTTGCCTGTCGTACATGGCATTGCATTGTATGCTCTGCTTACTGCACTGCAGCGTAGTATCTCTGTGTCGTAGTTTTGTGACCACAGCACTGGTACCTCTCTAGGATGAAGAATCGGCACGGACACTGGGAGTGCTGGATGTCGACGGGCAGAAAGGAAGGTTTAATGTGAAGAACACACACAAACACACACGAAGCCGTAGTTTTTAAGTTTAGGGGATGGTGCTTTTATTGTCGAACTTAAACGCCAGGAGTTAGCTGTACGTACTCGTAGGACACGCGTGTGTGTGTTCTTCACATTAAACCGTCCTTTCTACCCGTCGACATCCAGCACACCCAGTGTCCGTGCCGATTTTTCATCCTACGTGGAGAGATATGGTACCAGTGGTGTGGTCACATACATAGCATCAACTGCTACCGCATGCTGCAATATTGGCGCTCAAGCGGGGCCACTACTTTATTCCACTCTGGACGTGAATGTAAGGACCTTTGGGGTAAAAATATGAAGACCGCACGTCTCTCCTTTGGTGTCGCTTTACTGTTTTCAAGTCAAAACTGCCCAGAGTACGAGCGCTTTTTATGACAATACCGCACGTCTCATTTGTGGTGTCGCTTTACTGTAATCAAGTCAGAAGGGTTCCATGATTAGTACCAAGTACCAGGTAAGCCCATTTTTGAATTTGAAAGGCGAAAAAGGACGGAAAACACGCATGACGAATTTCACAGCATTGCCCACACTTATATCAACTGCTCGTATGCAGCAAGCACCCTGGTGGTGCTGGGTTAAGGAATGATTCATACCAGTATACAATAGCAACAGTATCAATACCTGTAGTACAGAACAGGACACCTAATAAGAAACAGGCTGTTAAGAAAGCCAGGCTGAGATTTAGAGGAAAATAATAAGTTTGGGAGTCGTTATCTTGAAATTAGTTTAGAAGGCACCCTCTCTCAAATAAGAAATCCAGCCTGGACCATATTTCCGTTTTCTTGTTAGTTGTCCTGTACGGTAGTACCGGAACGACAGTACACTTCGAGGAATTGTACAATGCGCTCATAGCATGCTACTACTTGGTACCAGGTACCTGGTACGATACAAAGGCGCAGATGGCTTACAATCGTTTTGGTCTATTATTTGCAGAGCGCTCACTACCTATTTGTAAATACCACCACTCTGTCCCGAAATATAAGTAACGTTCGTATAGTAATATTTCATCCAAACGATCCTTATATATCAGAGCATAGTTGTAGTATTGATGGACCGTTGGCGAGACCGCGCTTCTCGATAGTATTATATATACGGGGGGAGCATATGTAGTATTAATAAGTTGTAAATAGAACCCACGATTGACCCAAAAACCACACTATTCCCCTATGTTTTCGCACCATATTTGGTTCTGATTACTACGTCCCCTCAAGATCGTATTAATGGTTGTTTTACCTGGGTGCTACCAAAGGGGTTATACTCTGTTGATTCGTGTGAATTTTAAACCACAGCGGTACCTATGTACGAGTGAGTACGAAGCAACAACATGGGCACAGAATGAGTGCAGTAGCTTTTATGTACAGGCAGACCATAGTAAACACTAGTAAATAGGACCGACGGTACACGCATAAGCTATATATTTTCCCTATCTTTACTCGCAACATTTGGTCCTATTTATTATGGTTACGTATGATATACAGTAGGTGTTTTAAGAGCTGGGATGTTGCACAACATCCGGATACAGACGATCGATTTCACTTCCATGATATTGGATCTTTGCAGGGCATATTTTTTCCTGATCTGTATGATTTGTATGATCTGTATGATCTAGCACATGTTGCCGGGTGGGAGCCGTATATTCTGTATGGTATGATATGGCACATGTTTTCTTGCGTTGGATCTACCTGCACTGCTGTATTATACAGATCCTACACAATATCTCATACCTGGTACCTATTAATGGTGGCAGGTTAGGGTCTAGATTATCTATACTGCTGTACATAATCATGTGTCCGATGTGTGGGATATTGAACATTGCAATTTCAGTAGGGATTGGCCGCAGCAGTAGGTGTACTGTAGTCTAACGGTAGGCTACTGTGCTACTGTCACCCCCGCTGGCGGTTACACCGGGTTTCGAATCTCGGCCAGCGTTATTTGTACGCAAGGCACTTCTTCCCGGATATCATTCCTCTGCCAAATGGGCGAGAGCACGGTTTGCCAAAATGCAAAGTTCGATACGAATCGACGAGCAGTGGGAATGCTGAACTCTATATAATATATATGTGCTTTTAAATGCAGGCAGTAGGCAAGTACCGGGGGGGGGGGTACTTCATTTTCGTGCATGGCCGTAGTCGTATGATCATAGACCCTCGCATCCCTACTATGCCGGGACGGAGCATGTCGGGTTTTCACCGACCAGGCAGACATTGCTAGCACCAAGCGCGAAGCGCCGTCAGGCGTTCGGCGAGTCGCATGAAGGGTGAGGGCAGGAGGGTTTACTGCACCTGTGAAACCATGTCTGGTCCAGAACGCCGTTGGGGTAAAAACCTCCCACGAATTGAGATGGAAAGTGAAAGCTATGATCGAGATTACAGCAGTATGATACACGAGTAGGCGTTTAGATGCGGTATCCATATCTTACGAGCATGCCACTGCTGTGTCCGGAAATGTAACGACCGTTTGGGTACGAGTATAGTGTAGGTGCTACTCTTAAGCTCGTACATATTCGCATATTCACGGCTCTGTCCGCAAATGCAAGGGCGGCTTAACCCCTCAAGAACTGGTCCCCCGTTTTTGGGGACAAAATACTTGGAATTAGTGTGGGATAAGTTTTTCAGTTCTGAATGGGTTAAGTTGTTTATGTTCGTACCCAAACTCTCCTTAAGTTTCTGGACAGCAGTGTTATATTTTAAGTGTTAACCCCTTAAGAACCGGTCCCCCGTTTTTGGGGACAAACTACTTGGAATTAGTGTGGGATACGTTTTTCAGTTCTGAGTGGGTTAATACATGTGATGGCACATTTTGGGGTCCCACACCCGAGAAACGAGAAAGGGCGATGATTGGGTCGCCTGTTTTTTTTGTTCCTGACTGGGCGATTTTTTTTTTAAATTTTTTTTTATTGTTTTAGTTTTTGTTGTTCCAGGCCATTGTGTGATCATAGTTCACCCAAAATTTCGCGATTTGACTACCAGGTATCTACTTTTGAGAATTAGAGCTGCTTGCCGCTTGACAGCAGTATTACGGTGGACCATAGTAAATACTAGTAATACTAGTAATACTAGTAAATAGAACCTGTAGTGCACACAAAAACCTACCCATTTCCACAGTTTTACCACCACTATTTGGTTCTATTATATGATATTTACTATGGTCCCCCGTAATGGTAGTAACTAACACCCAGGTTTTCAGGGTTTCTTACGTTTTACAGCTGTAGTAGTAGTAATACAGTTTTCGACCATGGCATTTGAAAATGGACGTGTGCGCTGCATGCTTGCTGTCAAGACATCATTCGTAAATCTGCCGCGATTATATATGATATATACGTACAGGGCCAACAAAAAAAAAGTGAAAACGATTTTCCCCCCTTTGGAACTGCACCCACAATTCGGGGACAAAACCTACTTGGAATTAGTGTGAGATGGTTTTTGCAGGTCTTAAAAGGGGGTTTATATGTTTATATTGGTAATAAAGCGGTGAAAGACGCAGTGATGAATGTAACTGACTCCGAAAAAATGGCGGCCTCTCAGGGGGCGGGCCGATGAAACCACGAACCCCAGCCGGGCCCTGAGGGAGGGAAATTAATGCATTAATAAATTAACCCTTTTGTATGTATGTACCACTGCTGCAGAAAGTATTTCCCACTAATTCCAAGTTATTTGTCCCCAAAAATGGGAAATGGCGAAATGGGGGTGCCGTCGTCCTACAGGGGTGACTGGAGAAAAATCAGCAGCATTTTTTGTTTTTGTTTTTTGAAGCAGTTATACCGACGTATCTTATCATATCACGCTGCTGTTTTCTAGAGTTGGGTGTCGATCGCTTAAGTCGGGCGATCTCACAGCTGGCGTATTTTTTTTAATTGTTCTTACCTTCGTGCCAGGCACGACGTGTACCTGGCCGGACGACCGTACTTTCCCTCTGCCGGCACATTATTTGCAAGTTGTTTTGTTTTTTTAGCCGACGGCGGTGGCGTCCAGGAGGCACACCAGTTTGATACTTGTATCGTACATGAGCTACTGCTGCTGCTGCTACTGTTGTTGTTGTTGTTGTTGTTGTTGTTGCTGTCCGGCAGACCGACTTGCTGGTTCCTGTCTTGTGACGTGCATATGCTGATGTTGAATACCAGTAGCGTACTGCCGTGGGTATTGACAGCAGCAGCAGCAGCAGTAGCCAATATCGTCATACAACATATTTGTTTTGTCCCTTTCAATCGTCATGTGCCGCGCTTTTTTTGAGTGGAGGTTGGGTTGCGATGGGATACATCAGGGCTCTCGTACATCATATGAGGTACTCGTACATCGTTTTTCTTTTTTTTTGGTTGGATGTTTATGGTTGTCGATATTTTATGTTTTTACTGGCTGTTTCTCTGTTTCGAAGTTACGTATCGATTGGTGATTTTTGTTCCAGCTTTTGACCTATTTCGATTGCGGAGATCTTAAGTTTAATCTACGGCTGTGCATTCGTGTGACAAGCTACAGCTGTAGGCTACATCATGTGTCAAGCTACGGCTGTAGAACCTTTATCATGTGTCAGGTATATTATACATGGTACTTTTTTATCAATAGATGTTTAATGCTGGGTAGTGATGGTAGTACAACAGAGTAAACTCTGCTACTGCTACTGCTACTGCTGCTGCCACTACTACTACTACTACTACTACTACTACTACTACTACTACTACTACTACTACTACTACTACCACTACCACTACTACTACTACTACTACTACTACTACTACTACTACTACTACTACTATCTACTACTTTCTACCTCTACCACAGCCATCACCACCTCCCCCCCCCCCCCTCCTCTCCCACCCCCCCCTCCTCCTCCTCTTCCAGAAAGCCCGCGCGAGACTCGCCAGCCGAGTGGTGGAGGCGTGCGTTCGGCCGGTCCGCGTGCAAGCGAGAGCGAGGCAGCTTGCCTCCGACCTGGCGGACACCAGGTCCAAGCTCAACGTGCTCGCGCTCGAGGCCGCAGAGCAAGCCAACGAGAGCCTCGGGCGTGCGGCAAGGCGGGGGTGTCGTGGGGCGGTGCCGGTGGCGGGGCAGGAGAGCCAGGCGGAGCTCACCAGGTGGGCTAGGGTTGGGTTTGGGTGGGGCGGGGTGGGGTGGGGTGGGGTGGGGTACTGCTTGGTGTTTTTTTTTACCTTGATGTGCTGATAGACTTTCGAAGCGCACGGCGATAGGGTGAGATGGCGGGGCGCTGACGGGTGGTCGCGGGCCGGCAGTGTAGAGTTACTTTTCCACTGCAGGACCGATGGTGTTTTATTTTAACCCTGCAATACTGCTGCTGTTGTATGTACCTGGTACGGTAGACCTGGCACCAGCTAAGTTGTTGTATATATGCCGATGTAGTTCTCGTTTTGTCAAGTGTTGTTGTCGTTGGGTCGAAACGTTGTCTTTGTCGATATTGTGGCCGTTGTCGCTGTCTTGCACCCGTCCGACAGATCATCTACAGATATATCACCCCACAGTAGATCCTAACCTGCCGTTATGATTTAGTGTAAAGGATCTGTACGGTACAGATCCAACTCAGGAAACATGTGATAGATCATGCCGATTGCTGTACGGGTCCCACCCGGCAGCATGAGCTATAGATCATACAGATCAGTGATCTATCTTTCCTGAAATAGCTAGATTATGAAGTGGGAGTCGGTGATCTGTCCCACGTGTGCTATATGTTGTCGTTGTCGTTGTCCTTGGTATCTTGATCGCCATCGTCATCATTTTTTTTTTTTTCCTGTTTCTTTTGCTACGCCCTCGGGAAAAAGCCACCCCCGACACAGTTGTCGACCATATGCGCGCACGCAATGCGCCCGTTTGTACTGCGTGTAGCGGCGAACCCCTACCCCCGCTCTCGAGCGGCTCCACAACACACCTGCCTACCGCTGACACCTGAAACCCCTTTGGGGCGTTTATGGGTTTCCCCTTGTGCTCGCGTTTCACCTCTTCCGTTGGAACCCTCCCCCCCCTGTACAAGCGGTTCTTAGTAGGATGCAGCTCATCCTTCACGCTACTCGCCGAACACCTCACGGTATTTTTTGGACTTAAAATTGCAATCCCTATTCTGACAGGGTCGTGTATTAAATCTGAAGGGACCTTGCAGGACCAAACTAGAGCCTTCTAAAGCCTTCTACCAACATGTTTTGGTCCGCGCCTCACGGCATCGGTGGCTTCTGCTCTTTGGACATACAGCAGTAGCGGTCCCTCTACAGTACCGGCTGCCCTATATAGTGCCTGTGAAATCGCTTGGCACATAATGGGATTAACCAGTGTGGTAGTGTGCGGAGTATAATAGTGCCGGTTGCCGCAATAGTGCCGGTATTGTTGGCTGGCGTATACCGGCACTGTAGAGGGACCACTCCTACTCAATATTCGATATTCCTCTTTTCACCTCTTGCACCCGTCCGATAGGCTGGCCTTGGAACGTAAGCTGGAGGAGTTGTTAACGCGGGAGGCGGAAATTCCCGGGGAGGTGGGAATGGCTCAGGACGAGAAGGACGCTGCGATAAGAGAGGCTAGGCGGCGACGCGCCCTCCGCAGCTCCCTGACGCGTTACTCTGGCAAGGTCAGTGGTAGGCTTAAGTTACTCGTGCTACGATAGAGGTAAAGAGGTATATACCTTTTTTCGGCTGAAACGTTTTCTGAATGACCTATTAAAGGCTCCTTAACCCAAATTCGTCGGAATTGTCATTTTTTTTTGTTGCAACAAATTTCATAGTATACTTAACCCCTTAAGAACTGTTTCCACGAATTTGGGGACAAAGTACTTGGCATTAGCGTGGGACATTTTTTTTTTCAGTTCTCAATGGGTTAAGGTCATACGATTGTTCGTCGGGTATATGGAACCTTTTATTTTCCTCTAAAATCAGTGTCTAGACTACTGCAGGTATGGAGGTATGGAGCGCTCCTCTGGCGAGGATCTCAGAAAAAAACTTGGTGCACCTCTACCGCCGTGGCATGCCCTTTTTTTTTGCTTTTTTTTCTTGCAATTTTATTGGATAAGGAGCATACAAGAAGTGTTTTCGTACGAAGTATGCTACGTACGTATGATGTGTTCCATGTTTCCCCCCAATCACGCTGCCTATGCTCGAAAAAATTGCCTCAAAAACCCGATTATCCGATTATCAATTAGGCTATTTAGTAATAGTGTTATGCTCTTGAAAACACCCAAGTATGCAGAAATAGTTGCAAGCATAGTGGATGTGAGCATAGTGGATGTAAGCCTAGTCGGCGGCGACCCTCGGGGTTTCCATAGCGTATGGAGGGAGCGTGCCCGGGAAACGGGGTATTCGGTTGTTGATAAGTGGAAGGGGCGTTTCGTCTCCAACGGCACTATTTTTTTTGTTCTTT
>MEHQ01002748.1:420069-450090 GCA_008828725.1 Saccharina japonica | reverse complement strand
GGGGGGGGGGGGGGGGGGGGGGGGGGGGGGGGGAGGGGGGCTCATTGGCCGCATGTCATACATGGCGGTAGTCGTAGGCCCATAGACCCTCGCATTCCCACAATGCGGGGACAGAGCACGTCGGGTTTTCACCGACCAGGCGGGAATACGCGGTTGAAAGAAAGAAAAGACATATGAACATACTGGTATTAAAACCGGCCTGTGTAGAGGAACGAGCAGCCAGATTACCCAGATTTCCACCCCCAGCTCTGAGTGGGAGGGGTCGGCCGGACAAACAAAAACACATGACGAAAATCCCATAGTCCTGTGCCGCAGTATGAGTGGCCGGAATGCCGCCCCCGGATCTGAGCCGGGGGGGGGGGTAGGCCGAAACACGAACATCGGCAGTCGAAACTTCCTGGTCACAAAACCCAGAGCGGTAGCAAAAACTACCGACACGCAAAAAAAAGTTACTTTTTTAATGGAAATCAGCGCCGTGCCGGTGTTGACATCGTTCGCAGCCCTGTGGGAACAACTGCACACGTCGAAAACCGAGCCGAGAAAACGGAACACCACACAAACAATGGGTGCCAACCCTAAAAGCTAAAACGTAACACCCTAAGGAAAAAACAAAACTGTCGAAGAAGGCTGAAAACATCCCGATGTAATGAAATCAAAGCACTACATCATGCGAAGCACCGCAGTAGCTAAAACGTAACACCCTAAGAAAAAAACAAAACTGTCGAAGAAGGCTGAAAACATCCCGATATAATGAAATCAAAGCACTACATCATGCGAAGCACCGTAGTACCAGTACGCAATGGGATGGCAGTGTTGTCTGTGGTGTACACAGTCCCGGATCCCTCACCAACCAACTGGTGGAAGGGGCAATCCATCCATGGTATATACGTACACCCGGGAAAACAAAAAGAGGAGTGGACTATCATACGAAGGCAAAACAAAAAAGGAAACGAAAAACAAACACGCGCGCTTGCTCAGGGCCCAAATGCCGAGTCCCAAGGGACCGAGGCTGTTGCTTGGCGGCCCGATAAAGGCACGTACTATTCGCTGTATAGCAAAAATGGTGGGGAGAGGGCTAGCCCGGCTTAGCTGGTTCGAGACCCCCGGGTCTACAGTGCAGTACTTACGACGGGGCGACGCAAGAAAAGCGCTGCATAAAACTAGCGGGTGTACACCGCGGTTGGGATACGAGTGGACCAATGGGGCTCGCGACAACAACAAACTATATCCCCAGGTCTTCGTTGCGACCCCCTGAAGCAGTGTGTACGTGTGTACTGCAAGCAGTATATACTAGAATAATTGAGTGAAGAACCACTAACTTAGCCACGCCAACGGTGAAACATACAATCGAGTGCAGCAACACTAAGTTCCCGAAGGCGTGAAATAACTACTCACTCAGTCTTCACAAAGTTAGCCACGCCAACGGTTAAAAATACAAACTAAAGCATCTTCATCCTGGCCCTTGCGAGAGGTCTGCACATGCATGCAGTATTCCACATCGTCAAACCCAACAACAATCGGACTGCCTTCGATTGGTCGCTTCCCTCCCATGGGGGGTCAGGGTTGGCAACGATGGCGCGTTACACCATACTCGCCGCCTTGGATAAGAAAACAAATACAAGAAGAAAACAAAAACTCCACGCCCTACCTATACCTGTTTCATACAGCTTCCAACAGCAGAGGAAACCAGCGAGTGAGTGGCATACAAAGCGAGCGGAGTGTTCAGAATCCCTGCTTAAATATATACCTACAGTAGAAGGAAACCAGCAAGTGGGTGGCATAAAGAGCAGGAAAATATCCATCGAAAACTCGTCGTGTGCCTGCTCCGGGTTCGATCTCCCTTAAGTCCGCAAACTGCAGTGCGACTCTACTGTGGTGTTACTCCCCTGTAGTAGTGCTACTCCTAATGCCCTTAGCACTGCTCGAGGCCCTTGATTCCTTCGTACGTCAGCATCTCTTCACGCTGATCCAAAGTATTTTCCCAGTTTTCGTAGACGCTGTACTGCCCCGACCAAGATATCCCGTACACCTGTGTGCAGAGGTTGGCACAAAAAAAAAAACACCCGCGAACAAAAAGGGGAGGTTTTGACACAGCGAAGGGAGGGGGGGGGGGGGGGGGGGGGGGGGGGGGGGGGGGGGGGGGGGCAGAGATCAGACGTTAGCATCAAACCCAAGCCGTGAACGAGTGTATATGAGAGTTTCGACGAGGGAGCAGGCGGGAGTGTACCTGATATTGTCCGTTTATTCTTACTCTTCAACGAGCACTACATATAAAAAGGAAAACAGAGACTGTAGAGAGAAATCCTTCCCAGCTGGAAGCAAGGCCTCCAACAGCACTATAAAGCTTCAAACCGGGGACGGTAAAGAGCCCCCCCCCCCGCCCCGTCTAAGAACAGGGGTGGAGCGGCGAGATAAGGAAACTTTGGCTGAACCTACCGAACGCATCAAAGGGTACAAACCATCCTACAAGAACAGACAAGACTTTGTAGCCGAAGAATCAGTACGGATATGGGACTTCTGGGTATCTACGAGCGGAAAGAGCGGTTTAATGTGAACACACATACACAATCTAGAGATAAAGCGACTTTATAGAGCACATATGCACGGTTGACCCTCCCCCCCGACCCCGACCCCCCGACCCCGACCCCCCGCCCTTGCCGCGAAAGTCGCCGCGCACCTTGGCCTTCGGCCGAGCGGAGGCAATCCCCCGCAGCTTGCTGCTGCAGTCCGTGCCGGCATAGAGCTGGTCGGCGTTGGTGTGGAACGCGACCAGGTCCACCAGTGTCGATTTGGCCATGGTCAGAGCGTCCGCGCATATCATAAGCCGCAGGTCTTGGCCCATGGTGTTGTTCTGTAAATAACAAACACGCAGCAGACGATGAAAGTCGTGGCCTTAGAATAATCCCGCGGTAGGGGAGCAGCAGAATTTCCTGAGCTCCTCACATGAGGAGCTCAATATCTCACCCGAAACATGACTTCGGAAACATTCGTTCGCACAACCCGACCAAACCTCTCAAATGCGGTAGTCCAAAAACAAATATACCAGTAAAATAAGAATAGTATCCCGGTGGTTACTTACGTGAGGAGCACAACCGGTCAGAAAATATTGAGCCAAAAAGTGGTACCTCTACCACCGTGGGATTGCTCCTTAGCCGTTTTAGTTATCGCTCCGTGTCCTCAGTACGGCATCATATATACACGTATATGTAAACATATGGCTTTCTTGAAGAATACACTCCACACAACGTGAACATTTCTGCGACCCAACAGACTGCTTACATACACGTATGCACAGTGCGATGCATGAATGCTGACGCTGGCCCCTTGTAGGGGATTTTGTTGAGACTCTCCACGCTAATGTACACGTTTCGTCAAACTCCTAGATGTTGGCGGGGAGTTGGGAGCGTGGGGGGGGGGGGGGGGGGGATACTCAGTGTCGTCTGGATGACCGTAGTCGAAAGGCCATAGGCCTTCGTACCCCTACAACGCACGGGACGGAGCATTCCGGGTTTCCACCGACCAGGCAGGCAATGCTTGCACAAAGCACGAAGCGCTATGAGGTGTTCGAGGAGTCGCATAAAGGGTGAGCTGCATCCTACTAAGAACCTGTTATGAGACGGACATTCTTGCATATACAGTACAAGACACCCAATAAGAAACAGGCGAATAAGAACGCCAGGCTGAAATTTAGAGGTAAACAAGAAATTCGAGAGCCGTTATCTTAAAATTAGTATAGAAAGCACCCTCTCTCAAAAAAGAAACCCAGCCTGGACCCGAGTTCCTGTTTCTTATTAGGTGTCCTGCACTGTACATAAGCAACGGCGAATGGATTCATTGCGAGGGGGGCACATCTCCGAGATCGGCCTACCGTGTGGATGTGGATGTTGTCGGGGAGAAACCCTTTCTCTTTCTTGGTGTGGAGCACTCGAACGACAGGGTTGAGGCTTTCCCATTGAGGAGCGTAGGTGACGACGTCAACGCGATCCCATGGCTTTTCGCGCAGCACTTGCTGGTAGAATTGTAGCGGCGGCTGTTCGGCGGTCACGGACGAACAGCATAGCCAACAAAGAGGTTTCAGACGAAAACACGAAACGAAGTGAACGACAGAAGCAAGTCAGTTAATATGCGCAGCCATCAGACCCTATGGAGGTTTACACGCAGGTCTACTCGTAATGATCCGGATTTAACCGATCACCCATTGATAGGGCTACGTATTAATTGGCTTGGCTGGCTATAAGTGGCCGACTAGATGTTAGTTGGCTACGTATGCAGCTTGAGGGATGCCATCTACCCCCTAAATATGTATGTCGTCATGTTTTTGTCAAGGGTAAGCCGTCCAGCGGGGGGGGGGGGCACGATGTGCGGAGTAACGGCAGGGTCATATTAAAAAACGCGCATTTATACGACGACGAGATGGCGCTGACAATGGGAGAATATCGAGCTTTCATCGTTGAGGGGGGCCCATAAGCATGGCCAAGGTACATTGTGTTCACATCTAGACGAGGGATGTACATTATTTTACTTTTTCGTGGCACGTGTCGCGACATTTGTGGCGGCGAGTGTGGCGGCGAGTGTCGCTAACCCTAACCCTAACCCTAACCCTACGTGCCGCGGCATGTCAAATAATGTAGATCCGTGATCTAGACCCTACAACCGCCGTAATGAGATGCTGTGCAAGAGCCGTAGGCTAACAGGATATAGACCGTACATACACAATATACGTTAAAGCTTAAAAACTGCCCCGAAATATCGTACATATCATAAAAACGGGGTGATCTGGTATGTCCGATGTTGAGGTAATCTGGCATCCTGCTTACCTGTCCGTAGTAGGATAATACATCGTTGTCGAAAATATCCCCGGATCGAATGTGGATCACCAAGTTTCCCGCGCCCTTCTGCTGCTGTGCCTCGTTTGCTAACGCTCCCCCCTCCTCTCCCCCTAGTCCGCGACCCTCGGCCGCATTATCTCGTCCTCCACCCCCTCCTTCTGGCACATCGCACACGTTAAGGTCCTTCGGGAAGTAGTAAGCCGATTCGCATCCGAGGAGCCGTGGAACCTTCGCAATGCACGCCCGGAGGTGGGGAACATTGTGGCGGTGGCCCCCTTCGTCAACTAGAAACAGAAACGAATCCGGCAGACGTACACGGGTAGTTAGTCGGGGTGGAAGGGAGGCGGGAGGGGGGCGGGGTTAGGGTTGGGACGATGAGAAGGCCCGGATTAAATAACACTACTGGCGATCGGGAGCATCTTCGGGGCGAGGTGAGAGGGGCCGAATAGATGAAAGGGAGGGGGGGGGGGGGGGGGGTGAGGGAAACGTGTGTAATTCGCGGTGCGAAAACAAAATGATCCGAGTGTCTACTTTTATTCTGAACACACCCGACTTCCTTAAGCTCCGCGTGGGGGGGGGGG
This sequence comes from Saccharina japonica, assembly GCA_008828725.1. Classification (NCBI taxonomy): domain Eukaryota; class Phaeophyceae; order Laminariales; family Laminariaceae; genus Saccharina; species Saccharina japonica. The sequence continues at coordinate 444,680 of MEHQ01002748.1, read as the reverse complement.
GGGGGGGGGGGGGCGCTCTGTTTTTTGTGGCACCACATTCACACGTCGCATTGACTTGCTACGAAGAGCTGTCGATACGCATCCACGTCAGACACTACTGTATGTTTGACACTGCATCCACGTGCTCGAGGGGGGGGGGTACTTGTAAGTAGTGTGTAAACCTGTTCGCAATACCTGTAGAAAAAGGGTAAGCAAGGAGCAGGGAGCTTGAAGAAAGACCACGGCGGCTTGTCTCACGGCGGTGATCACGAAGAAACAGGAAATACGACGAAAACGCTACGGGAAAATGTATACATCGTACGGCGCCGAACCCTCGCCCAACATGGGGGGAGACAAAGACGCCGAAACACGCACACGCTCATTCTTCACTGTCCGATCACAGGTTGAAACAGAAATACGTAGAAAAAGCACTTCCGCAATAAAATGATGTTGATGAAGAGTCGTGTTTAGTAAGGCAAGGCTCTTCATGCTGCACCCTCGACATTTCCACGCTCACGCACGCGCATGAGTGTACCCTTGCTTGCTTGCTTACGTTCGTTCATGTGAAATGCTCTTGGTCCGGCCCAAGTGATGTCTGCAGAGCAAGAGCTCGAGTCGAAGCCCTCCACATCCGGGGCGCTGGAGAAGTCGAACCACCGGGGGCCGGGAACGCCTTCATTGAAAACTCCGGGAGCGAGGATGTCGTCCTTAGGGGGCAGTGTCACCTTCGCGTACAACGAACCCGGCGGGAAAAACGAGATTCGACGTTGTCACGTGTGACCTTTCTGGTCTGAGACCGGCGTAACCCTAACCCTTGCGCGCGCAGTGGTTTTCAAGTGCACGCCGTTATTTCTGACACGATTGGTTAGATTTCGTTTCGCGTCCCAATAGGGTCTTACATTTGTTTTTTTTGTTAATATTTCTCCGGCAACAGAGCATATCGAAAAAAACGAAGCACCGCCCTCCGGATCGATAAAAGGGTCCGGATGAAACAGCGCGCACTCGCTTGTTGAGGCGAGTACTGTATGCAGTACGAGCAAAAAGGTCACGTGATCCGAGGCTTTACTCAACATTTATTGACCGTTGACGACGGATTGGGTACACCCTACGTGGACACAACCGAGTGCACATGGTCTCGAGGAGGATGCAAAATATAGCCCCCGGCCACCTCCGGTTGGCGTCACAGGTCTTCGGACCCGCGCACAAAAACAATTGAAGCTCGATGCTGGGCGTTATTTTCTACACGGACGGGTTGGCCTGCTTTCGTTTTTCGCTGACACGCACATACACACATATACCGGTACTCGATTTTGGCAAGTGAATGCCGATTTACAATATGGAACGGTTTCAACTATTCGTGTAGAACATGGTGACACAAATCGATGTGAAGCAGACCTCGCACCAGTTTCGATTTGCAGCAGTAGCCGAGCGCGAGGTTCCGGTAGGCGCTGCTGAAGTGGTTGCCGGTACGGCAAAAACGCAGGTGCTCCACCGTTACCACGTTTCCGGGGAGAGAGGGGTCTTCCAGCCTCGCCATGGCCTCGCTCTCGGAGTGTATCACGTACGGGCAGAGCTCGATGGCGCCGGTGGCGGCGGTGCCTTGCCGTCGGCGGCCTGTGTGTCGGGAATGATGATCTGCGCCCACAAAACGCAACAAGCGAAACAGAAGGTAATACGTACAGCATTTTAACAGACGGTTACAGTAGTGTATATCTATAGGTATTATGCAGTCGGATACGTGGATCGAAAAAGCCGGTTGTCGATTGGAGACAGCATCGGGATTGCTTATACTGTTGAAAGAGAGCCTTTTCGATCGCACCTATTTTTTATCGAGCAACCCGACCCACGCATCCCGTCTAAAAAACGAGTTTTTCGACGCGATTCGTAGAGTGGATCTCTCGATCAAAAACGTGTTTGAAGCCCAAGCCATCTCTTTCCACCCCTCCAAGCACACGGGCACACCACACAGCAGCGGCCTAACCACATATCCGGTTCTGGGTTTACTGTCGCACTGCTGCTGCTTCTCTCTGCTCCTGCTGCTGCTACTGCCGCTGCTCGCAGCGGAGCACCTCCTAGAACCCGCGAGCAGGACACGGGGCGGTTTTCAACTGTTGTATTAACCGCCCCCACACCCAGGAAGAGCACTACAAACTACTAAATCGATCCGATTGACGATAGGGAAGGTATCCAGACACGCCGCGTCGAATTTAGAGTGGATCGGGAACCGAGTTTGTGGATCCGATCCTCCCAATCCGACGGTATAATAACTAGATTGACATCATATGCCGTCATATTTTCGGCCGCTTTACTTGGTTAAGAAGGGAAAAAACGCGCAGATGAAAATGGTGCGGTGCCACTACTAACTGTAGTCGCCGTTTTTACAGACTCAGCAGCACATCATATGCGGTAAGGCAGCTTGTTTTTGTTCTCCATCCCATTTTATTATCCTCGCCCCGCTCTCCCGCTCCGTCCCAGTAGTAGCTCGAATCCGGGGTCACGTGGCGAACGTTTCTCCCCCCTCCCCAACTACAGCCTTGGGTCTCCTATCGAGGGAAGGATTCCGCATTTTCTTACGTACACAAACAAGTGACACGTTATATCAGGAGTAAAAAACGTGCAAAGAACAGTCTTGCTTCGCATGTCTCTAATAATGATAGCTTACAGGTTCTCAAGTTCTTGATAACGAAGAGAGGGGGTTTGCTATCATCGCATGCATCCCCTACTACTGCGTAGTTGGCCTTGTGCCGTGAACGTACCTGTATCATTATTAGCTGGCACGAAGCTCTTGTGCTCGTGGCTGGACCTGGGTCGTGGTGGAAAACACGCGGTGGAAAGTTGAAGGTAAGCACATACTACACCGTCCCGTATCTATATAAGCACATTCGGAGCGCTAGACTATACTACCAGGCAGGAAAAAGCGCAAAGCCTAAATATCTTATCAGACATCAGGCGGGAGCTACCGACCAAATCCGGCATGCAGTACAGCAGTATAACAATAAAACAAATCAACACGGGAAAACAGCATTAACCGTTATGACTTGATTATAATAGTATTACGACCAAAACTACACGGTATATAGGTGCGGTACTGTCAAGCGTCCAGAAAGAGCAAGCCTGCAGCAGTGGGAGCACGACACAGGTAACCGGGACCCCCCCCCCCCCCCTGCATCATGTGGGCGAAAAGCGTGAACATTCCTTGTTGTGGAGACAATGAACAATGAAGAAGCAAACCCGACAAGGTGTCAACGACACCTCTCAATACGGTTACGCCTACTACTGTAATAGTGTGCTACATTTTTCAATGTCTCCGCCATGATTTCGACGCCCACATATGCATGCAAGGGAGGGGGTTTCGGCTACCTGTGAATTCGTGTACAGTACCACTCTGTCGAGAACACTGTTTTTTTTAGCCGACTTTACCGCAATTCTGAAGCATTATCTAGGGTAAAGTATAGAAATCAGGGAATTGGTTGTGGCTCGCGTGTGGTTCCAGTGTTACGAGCAGGGATATTTCGAAAAACGCCGCAAACACTACTCTAGACACTAACCCTAACCCCAACCCTAACCCCAACTCTGACCCCGCCCTGACCCTTACCAGCTTTGTCTCGAACAAAGCAGACTTTTTGTTTTTTTGAAAAATTGGTCAACCACACTACAGTAAAAGGGATATTATAAAACATTCCACGGTTTCCATACTTTATCCTAGATAATAATTCAGTGATTACGGTTAAGGCTACTGGAGCCTGTTTTTTCGAGGAAATATAAGCAGGGCCTTTTCTCTTGCGGGCTTGCTTTTTTACTTTTGACGAAGTCCCCTCCTACCCCTTTGTTCTCCCCCGGGCACAATGTTTTCCTCAAAACAAAAAAACGTTCGCCCCCGGGGGCGCTGACAGAAGATATTGCTGGAAATGTTGTTGGGTGCTGGCTCTCTGGTTGCCCTGGGTATTCCAATACCAACCCGCATGCTAGTGTGCGGTATGCCCGTTCGTAAAAAGTGTGCCGTTCGGTGCTACTACTGTTTGGATTGGCCACTTGTGACCTCTCTACGGGTACGTACGAGGTGATGTCTGGATGTATCGTACGAGTATTGCGGTAGAGACATTCTTCAGGGGCTTTGCAGCGCGTTTTTTTCATCTAACCATACAACACAGTGACAGGTACGTACAACAAATTGATCCTTCAAGATCCCTGAAGATCTGCGACGGCACGGTTTCGCTTTTCAACTACACACTGACCCTATGCAACGAGTGCTTCACTGCTGTTGTTGCTGTAGAGCTGCCTGCGGCGAGCGGCGGGGTGTACGTACTGCATCGGGCTGTATCATGCGAGGGAATCCTTTTGCGACAACTGCCCGAAGGAAGACCGTTCGTTCTCGTATACCAGGTATATGTGACCAATACGTACCGTATGTTTTTATGTTGATTCGTGCAGGTCCTGTGACGAGTACCGCGCCGACAACTCACTCACCTGGATTGGCAAGCCAGGAGCACCACCGCCAGAACAGCCCATTGTGCTGCACCTAGCGCTCTCCCCACGGTACGCCGGTTTGGCCTGCTTCCTGCTCTCCATGGTGTCCTCATTGCCGTTGTGTTGCTACCAGACACACGCAGCCTTTTGCTTTTTATGCTCCTCTGGGTTCTCTCAAAAGCGCACCGTATAATATACTGTGAAAAAAAAAGGAGCCTGCACAGCTGTGGGAGTGATGATGATGTGCGGGTTTGGTGACGCCTGCGTCTACAATCTACAACGGAAAAGAGTATTTTTGTTCTGATAGTGAGTCGCGGGTCTACGTACGATGATGGTACGTGTGCGGTGAAACGTCCGCCGAGAAAATCTTGGAGCTGTTGTCAAATTTGAAATTTGGAAAACGGAAGCGGCGCAGCCGCGTTTTCGACCCGTTTCTGGCCCGTTTTGGACCCGGGTCGGTGTCAGGGTTGGGGTTAAGGTTAGGGCTGGGGGTTGGGTTGGGTCTGCGCCCGTGCCTCGATTCCTAGGGCCAGAATCGTAATAATCATCCCGACCCCTGGAAGATCTACGTAATAAAAGTCGTTGTCAAAAAGACTCAATTTGGAGCTCGCTGTCGTCAAATTTGAAATTTGGAGCTGTACGTACGTAACTTTGCCTTTTTGTCAAATGCACATGGATTTTTCGAGTGCAAGTACGGAACATTGCCACGTGGTCTGTCACCTGCTCCTTACTACAGTAGTAATTGGTGGTAATGAGCCGCGACCTCAAATACCTACAGCAGTCATATCTATCTGCGATGCATCACGCTGGAAAAATACTTGTGTGCTGAACCAACACAAACGAACATCTACGTATACGTGCTTTTGTTCGTTCTTTTTGGCCCTTTTAATAAGGAGAGAAAAAACGTCAGCATACAGCAGCAGCAGCACCTGTGCTGGCCGAAGCAACAACAACAGCGGAACAACATAGCAGCTGTAAGACACACGAGGCCAGGCTCAGCGTCGCTGTAATACGCTCGGCTTGTCGGTCTAACACTTGAACCCTCTGTACTCGTACTCAATTTTTCGTGTGTCCCCTGCTTCCTCAACGCGACACGTACCTCGTTCGTATTGTTATTCGGCATATTATGAAAAAAACTAAACCTGATCCAAAAACCGATATTCTCCTAGCACAGGTGTCACCACTACTGCTGCTGTACGGCATCTACAGCAGAGCTTACCCGTCCCCTCATCAGTGGGAGAGTAGGCCTTACAATGTCACCTTTGTCATGTCGTAGGGACACGGCCCACACGTTGCTTTGGTCGGATATATTTCGCCTACAGGTAGAGTCGGGTTTCGTTCGGTAGAACTACGTAAAAGACACAAAACAGCAGATACGATATTTTACGTTCCGAAATGAAAAAACACGATTCAGCCATGTGCATGGCCAGGCGGCCACAGCAACAACAACAACAACAACGGAACAGCAGTAAGCAGCAGCAGGAGCACGACACACGAAGCCAAGGCCAACGTCACTGTACGCTCGGCTTGACGGTCTAGCACTTGAATTCGATGCTCCCACGCTTGGGTCTATCGTATTGTTCGGCATAATTGAGTTCTTCTGTATTTCAAAAAAGAAAAACCGTTGTGAAATTTAATTATTGAAAAAAGCCTCCGGTCATGTGCCTCTAAAAGCACACGCTGCCGCTCTTAGCTCGACCAACTCTGGAGGAGTTACAGCGAAACCAGCACGAGAAGACTTCGTTAAAAGTTGTGCGTGCACAGAGCCCGACGGGACTGGCGTTGGTGCCGTGTACTATGAGTGCGAAGTACGAACGTGGATGTTGACTGTCTCACACACACAGATTATTTATTTTTTTTCCACCCTCACGTCCTCATGCGACCCGATAGGAAGATCCTTTTTTTCATTTGCAAAATCAATGAAAAAAGGCTCGCGCTTCGCGCTCGCGCGGCTCATTACAATCTGGTTCAAGGTGAATTCCCCAGGTTTAGTCAGAGTTGGAAGTTCACGTCGTCTTTGGGAGATAGGTCCTGAGATTTTACACACAGTACTACAGTAGAGTCGCCACATGTCACTGCAGGGACGGTGTTTTCTGTTTGTTTTTTTCCGTCAGATATTTGTTTTCGGAGTTTGAGTTGGATATTTGGGTAGGACTGGAGTCCCCTTTTGGTGACAAATTACTTAGAATTTGACTGGTTTGTCCCCAAAACGGGACTGCAGTCCTAAAAGGGTTAAGAAACGCTAAATTCCAGACGAACAAGAACAAAAAAAAACACGTTGGTCAAGGCCTCGGCAGGGGCTCAAAGAACACGTACGTGTACAATTTTTCAGGACCTATCTATCTCTATCTCTAACAAACGGTTGTGCACTATTATTGGGCTTTTGTGCGGAACACAAACATGCGTATTTTGCAGTTACCTGAAAATTACCTAGTTTCAGTATGATATCAGCTTTGTGCGTTAAAAATTACAATATTGGCCCTACGCAGTCAGTTCTTCGAATATCTGTGAGAACGTTTTTACACACATACCTGGAGCCGGTTCGTTCAGAAACAAAATGTGGAAACAAGGCGATATTTCCTACGGAAACGCCTAGCTGTTTCTGGCCCGTGGTTGGTCGGGACACAAAACTGCCGCTAGCGCCAGCCATCGCCCCGGTGGTCTAACTGGTAGCCACGAAGCCTGTAGGCCCGGATGTCGAGGGTTCGACTCTCCCCATGGAGGTTTTTATTCTCAAATGACACCGTCTGTCGAGAGCGCATATATTATAGCGTGGTAAGCAAAATTCGACGAGAGTTGACGAGGGAAGAAAGTGCTGAAATCTTCTCGCGATAAAAATGCAAGGCAAGAACCGTAGTGGGGAAGGAGGGAGAGGAGCCTACTTTGTGACCCCGGATCTGAGTTACGACTAGGGAGGGAGAAAGACGGAGGAAGTGCGAAGATAATAAATGAGATGGACAAAAAAATAAATAAAAAATAGATAGGGCCTCAAGGGAAAAACTGGCTGTGTCACCTTCTTCCACTCACTGTTCATGGCGGTCCGTTTGATACCAAATATGTGATATTCGAGTAGATATTTCAACCGTGACAAAATTTGGGCTGTCCAACTTAAACCAGCTCGTAGTGGGTAGCGCGCAATATATATATATATATTTGCAATGTCACAAGAATATCTCGAACGAAAGTCGAGCCCTGAATCGGTTCTCGCTGGTAATAACGCTTTTTTTCCATGGATGATGGGCTTTTGGTGAGATGAATACTGGTTGATAATATGTACTCCATCGCCCTTTGGTCATACACTGGTCTGTGTAAGTCACCCATTTCCGCCTCTACATTCCACTCCCACGCCATGGGCAGTAAAGTGGGTAGCCCTCCAATCTCCTTCCTTATGTTCCAGGCTGGCCTGGCGGTCTCCTAGAGCATAGTTGCATCGGTGCACCCGGTGTGAAATCGCGACTGCGTGGTCACTGAGAGGTTAGCTGTGGACACAACGCCCCTTAGACATACCTGTCCTTGATAAGGACCCACCGCCTGTTCTTTCGACGACGCTCGCCGCGACCCTGTCCATGTATTCGCTATACCTTCCCATTCGCGGCGTCCAGATGTTTCCACCGCAAGGGCGACTAGAGGATGGCTACATTCGTCGAACGACACCTGTCCCGGACGAGCGTAGAACTTGTAAGCTCGGGCCTTAGAGGTGAAAACAGTTGACCCATCTCGATCAGCGCTGCCAGCCCGCATGTGAACCCGTGCTTGTGAGTCTGCCTGCATATCGCCAACGAGCGTTTTCTTTGTTGCTGTACTACGGCGGGGGAGGATTTAGGAGGCCTCCCCTCTCCATGATATTTTCCATGCGGGGGTTCGTGTCGGCGTTTAAGGGCAACTCCACCTCTTCTTTCCCGTTGATGGCGGATGGGCAGCCGCTTGAAGGTAAGGGACGGTGCGTTGAGCAGCGGCGGCTGCTGGCTCACTTGCGCCCCTGTTCGGCGGCGTAAGCGTGCAGTGCCGTGCTACAGCAGTAGCAGGGGTTGCACTTTATTGTCCAAACTTTTACCCCTGACGGGGCTCTTCACTGGCTCTTCACATGAGGAGCGACTCGATATAGTTGGATCCTACTGTACGCGTTTTCAACGATATCATTGTGGTTAGATGTCTAGACCATGGGGATGTTTTTGTTACAATGTTTCTCACAACGTCATTTATCGGGTGGGGTTAGAGAGCTCCTAGCGTGAGGAGAGGCTTACAATACTCTACCGTCGTAACACACTTTACTTCTTCATGATGACGACTCGTCGCACGCCAGCAGGAGGACCTCACCGCAAGCGGCCTTCCCACCCCCCGGAAGCGCTGCAATATGGTTTGGGACACAAACTCCGGCGACAGCATGACTCGGTGTTGGTCCACGGGCTCCACACTCGAGCAGGCGACGGCACCCGGTTCCGATAGGGTTTTCTGTCGAACCTTGGCGATACTTCTGGCCTCGGTCCCCTCTAGAAGGTCGTCCGCACCTGGCGGATGTGCTGACTCGGCGAGCTGGTTCAGAGAAGCAACGCACTATTGGAACTGTAGTACCCGACGCCCTTGCTCCCCTGGCCTGTACTGCGCCTTCTCGGGGATAATATGTTCGGTGTCGTATGACGGTAACACGTTCGCATCATACTGATTTGAACCGTCCGTCCTCGCTAGCGCGGAAAGCCCTGTTCGGCCAGCTTTCCGTAACCACCTTCGTCATCGCCCCATCAGATACCCAATGCAAGTTGGGAACTTGCTTGATGCTACTGCGCCAGAAGCGGTGGACGAGATCCGAACTGGGGAACCCCCCCCCCCCCGAGATCCCCCCGAGATTCCTCTACAAGTGTGCCGAAGAGGTCAGCAAGTATCTCCGGCACCGTCGTCACCAAACTGCCGACGAACGCCGACATTCTCCGTGACCCAGCCGATGGAAAAGTGCTAAACTCCGGCTCACGTGGATGAGCTCGTTGGCGCTTTAAGGTGGCGCTGTAGCGTTGACCGGCTCGCCGAATTTTCCGTCCTCGAAGAACGACGACTTCTCCGATGCCCCTAAACGCTTGAGCACGAGTTCCACCACGCTTTCCTCGCGCTAGTGTTTGCCCGCTGAGTCGCGATCCGGGACAGCTCCGGGGCCAATATCACCCCATGCAACGACGTCTGCTGCACCATGGAGATGGCGGCGATGAGGTCGACCGACTATTTGCCTGGCAAACGCGGCAGCATACGCGCGAATTGCTCCACGCCCCCGACTTGCACTATCCCAATGGCCCTATCCGGCGCGTATGCATCGCTGCCTATGGGCACACCAACCACTGCTACCCTACCCCCCCTCCGCAACGCAAACACCTACACCCCCCAAACGTGCAATGTCCTCAAGAAGATTCTAGCCAAACCCGGCTGCACTTTGATGGCACTGGCAACGCGTTGTCGGAGACTATCAAGTTCGGCATCTGGCCCCCGGCTAGCTGGTTTGCTGGCTGATTGACAGGCTGGTGGCTGGTGGCTGGTGGGTGATGAGGTATGGTGTGGATCATTTGCTTTTGCCAAAACATACTGGGCCCAGGGGTGGCAAAGCCCTTCACACCGTCTACCCTCGTCATTGACGCGTCTCTCGACGAGCCCCGCGGCCGTATCGTGGAATCCATGGTCGCCCTGTTCACCACACTGCCAGTATGCAATGGAATGGTAGTGTGGGCTGTGGTGTGTGTGTTCTTCACATCAAACCGTATTTTTTTACCCGTCGACATCCAGCACACACCAGCAGTGTCCGTGCCGATTCTTCATCCTAGAGAGGTACCAGTTATGTGGTCACAAAAACTACGACACATATATACGACGCTGCAATGCAGTAAACGGAGCAGACCATGCAATGCTATATACGACAGGCACTACGTACCCTGCTAGCAATCCAGCTGCGTGAAAGAGAATCATGAAAAAAACAATGAGCGAACTGGAAAAAATAACGAAAAAATAACATATGTACTTTGAAGTATATACAGTAAAACAGATAAACAAACAGACAAAAACGATAACAAAGGACATAAAAAGAAAGCGGCGTGCTTCTCCCGGAGATGTGACAGACAATATAACAATAGTAGGATGGAATGAAAGCAACGTAAACAGAGGAATACTAAGGACGAAAGGGAAGGATAGGCAACCGAATCACATCAAAAGCACCCTCCAGGCAGCCGAGGCAGATTTTGTACCGGTAGTACAGACAGGTTTACCAACTAGTCGGTCTGGTACCGTGCTACCCTGTTTGCCGTTTCCTTCCTGCTTTCGTCAGCCGCCGTTTCCCTACGAACCGTTGCCCCCTTCCGTCTTCATTCCCTTGGGCGCCACCCATACAACGGGTGCGTGGCGCTTCCTACTCAGTTCCGTTTCGTCTTCGTGCCAAACACGAAATACAAGGAGAGAGAGGAGTGAATAACTAACACAAAATGTGGTAAACAATTTACGTGAAACCATTCTCGCCGCCTTGGACAAGAATAGGAACGCAGAAATAAGCCGGTATCGACGCCCTACATACATATGTTTTCTACAGCTTCCTACAGCAGAAGAACCCAGTGAGTGAACGGCATACAAAGCGAGCGGAAGATCTCGAGTCGCCACTTAAAAATTCACCTACAGTAAGAGAGACCCAGCTAGCGAGTGTCATATAGAGCGGAATGATAGCTATCAAGAACTCGTCGTGTCCCTTCCCCGGGTTCGATCTCCCAAAAGTCCGAAAACTACAGTGAAAGTCTACTGCTGTAGTGCTACTATCCTGTAGTGCTACTCCTGGTACCCTTGGCACCGATCGAGGCCCGTGATTCCTTCGTACGTCAGCATCTCCTTACGCTGCTCAAACGTATTCTCCCAGTTTTCGTAGACGCTGTACTGCCCCGACCAAGATATCCCGTACACCTGTGTACAGACATTGGCATATAAAAACGCATCCGCGAGCGAGAAGGAGAGGTTTTGACACAGCGGAAAAGTGGGGGGGGGGTCAGACGTTCGTCGCAAACGAATTTGCGAAGTAGGATATATGAGAGTAAGACACAGGGAGCTAATTGAGGAGTACCTGACACCGCCCCCCCCCCTCTACGCCTTGACAAAACCTGTATACACATTTTACAAAGGGAACGGTCGAGATCCGTCCCTCTCTGTTGTTCATAGAAGAAAGGCGTCACATAGGACTACTGGTATAAAGCTTCCCAACGGAGATACACGGGGAATGGGGGGTGCGAAGAGGTGAGACAAGTATAAGCGGAGGGTGCTGAATGCGACAAAACGTACACGCCACAACGCGACAAAAAATAAATACAGATAAAGAAACAGCACGGCCCCTAGATGTTCTGGGTTGTCGATGGGCGCAAATAATGGTTTGATGTGAAGGCATGTACACAGTCTAGCGAGAGGGGGGAGTTACTTATGTGGTGCTACAGGTATAACACAAATGCATGCGGTTTGGAATGTGAATACTGGTGGTGAGGGATACCCTCCGCACCCCACTCCCACGCCACGCGATCGTTCTCTCGGGGCTTTCTTATGTGCCATCCAACACCTGGAACAAGGCCGCAAAACCGCAAACCTTAACCCTGGGGACGGTTTTGAGAAATATTCTGCCTACGCTTGACCCAAAACGAATCTCACCGGTATCACATAATACGTCGTCTATGTATTTGCAGTACCTTCTCATCCCGAGTGCGCGCCCCAGATCGAAGAAATAATTGGGTTAGCCTTGCAGAACAGCCTGGCTTACTGGAACCACACCCAGCAGTGGGTCGACGTTGCTCAATTTGGTGCCTTGTTCGCCACATCTCTCTGGATGACATTTTTTTTCAAAACTCGTATCCCCTGGTATGTATCGTGTGCTTTGGAGATGGAAAATAGTTCATTCACACTACTGTAGCCCGAGTCAATAATCAGTTCGTTTCACCCATCTACACCCTCCACCGGCTCCCGTGAGCACAGGCGAATGTGCGTACCAGGTACAGGCTCTGGCCTCAAGCGTCGCCTTTCGTCCACAGGGGGGACGCATGAAGTAGAAGGGTCCAAGGAAGCATGCCGTTTGCTGGCACTATTACAAGGCCGCAACCCTTACCCGCTGCTAGGGTTTGGTCACCCGGGTACCCCCAAATGACATACGGTACACTATCTAATACACTCGTTGGATTTGGGGAAAAGGTTCATTTCTACGAAGAAACTATACACCTGTAAAATGGTGTATATTGATGAATTGCATCAGGTATGATACACAACGGGTGTGAAATATTCAATTGGCTGTTTAGTTTAGGAGCACGTATGCAAGGGTGACCCTCTCCCCGACCCCGACCCCCCCGCCCTTGCTGCGCGAGTCGCCACGCACCTTGGCCTTCGGCCGAGCGGAGGCAATCCCCCGCAGCTTGCTGATGCATTCCGTGCCGGCATAGAGCTGGTCGGCGTTGGTGTGGAAAGCGACCAGATCTACCAGTGTAGTTTTGGCCATGGCCAGTGCATCCGCGCACATCATAAGCTGCAGGTCTTGGCCAATGGTGTTGTTCTGTCAATAATGCGCGAAAAAACAAAAATGAAGGTCGTGTCCTTAGCCGAAATTTGACGGAACAAAACAAAAACATCCTTGTTTGGTGTCCTCCGTACGATATAATACTCGTATACATGGGTATCTTGAAGGATACATCCCACACAAAGTGCACGTTCCTGCCACCCAGCTGACTGCATACGTATGTACAATGCGTAGGGAACATATAGAAACATTAATAGTAAATGCATACAAGAATATATACCACAATGAAAGCCCGGCCCCCGATTAACACATTAACAAACCTACGATACAACCACCGAATCATTCACAGTGGGTAACGCCTTTCAATACTACCGTAGTATGACTCCCCGCGCTTGACGCGTGCTACGGTAGAGGTAGCACTTTTTGGCTGAATATTTTCTGAACGATCGGGCTCCTTAACCCAAATTCGTCGTTTTTTCATTTTTGTGACGAATTATGTTTCAGAGTATAGTTCGGTCATGAGACTTCTCATCCGGCAGCACTTTTTTTTTTCCCGCTCCAAAGCATTTTTTCGGTGAGGTATGACGCTCCTTAAGTGAGGAGCTCAGAAAAAAACATGGTGCACCTCTATCGTAGCATCCGTCGCAAGCTTTCTTCCGTGGTTTAGCGGGGGCTCAAAACCCTGGCGCGCGATAACCCACTGTCACAACAAGGACAGGTAGCCCCTCACTTCCTTCAAATGTTTTACCTACCGGTACACGTTTTGCACCGCAATCTGGGGAGATCTTGCGGAACTTTGATATTTGTAGGAAACGGACCGAACATTTGCATTATTCGTGTTACCGATGCATGAATGCTGAGGCTGGCCCCTTGTATGGGACTGTTGAGACTGTCCACGCTAATGTACGCCTTTCGTCAATGTCCTACATGTTACCGGAAAGGTGGGGGCCCAAGGGGGGGGGGGGTACTCATCGTCGTGGATGGATGTAGTCTTAAGATCAATACACCCTTGCATGCATCCCTCCAATACACGGGATGGGGCACGTTCAATTGCCACCGACCAGGCAGACATTGCTTGCAAAAAAGCGCGAAGCGTCGCGAGGTACTCGGCGAGTCGCATAAAGGGTGAGCTACATCTCACTGAGACCCGGTAGTGAGGCGGACCGGACCGTCTTGCATATATAGTAGACTCGAATGGATTGATTGCGAGGGGAGGCACATATCCGAGATTGACCTACCGTGTGAATGTGGATGTAGTCGGGGAGAAGCCCTTTCTTTTTCTTGACGTAAAGCACTCGAGCGACGGGGTTGAGGCTTTTCCAGTCAGCAGCGTAGGTGACGACGTCAATTCGAGCCCATGACCGTTCGCGCAGCACTTGCCTGTAGAATTGCAGCGGTGGCTGCTCGGCGGTCACGGACGACAAAATAATCAACAAAGAAATTTCAGATGGGAAAAAAAGACACGCAGCAAACGGCGGAAGCAAGTCAGTTAGTATGCGCAGCCATCAGACCCTATGGCAGCTTTCACGCAGGTCTACCAGCAATCGTCGATAGTTGTTATCCTTCGCACGAAACCACCTTGTTCGACCCGCGACGGCCCTCTTGCATCGTGTGGGGTGTTTGATCCGCGGTCGGTTATTTTTGTCTCAACCGCGGGCTCACTCGTCGCTGGTGGTGGTGCTGGTGTAGTGCTGATGACGGCATTGCTTAAAGTAGTGTGGACTCTAATATTCCGGGGCGTTCGGCTTCCGGGGCGTTCGGCTTCGTCCCGGCCAGAAGTTTCCTCTATAATCCTTACCACTTAAGGCCTACGCAGCCTGACATGGGCAGGACAGCCAATTTCTCCACGACAGTATGCAGGATAAGTTCAGTACGCCCACCGAATTTTAAGGTATCGTTTGGGCTGCCTGCCTTGATAGACAACACAGGTAATTCCGAGGTGAGTGTATCATTGGTTGCAACGTCTGATTTATTTCCCCCCTGACAATGGGGGTTCTCCCACCTTACCATTTGCAAGTAGAGCTAGGCGTACCTGTTCACAGAAAGAGAGAGGTGAAATGACGGGTCGGACGATAGCGCGAACGCTCGGCACGTGTCCCGCCTGTAACGCTGTCGGGGGTTCTTTAAAGTTCGACGTCGTTTTATGGCGTTTCAGGAAACGACTAGAACTGCCGCTCGGGTGATGGAATTTACTCGCCTGAGTATTGATGTATGCCATCATGTTTTCAAGGGAAAGCTGTCCGGGGGGTGGAAGATGCGCCGAGTAACGACAGTGTCATATTCTAAGACCCGCAAGTATATGACGATGGGATGGCGCTCACTAGGGAGAACGTCGAGGGCTTATCATTGAGGGGCCACCATAAGCATGGACAAGGGATTTTGGGATATACTCACACCTCGGAGAGATCCCATCTAGAAGACCCTGCATTCGCCGTTATGAGATGCTGTGCAAGAACCGTAGGTAAACACGATCTACGCAGATCGTACATAAAACACCATTCGGGAATACAAGCCTGCCTCGAAAGATCGTACAGATCATAAAAACAACTGTGATACGATATCTCCGATGTTGAGCTTATGTGGCACCCCACTCACCTGTCCGTAGTAGGACAATACGTCGTCGCCGAAAATATCCCCGGATCGAATGTGGATTACCAAGTTCCCCGCACCCTTCCACCGGTGTTCCTCCTTTGCTCTCGCTCCCCCCTCCTCCCCCTCTTTCTCTAGTCCTTGACCCTCGGTCGAAGCATGGTGCCCTCCACTGCCTCCCACATCGCACACGTTACGGTCCTTTGGGAAATAGTAAGCCGATTCGCATCCGAGGAGCCGTGGAACCTTGGCAATGCACGCCCGGAGGTGGGGGACGTTGTAGCGGTGGCCCCCTTCTTCAACTAGAAACATAAAACGAATCGAGCAGACGTGCACGGGTGGGTTCGGGCTAAGAAGATGAGAAGGTGCAGGATGATAAATAATACTGACTGGTGCTACGATGGGGGGAGTACCCACATTTTCACTGCCGGGTTTTGGCCACTCGGACGAGTGGCTCTGAATCTAGCTGAAAGTTGGACCTAAACATAGTTTGTTGGCGGTGTGTAACAAAACCTCCAATGGGGGTGCATATCGAAAACAAATAGGAAAAAAGTCATGAGTGCAACGCAGTAAAGCAGTCACTCGGCCGAGTGGCTCTGTGCAGGTGAAAAACAAGCACCTATGCATGACCCCCCTACCGTAGCGCCAGTCTACTGGCGATTGAGAGCACGTTCGGAGCGAGGCGAGAGGGGCGGGACGGATGGGAGAGGGTGTCCCGTTTTTGTTTTTTGAAGCCCCGTATACGAAGGTTTGCATTGGCTTACATACAGACCTCTCGATGGATAACAACTGCAGACACTCTGTACGTATGCAATGCCTTTGAAATTTCATTCACGTGCTTGGGGGGGGAAATACTTATATATTGTGTGTAACCCTGTACGCGGTACCTGTAGCAAAAGGGAAAACAAGAAGCAGAAGGCTTGAATGAAGACCACGACGGATTATCTCACGACTGTGATCATGAAGCGAGATGAAACGACGACAAAGCTACGGTAAAATATATGCATCGTGCGGCCCCGAAACCTCGTTCGACATGCAGGAGACGGAGACCCCAAACCATACCAGTACGCACGCTCATTGGCCATTGTGCGATCACAGGTTGCCACAGAGATACGTGGAAAAAGTACCACCACAATAAAATGATTCGATGAAGAGTCGTGTTTAGTACGGCAAGGCTCTTGATGCTGCACCCTCGACCTTTCCAAGCCTATGCTCATGTGCAAGAATTTCTCGCTTACGTTCGTTCATGTGAAATGCTCTTGGTCCGGCCCAAGTGATGTCTGTAGCGCAAGAGCTCGAGTTGAAGCCCTCCACATCCGGAGCGCTGGAGAAGTCGAACCACCGTGGGCCGGGAAGGCCTTCATTGAACACTCCGGGGGCGAGGACGTCGTCTTTAGGAGGCAGTATGACCTTCATGTACAACGAACCCGGCGGGAAAAACGAGATTCGACGTTGTCACGTGTGACCTTTCTGGTCTGAGACGGGCGTAACCCTAACCCTTGCGCGCGCAGTGGTTTTCAAGTGCACGCCGTCATTTCTGACATGGCTGTTAGATTTCGGTTCGCGTGACAATAGGCTCTCAGGAGTTGTTTTTGTAAGTTCGCCTCCCTAAGCAGAGCGTATCGTAAAACGCAGCATCGCCCTCCCGATCGATAGGAGGACCTGAATGAACCAGTGCACTCGCTTATTGTAGCGAGTGCTGCAGGCAGTAAATAAAACATTGTATATTCCGAGACCTACTGAATATCAACATTGATTGGCCGGTGACCACAGTTTGGGCACACCCTGCCTGGACACAACCGAGTGCACATAATCTCGAGGAGGATGGTATTTTAAAGATCTACTGTATTACTTACAGTCTGCTTGACAAGCGGTATGTTAATGTAAACTACGGAGGTATGAATTACATACGAGTATTGTTGGAGAGTTCGGTACTGGGAACGGCAATATTCTATTGGTTGGAGATACTGGGCTACTGAAGTGGTATTGTCTGCTGGTTAATGATTGGTCCCAACGAGCCTCATATACGACGGTAACACGATGTTGTAAAATTAAAAGTCCATTGGTTGGTAATCGGTGATTTGTCTTTCTTTGTTGTTTGAGACGCGGCGATTCTTTTTTTTTTCTTGAATATATGTAGGTAATGTACTGTAGTTCAGAGTTTCTCGGTATATCTATACTACTGCTGTACGTAGTGCATGTTTTTCATCGAACTGCAAGCCAAGTAGACTGCGTACGAAGGGAAAGAGAATGTGTGTGTGTGTGTTCTTCACATTAAACCTTCCTTTCTACCCGTCGACATCCAGCACACCCAGTGTCCGTGCCGATTCTTCATCCTAAAAAGGTACCAGTTCTGTGGTCACAAAACTACGACACAGAGATACTACACTCAGTGCAGTAAGCAGAGCAGACAATGTGTGTGTGTGTGTTCTTCACATTAAACCTTCCTTTCTATCCGTCGACATCCAGCACACCCAGTGTCCGTGCCGATTCATCATCCTAAAAAGGTACCAGTTCTGTGGTCGCATAATGTAGGCCGTTTTTGTTGTGGCTTTGATGACTCGATCTTTATTACGGGGTTTTTTTTTTTTTTTTTTTTTTTGCTTGTCGTATTGCCTGTTGTTGCTTCTCGAGGGGGGCACGACAGCGATGCTACAACCCCTCGCATCATTTGCTTCGTTTACTTTGTTTCACTTATTTATGTTACCGTGATCGCTTTTGCCTTTGTTTCTCCGCCTTCCGTATTTTTCCTAGGACTTTCTTTGGTGGCTTAGCTACGTACGTATTCATTTTGTTTTTGTCATTCCCCGTTCTCTTTCCGGGACTCTCGTGTGTTACACGAGAACGAAACGGAATTGAGTTGGAAGTGCCACGTACCGTTGTATGGGTGGCGCCCAAGGGAAGGGAGACGGAGGGTGGGGGGGGTCATAGGGAAACCAGGACGGACGAAAGCAGGAAAGAGACGGCAAACAGAGTAGGTGCCAGACCGACTAGCTGGTAGAACCTACCTGTACTACGGGCACAAACTTGCCTCGGCTGGCCTTTGGTGTGCTCCGGCTGGCTGTCCTTATCCTGTCGTTCTCAGTCTTGCTTGTTGGCGCTGTTTCGGTCCAATTTATTTGTCTTTCATTTCATTAGGTTTTTTATTGGAGGTCGCATCTCCTCTGGGAGAAGCACGACACTTTCTTTCTTTTTTTTTCATGCTTTTGTTTGGTTGCTTGATTGTTGATTTGCTTCAGTATATTTACTTTTTATTATTTTTTCTTTTCGCTTTTTTCTTTTTTCTCTTTTTTTCTCTTGCATGCACCTGGATTGCTAGCAGGGTAGGTCTTGCCTGTCGTATATGGCGTTGCATTGTCTGCTCTGCTTACTGCACTGAGTGTAGTATCTCTGTGTCGTAGTTTTGTGACCACAGAACTGGTACCTTTTTAGGATGAAGAATCGGCACGGACACTGGGTGTGCTGGATGTCGACGGGTAGAAAGGAAGGTTTAATGTGAAGAACACACACACACTGAAAAGAGAAAAACACAGCGAAAATAAAAAAACATTCAAAAGACTGTATATATACCTGCTTACGTCCAAGCAGTGGTGCATGTGTGTGTGTGTGTCTTCACATTAAACCTTCCTTTCTACCCGTCGACATCCAGCACACCCAGTGTCCGTGCCGATTCATCATCCTAAAAAGGTACCAGTTCTGTGGTCACAAAACTACGACACAGAGATACTACACTCAGTGCAGTAAGCAGAGCAGACAATGCAATGCCATATGCGACAGGCAAGACCTACCCTGCTAGCAATCCAGGTGCATGCAAGAGAAAAAAAGAGAAAAGAAAGAAAAAAGCGAAAAGGAAAAATAATAGAAAGTAAACATACTGAAGCAAATCAACAATCAAGCAACCAAACAAAAGCATGACAAAATGAAAAGAAAACAAAAAAAAAAAAATGTCGTGCTTCTCCCAGATGAGATGCGACATCTAGTTAAAAGAAACCAAATGAAATGAAATGAACCGAAAAAAAAAAAACAGTGCCAACAAAGCAAGACTAAGAACGACAGGAAAAGACAGGCAGCCAGAGCACACCAAAAGTAACCGTGGGATAAGCTACAGCCTAGCCGGGCCTAGAGGGAGTCTTCTTAAGACCGAGCGGCTATGTGGGCGCATCTGGCGGTTGCGCGTTGGCTGGCTGACGATCAGCTGTCAGGTTGCGGGGTCTAGGGACGGTTTGCCTAGCACAGGTCTACCAGTGCGGTCTGGTACTGGTACCTACTCTGTTTGCCGTCTCTTTCCTGCTTTCGTCCGCCGCGGTTTCCCTACGAACCCCCCCACCCTCTGTCTCCATTCCCTTGGGCGCCACCCATACAACGGATACGTGGCACTTCCTACTCAGTTCCGTTTCGTCCTCGTGCCTCACACGAGAGTCCAGGAAAGAGAAGAGGAACTAACAAAAAACAAAATGTATACGTACGTAGCTAAGCAGCCAAAGAAAGTCCTAGGAAAATTCGGGGGGGCGGAGAGACAAAGGCAAAAGCGATCACGGCAAAAATAAAAATAAACCAAAACAAATGGATGATGCGAGGGATTGTAGCATCGCTGTCGTGCCCGCTACAACAGGCGTTACACCAAGCAAAAACATAAAATAATAAAAAAATAAAAAATAAAAGATCACCAGAAATAACCAAGGGAAACAATACCCAGTTCGCCATCCACCCAGCCAGGTAGTACTTCTTCCTCATCACAGTGATAAGGACGAGAGTAACAACGAAACTAAAGAAGACGAAACGAAACGAAAAAAAAAAAAAAAACAAACAAACAAACAAACAAACACAACACAACAGAGCCGCGTTCGAAGCAGCTACAGAGGTGCGCGGCACGGGTAGTCTAGGCGGGACTTACTAGTCAGCCTGGTACCTTGCTATCCTGTCGGCTGTCTCCCTCCTGCTTTCATCAACCGCGGTTTCTGTACGACTGTTGCCCCCTCCCTTCCCATTCCCTTGTGCACCCCCTGCGACGGATGCGTGGCGCTGTTTACTCAGTTCTGCCTCGACCTTGTGCCACCGGACCACATTAGCCCACCCCGTAATAGCAATACCTAGTATTACTTTTGGTTCATTGAGGCGATAAAGTTGATAATCTGGTTTCGATTTGACGAAACTACGGCGTTTTGCTGTATACCGTAGGATGGTGGTATTGGTTTTATAGTATGCAGTACTGTAGTAGTACAGGTATGAACATGGTCGTAATTGTGTCAATGCTATAAAGTCTACGTATGACTCCGCGGTATTGTGTGTTATCGTATACATGTATCATATTAGACGTATATAAAACTCAAGAGAAGCGCTTATTTGTGTTTTGTTTTCACCTTCGGGCAACATCGACATGTATATGTACCAGGTATGCGCATTCGCAGTTCGGGCGATATAAAACTGAATATGCGATTATTTTTGGAATGCAACTCGGATATAAAACTCGAGTTGACCTTGAGTTGGCGACACAAATGTTTTTTTACAGTCCCCCGTCAGCCCGTGGAGGCAGTCCCGTCCCATCAGCCCTTGACGGCGGCGCTCCTAGACACACGGCATACGGCGCACGACGTGGGCTTGAGGGCGTCGCTGCTGCTGCTGCTTACTAGGTATTTCGGTAGACCGAGACAGGCCTACAGCAGCGCGGGAGTCCTTCATGGATTTTGGCATCCGCCATGTGCGAAGCCTTAGGGCGAGAGCGCCTCGGGCGCGTTCTGCAGCATGTCCGCAAAAGACGCAAAGCCCGCTTGGCCGCCACGCGGGCAAGACTTAGACGCAACAATGGCGAAATCGAAGAAGAGGAGGGTGCGATGCGTGCACTACATCTGTTGGCAAGTGCCCCTCCGGTGATGGACGGCCCGGCAATATTGCTCGACGTTAGAGACAGACGCAAAAGATGTGGAGGATGCACACCGTGCCGCCACACTTCTTGGTCAACAGGCAAAGAAGCTCCAGCGTCTAGTCCCCGGCGTTGGACGCAGAAGAAGTAGCCTGCCGAACTACCAGGCATCGCGCAAACGCCGGACTCTTCGGCTCTTGCTCACGAAACGGAACACATGTCGTGCGTTTTTCCCGAAAAGAAGAACACTTAAAATCGACTTGGTGGGAAATCCCACCAAGTCGATATTTGAGGTCGTGCGTGCAAAATATCGCGATACTTCGGCCATGTCTGACGTTGGTATAAAACTCGATAGCCACTTATTTCGGAATACAATCGTCGATATCGCGATATTTTTGAGTTTTACATGTGCCTATTATTAATAATATTGCGGGCACTTTCCCGTTTTTGTGGTGTATTGTTATATGAGCCGCAAGACAATAATAGTTGGTTGTGTCTCACGACGAGCACAACAGCAGACGTAGTGCAATGACCCGACAACGAATAGGCGTGAGTATGTGGTAACGCATACGTTTCCTCTCACACAAAAGTGAAGGCGGTTACGGAGTGCTGATCGTATCTATGGGCGATGACCCTTTTGGATGAGCCTTATGGAGGGTCATCCCCCATAGGATCGTATCTCCCCAAAGGAGGTGCTCACGATGCTATAGTTAGGTTGGTTGAAGATATCACATCATAAAGACGCCCTCCCTTTTTTTCTGAATAAATCAGGTCATACTTGCTGAGAACGTTTGGGTCGAACAATGGCCACATTAAGACTGATTTCGACCAAATTGTACCATTTTAAACCGAATTTTGACGAATGTAGCTTTTTTTATAAGCAAAAGAGGTGGCTACGCAGTCCAGTCAATCAAGTGGTTTCGGACGAGGCGTACGTCAGTGATGAGGAGGAAACATAAACTATTACAGTTGTTTTCCCTTGTTTTTTCACCATTCATTCTTTCGGGTTTCCAATTTAGTTCTCGGTTTTCCGCAAAGGCGCGAAAAACGGCCTATTTGGGACCGACTGTTTTTTTCCGGCCGCTGGCCCTTGCTTGCAGGAGGCTGCACAAAAACAAAACAAAACGGGTTTCAAAAAGAAAAGGGAAACATAAATAATTGAAATAAATATAATAAAACCAATGACCATCGACGACGACTGCAGTTTAGCTGCACAACAATGTCAAGACTTTGGAATCGACGGGAGTGGTTGACGCACACGAGGGCGAGACCCTCCAAGAAAAGGGCAATTAGGTAGCCCCTTTTTCGAGACCCCGCGATACGGGAAAACGGTATATAGGGGACCTGGATTTGCTGCCCAAGCATTGTTTCCACTACTGTACTGACTGTAAGGGCCGGTACCAGCCCTCATAAGGGACATTGTTGGTGTATAAGGGAATTTGGTTTATAAGGGACCTCCTATCGCGAACACACTACGCGTATCGATAGCATTTGTGAGGGAACATATTGTATAAAAGGGGCTACCTTCTGTTGTACCTGGTGTATACCAGTTGTCATCGTACGCACTAACGTATACATATACAGCAGCAGTTGGCTCGAACACCAAGAAAATGCGAGGAGGGTGAAAGGGCGGAGTGAGCTTTCTTATCGCAGGGTCAATTTAGAATGGCCATTCATTAACTTTTTTCAGAATTCATAATTGCCCTACACAGAAACAAGAGAGTCTCCGACTAAAAATCCAAGTACATTTTTTCCCGAAGCGGGAATCTAGTCACAAAAGGGTTAATAGTGTGATTCCGAACAAAAACAAATATCTACGCAGATCTACGTACATTTTTATCAAAATAAAAATACAAATGTGGAAGAAAGACCTACTTGCTGTCCTTAGAGTAACAACCGTTTGGCCCCTGCTCTGCATTCTGAACTGCGACGTAGTATCTCTGTGTCGTAGTTTTGTGACCACATAACTGTTATCTCTCTAGGATGAAGAATCGGCACGGACACTGCGTGTGTTAGATGTCGATGGGTATGATAGAAAGGATGGTTTTATAGGAAGAACACACGCACCGGAATAAAACGATTGAACCCGGCACTGCTGTACTCATTGGTGTCGAAACATAACGATTGTTTGGACTGAATACGAATTCATTCACAAACGTTCCTCATGTTTTGGGACGGCGCAGAGTCTTATGTCGACGTGTTTAGCATCTCATAATATATCTTGAAACAAACTGAAACCTTTCATTGAGCACTGCTGCCTATGTGTGTGTGTTTTCACATTAAACCTTCCTTTCTACCCGTCGACATCCAGCACACCCAGTGTCCGCGCCGATTCTTCATCCTAAAAAAGTACCAGGTACCAGTTATTATGTGGTCACAAAACTACGACACAGAGATATTACGCTCAGTGCAGTAAGCAGAGCAGACAATGCAATGCCATATACGACAGGCAAGACCTACCCTGCTAGCAATCCAGGTGCATGCGAGAGAAACAATAAAAATAAAAAAAGCGAAAAGAAAAAATAATAAAAAGTAAATATACTGAAGCAAATCAATAATCAAGCAACCAAATAAAAAGCATGACAAAAAAAGAAAGAAAGTGTCGTGCTTCTCCCAGAGGAGATGCGACCTCCAATAAAAAACCAAATGAAATGAAAGAAAATAAAATGGACCGAAACAGCGCCAACAGAGCAAGACTGAGAACGACAGGATAGGACAGCCAGCCGGAGCACACCGAAGGCCAGCCGAGGCAGGTTTGTGCCCATAGTACAGGCAGGTTCTACCAGCTAGTCGGTCTGGCACCTACTCTGTTTGCCGTCTCTTTCCTGCTTTCGTCCGTCCTGGTTTCCCTATGACCCCCCCCACCCTCCGTCTCCCTTCCCTTGGGCGCCACCCATACAACGGGTACGTGGCACTTCCAACTCAATTCCGTTTCGTTCTCGTGTAACACACGAGAGTCCCGGAAAGAGAACGGGGAATGACAAAACCAAAATGAATACGTACGTAGCTAAGCCACCAAAGAAAGTCCTAGGACAAATACGGAAGGCGGAGAAACAAAGGCAAAAGCGATCACGGTAACATAAATAAGTGAAACAAAGTAAACGAAGCAAATGATGCGAGGGGTTGTAGCATCGCTGTCGTGCCCCCCTTGAGAAGCAACAACAGGCAATACAACAAGCAAAAAGAAAAATGAAAAAAAGAAAAATAAGAAAAAAA
>MEHQ01002748.1:315312-418925 GCA_008828725.1 Saccharina japonica | reverse complement strand
AGCAGCAGCAGCAGCAGCAGCACAGGAGTACACACATACATACGCCCAACTATGCCGCTGCTACTACTCTATCTACTACAGTAGTACTGCTGCTGCCGCTGCTGCTGCTGCTCTGCTGTGGGTTACTACTCGTGTTCCTTTTCGTTCTTGTGTTTTTAGACGCTTCTGGAAGTCCTCACCTGGCGTGTGCCTTACGTCGCGTGTGCTCGCGGGTTGATGTCAGTTGGGCTGTTTGCATAATACGTCAGTACAATACGTCAGTTTGGCTGTTACGTCAGTTGCTGTTTGCGAAGAGCTCAGTTGGCCTGTTTGAAGGGCTGGTTGCGAAGCAAAAGGTCTGTTTGCAAAGAGCTGTGTATCAGTTGGTCTGTACGGACAAAGAGCATCGAGTAACACCGGACCTCTAATCGTGAAAGAATAGGTAGGTTTATAATAAAGTAAATCACAAACAATCAATTAACCAACCAAAAAATATAGGCTGGGCTGATACGTGGCGGGTGTTAGAAGGCCAAGCAGGGTGGAAACACGAGGAACTTGGCGCCGGAACTCGAAGCAAGAGGAGGAGGAGGGAGAGGAGGGTTGGGGAGAGGCAGAGAAAGGGCGGAGGGAGGGAGGGAGGCATGTTCTCGGTAATCCTGTCTCCTCGCCATGAAGTTAGAGGTGGTGGTCGCAGAGTGTTCTCCCTGCGTAGTGCATACAACGCGTCCTCGTACTATTAATACAGTAGTATCAGATGGGGATCGTTGTGCAAAGGCCCGGTAGCACACGAATCAACGATGGTTTGCATGTCGTGCTTCGCATGTTATACTTGAACCAAGTTTTTAAAAAAAAACAATTTACTTGGACGATGGCTGCCTGAATCCTTTGCTACTCAACTCGTTCTTTTCTCGCGCCAGGAGATAACAGGAAGAGGGGTGGAAGGAGGGAAGAAGGGAGGAAGGGAAGAAACGATCGGCCACTAGGAGGTCGAGGGGGGGAGGGTGCATAATGGCGAGAAGGCGCGAGAGGTCTTCTCGGCATGAGGTTGGTGTGTCCTTGACCTCTCTGACGCTCTTTTGGTTGGAGCATATCGAGAGATGCCCGCCTTAGCCTAGACCTCAAAACACTACCAGCGACCGTACATGTAAGGGGCGTTCAAAGGGTCACTCACGCCGGTGGTCTAGCTGTTAACCACGAAGAATGCTAAGGCTAAGGTCAGTGGTTCGAGTCTCCATATGTATGGAGATTTGTTTTCTCGAATGACAGCAACTGCCGAGAGCGCCAGTTACAGCGTGGGTATAGGCACAATTCGACGAGAGAGTCAGCAAGGGGAGAAGGTGCTGAAACGGTTTCGCTATAACATTTCAAGGCACGTCCCGTAGTGGGGAGGAAGGAGAAGAGCCGTGATCCCGAATCTGAGTTACGACTACGAGGGAGAGAGAAAAGAACGGCGAATATCATAAATGTGATAGAGGAAAAAGAAAATACGCATGTCCAAATATGCTTCATATTTATGGCCGGTCTGCAGCCATAGGCAGCCGTAAGGTGTGTGCTCGACGAGGCAGACGGGAAACAGCCCAACAACCCACAGGCGGCGCCAAATGAGCTGAAACTTGTGGCGAGGGTGGGTAACATGCTCAGCGATGGCCGACGTCTCGGCGGTGGCGTCAGCTGTTTTCGTCGGGTATCGTCTGTGGAAAAACCATCGCTGGTTCGCGGGGTTTCTGAGTGCAAGCGGACACACACACTTGCTTCTTGAATATTCGTCTGGGAAACCTTTAGGAGCTATAAGTTTCTAGAGGGGTTACAACGTGTGTGTGTGTTCTTCACGTTAAACCTTCCTTTCTACCCGTCGACATCCAGCACACCCAGTGTCCGTGCCGATTCTTCATCCTAAAAAGGTACCAGTTATTTTCGTAGTATCTCTGTGTCTTGGTTATGTGACCGCCTTACTTGAAATATCTCTAGGATAAAGGATCGGTACGGACACTGGGTTTGCTGAATGCCGTCGGGTAGAAGGAACGGTTTAGTATGAAGAACACACACACGACGCGTGCTACGGTAGAGGCAGCACTTTTCGGCTGAATCGTTTTCTGAACGATCGGGCTCCTTAACCCAAATTCGTCGGACGTTCGTTTTTTTGCCGACTAATGTTTCAGAGTATACTTCGGCCGAGAGATTTATCATCCGGCAGTACTTTTAGTTTCCTCCAAAATCTTTTTTTCGGTGAGGTATGACGCTCCTTAAGTGTGGAGCTCCGAAAAAACATGGTGCACCTCTATCGTAGCATGCGTCACACCTGCTTGATGAACACCAGGTATGGCACATACATGTTGATTTTTTAGTTTCAAGCTTGAAGCAAGTGCTTGGGGCATTGGTCGTTTGTTTGACCCAGCGAATTGAGATCTTGATCTTGAGATATCCCGATTTCTGGGTACTGAATTCATGGTTGATTTCTATCAGGGGGGTGTCGGTAAAATAATTGGAAAAGGAACTTCGACTTTATGCTTCCAAGTTTTTGAGTTTGAGCAGTTCCTCAAGGATATGACAGACTGCTGTATTGAGTCGGTCGCCCCGATGGTCTAGAGGTAACCTCCAACGCTTCTGAACGTTGATGTCTGGAGTTCGAATCTCACGTGGGTCGGACTTTTGAGTTTATTTGCAAAAATAAATAAAAAACGGAATCAACTGCTGAGAGCGCCAATTAATAGTAGCGTGGGTAGGCACAATTCGATGCGAGTCGACGAGGGAAGGAAAGGCTGAAGTCTTCTCGCGATAAAAATGCAAGGCAAGCACCGTAGTGGGGGAGGAGGGAGAGGAGCCTACTTTGTGACCCCGGATCTGAGTTACGACTAGGGAGGAGAGAGAAAGGAAGGGCGAAGATAATAAATGGGATGGACAAAAAAAAAAAAAAAAAAAACAACAATTGGTAGAATTTAGTAGATGTTTGGTTCGGGATGAATGTTACAAAGATACCTGGTACCAGGGTATATATCATGTACTGCTGTCGAGGCAGTAGAGGTGTTACCCTTTTGCCAATTACCCGGGTACTCGCGAGTATTACCCGGCTTGCTGATACCCGTCACGGGTACGAGTAACACTTCATACTCGCCGAGTATTTGGGCCCCGGGTACCCGGGTACCCGGGTACTCGTTGGGTTACGTTGGAAACTCCGGGGATGACACCTTATCATCCCCTAAATCACGTCCCCTGGGTAGTATCTCGTACATAGTCCCCACAAAACCCTTCTCAAAATGAAAATGCTGTCTCACAATTAGTCACAATGCTGGTACAAGAAAATCAGGATTTATGGGCGATGCACCTCGCCCATAATATATAGTATAGCTGTCGCTAGGAAGTCGCGAAGGAGGATATTAGTAACTGTCGTCAACTTATGTGCATTGGTGGGGAAAAACAGAGGCAAAAACGTCGACGACGTGCCCCGAGAACCCCCTTTGCCCTCCCTTCAGGCGGTACACGCGCATGATGGTGCAGGCTACGGCAATGAGGATCTGCTCCACTTGCGAGAGGCCCTGGAGTTCTAGAGGAGCATTCCCCGGGTCCACGTCATTGGCGTTGCAGAAAGCCTTTGTCACTTTTCTATTTCGTTGGTAGCGATAACAGCTGCTCGATGAAAAGCAATACACAGGAGCAAAAGCAGTTGAAATTCAACTTTCTTGTGTACTGTAGTTACTATCAATACACCAGGTGTATGTACGTCGCATATTAGTACGTTTACTACAGAAATTACCCTAACCCTGAGTCTTGGTTTTTGTAAAGGAATAAACATGACTTCGTTTTTGTATGATGGGTTTGAAATGATTTGGTTTTTGTATACGGGGTTGAAAATGACTTGGTTTTAGCGTTGGTGATGAAATGACTTGTTTTTGTAAGGTGGGTTGTATATCACTTGGTTTTAGTATCAATAATAAAAATGACCTGTTTTTTGTATGGTGGTGCTGAAATGACTCGGTTTTTGTATAGTGGGTCTGAAATGACTTGAAATTGTATGGGGGGTCTGGATTGACTTGATTTTGGTAAAGGGAATCTGAAATGACTTGAAGTTGTTTGGGTGGTCTGAAATGACTTCAAATTGTATGGGAGGTCTGGATGGACTTGATTTTTGGTATGGTAGGTCTGAAATTACTTTAATTTGTATGGGAGGTCTGAAATTACTTGGTCTTTGTATAGGGGGTTCGCAATGACTCGGCTTTTGTATAGTGGGTCTGGAAATGACTCGGTTTTTGTTAGAGGGGTCTGAAATTACTTGACATTGTATGGGGGGTCTAAAATGACTTGCTTTTTATATGGTGGGTTTGAAAGGACTTGATATTGTATCGGGTGTCTAAAATGACTTGGTTTTTGTATTGTGGTTATGAAATGACTTGAAATTGTATGGGGGGTCTGGATTGACTTGAAATTATATGGTGGGTCTAAAATGACTTGATTTTTGTATGGGGGCTCTGAAATGACTTGACTTTTGTATAGGGGGTCAGCAACTTGTCAACGCAAGAGTCCGAGGTTCGAGACCAGTGTACGACTCCCTACATATTTTTTTGTTAGAGTACGAGTACAACGTAGTAGACAGATATAATTATGGGAATTGCAGTAGGTCTACTATAGAAATATGGAAAACATGGAGGCACAGACAACTTGCACGAGTAGAGTAACAGGTGGTGCAGCGACTCGTCAACACAAGAGTCCGGGGTTCGAGACCCGTGTACGACTCCGAAATTTCTTATTTTCAAGGTAGAGTACAACTTAGTAGACATAAAATTCTGAGAAATTGATGAAAAGTGCGAAAAAAAGTAGTAGACAAAATAAAATGCTGAGAATTTGATGAAAAGTGCAGACAGAATCAATAGTTTAATCAAGTAAGAAAACGGCCATGGCTATTTTGCGAGAGATCCCTATGCTATCACGAGAGACTTGATCAAAATTAGAAACTCGCATCGTAATAAATACCAATTCCCTCATATGCTCTGTTTTACGAGCCTGTCAAGGTTGATTTCGATTTTTTTTTCGTGGATCGATAACTACCACCGAGGAACATATATTCCAGGTTAATTTTTTATTGTGAGCGGAACCCAACTCTTAAAAACAACAAAGTACTAAAATCGTTTTTCATTCTCATCGGAAAGGCAATTTTCAATTAGAAAAATCGGCTGTTACATGTAATTCGATGCTTTTGTGGCTCGTAGTCTGTTGTTTTGTTGGTATGGTTGTATGAAAATCATTGTGGCACAGGGTTGGTGTGCCGAATGTTGGAGAACAACCTTCTTAGAGTCTATCCGTTGCAGCGTTAAGGACCAAACATGATAAATAATGTGCCGGGTACCCGGGTACCCGGTTGTTAGACGGGTACCCGGCTGTTAAACGGGTACCCGGGTACCCGCCCAAAATAGACGTAAATACTCGCGAGTACCCGGGTAATTTTTTCCCGATTTAAGAGGGTACCCGTTTAGGGCGGGTACTCGTCGGGTAACACCTCTACGAGGCAGGCATACACGCAGGGGAGATTAAATATCTACAGTACGAGTATAATATATATACTGATATTAATAATTCATTAATAATTTCTGTTCTTCTACCTTGCTTGGTTCTTTGCTCTAATCCCCAGCCTGACCCCGCTCCCATGGTCCGATGCAACGGCCCTCGTGAGCATGGCCACCCCAGCCATAAAGTGCTCTCCATTCTATACAGATCCCCAGGTCGCCTCCAATTAATTGGAATCTCAGGTATTTGAAGCCGTGCAAAAACAAAACTGAAACTCGATGCCGGGCGTTATTTTCTAGGCGAGTTGGCCTCCTTCGCTTCTTCGCTGACACGCTGACACACACATACACCCATACGCTGCTCGGTTTTGGCAAATGAATGACGATGCAGTATGGAACGGATTGGAATTAATTGTTGTTGTAGAAACTGGCGAAAAAACGTTCATCAAGCAGACCTCGCACCAGTTTCGATTTGCAGCAGTAGCCCAGCGCGAGGTTCCGGTAGGCGATGCTGAAGCGGTTGCCGGTACGGCAAAAGCGCAGGTGCTCCACCGTGACGACGTTTCCGGGGAGAGAGGGGTCTTCCGCCCTCGCCATGGCCTCGCTCTCGGAGTGTATCACGTACGGGCAGAGCTCGGTGGCGCCGGTGGCGGCGGTGACTCGCCGTCGGCGGCTTGCTTGTCCAGCATGATGAGCTGCCCACAAAACACAACGAGCGAAACAGATGGTAAGCCTTTATAAACTACTGCTGCTGTATCATTTGTATGTTTGCGTTTTCCATTCGACAATGTGTGCCGCATGAGCTTTCCAACGCTTCGATCGCTCAAAAACATTGACATTCCACGAAAGGAAAAAAAAAGGGGGGAAACCGAAAGAAACCTACTTTTATTATAATAGCTTGATTATAGTGTACTTCGAGGTATACATGTAGGTGTGTGATGGAAGCAACTATTGTTATTGTACGAGTACCATTTTCTTTCCCGTTTTATGGGACGGTGACCTTTCTTGTAACTTTTTGGGGTATATTGGGGGAAGGATAATGACGAAATACTGTTGCAGTTTGACGATAAAACAGCATCGACCGATACAATAATAGTACTGCAGTACGACGATAAATAGTACCTGGTACTGCGGTGTACGTACGCAGTATTTTGCTGCTCGTTTGGTTCAGTCTGTATTTGTTTTGTTGCGTGTTTTGTTACCACGGCCTGTATATCAGGGAAATGATATGCTCAAGAGAACATCGCCATCATCACCTTGCAGGGGGCAGCGAAACAAATCAAAAACTTAACCCATCAAGCCTAATTGCCGGTATAGACACACTTACAGATATCTCGCCCAGGGATCCCTCATCCCTGCACTCTCAGAGCTCCCACTTCGAACACCGCCTCCGTTCATTACTTGCTCATTCTCTCTCTCTCTTTGTTCCCTATATACTTTAGCTGTCGATAGGCTTCTTCCTCTTTCAGTTTTGGGTTCGTGTGTGTGCCCAGACAGCACGGCAGCGCGAGCGAGCCCGGCGCCATCGCGGGTATGGGAGGGCGCTGGCCAGTAGAGGGGGGGTCAGAAGGAGCGCGGTCGCCTTTTTCGTGGCTAGGCGTGGCGTGTCCACCGAGACACGAGGGAAGCATGAAGACGCTTTGTCAGCGTTGCTGCTGCAGCATGTCCGAAAATATAAGGGTCGTTTGGTCCTGTAAACTAAAATTCAAGCGTTGCTTGTTTATCGGCACAAATAGGATTAAAAGGGAAACCCCGGCAGTTTGAACACCATCATGATGGAGCGGGCGAACGAGGGCCACGGTGAGCACCGGGCTCCATGCGAGGCGGGCCACGGGGCTCACTGGGGCAGATGGGCAGTAGAGCTTGACCCGGACCGAATCGATGGCGACGTGCTCGCGGAGGGACGGGGAGCATCAAGGCTGACAGAACGCGAAAGACGTCATTTTCTTTTTTGTTTTTTGCGGCGCAATGGGTCCGATGGATTTTTTTTTTCTTTTTTTCGAGTACGAGTACGTACGAGTATTCTCGTATGTACGTACGTACAAATGTGTACGTCTTTCTTCTTTCTCAGTTTTGTTGATTTCCTGTTTTTCGTACTTCACAACTTGACGACCGAGCTGTGCTGTGCTTTCTCTTTCATACATACAAAGTACGAAGTAATATATACCACCGTTCGTTGTTGTTGCACTACCACACATACTCACGAAGGCACAAATCACACACACCACAGCAGGCAGCGCAGCGCCGTGCTGTGAGCCGTGTTGCTGTGATTTCTCTTTCGATCATACAGCTTCTTTGTTGTCCTGGAGCATGGAGCTAGTGTGCATCCCGAGCATGTTTTGCATGCATGTCAAGTCCGCCGTTTCTTCCCTGGGCACCATGAACCTCTTACCATGAACCTCTTGGCATTTTCAAGTCGGTGCTTTTGCTTGCACTATACATCATGGGCCTCTTCTGCCCCTTTCCTTGCGCGAGCGTAGCGGGCGGCGTCAGCCGCCCGCGGAGCGGAGCCCTTGTATACATATACAGCTTGTCTTACTTACGTATTAGCTGCGCACCAAACTAACGATATGTAATATTCTGCTGCGCGAGTTCCCTAACGGCAGTGTTACAGCCGTTAGGAAGTACCGTTTTCACCTGTGATCTGTCATACCGCTCACCTTACGTACTTTACAGCCAGTAGTACTGTAGTTGTCCCTGGTTACGTTGGAAACGTACCTGTTAGAATTAAGCTCGAACGAAGCTCTTTGGTGATGGCATGTACCTGGGTCGTGGTTGGA
Organism: Saccharina japonica; assembly: GCA_008828725.1. Classification (NCBI taxonomy): domain Eukaryota; class Phaeophyceae; order Laminariales; family Laminariaceae; genus Saccharina; species Saccharina japonica. The sequence continues at coordinate 410,671 of MEHQ01002748.1, read as the reverse complement.
AAAACACGCAGGTTGAAAGTTGCAGAGTAAGTTACCTACTGGCTGTACGATATATCGTTCGTAGTTTTGTAAATTCGAAGTTACTGTAGAACTCTATCTACTTGTACCCAAGCAATTTGAAAAAAAAGCGAAAAGGAAAAAACAATAAAAAGTAAACATACTGGAATCCAGCACACCCAGTGTCTGTGCCGAGTCTTCATTTTAGAAAGATACCAGTTATGACACAGATATACTTCGACGCTCAGTGAAATAAGAAGACCAGACAATGCAATGCCCATGTGTGTGTTGTGTTCTTCACATTAAACCTTCCTTTCTACCCGTCGACATCCAGCACACCCAGTGTCCGTGCCGATTCTTCATCCTAAAAAGGTACCAGTTCTGTGGTCACAAAACTACGACACAGAGATACTACACTCAGTGCAGTAAGCAGAGCAGACAATGCAACGCCATATACGACAGGCAAGACCTACCCTGCTAGCAATCCAGGTGCATGCAAGAGAAAAAAAGAGAAAAAAGAAAAAAGCGAAAAGAAAAAAATAATAAAAAGTAAATTTGAAGCAAATCAACAATCAAGCAACCAAATAAAAAGCATGACAAAAAAAGAAAGAAAGTGTCGTGCTTCTCCCAGAGGAGATGCGACCTCCAATAAAAACCAAATGAAATGAAAGAAAATGAAATGGACCGAAACAGCGCCAACAGAGCAAGACTGTGTGTGTGTGTGTGTGTGTTCTTCACATTAAACCTTCCTTTCTACCCGTCGACGTCCAGCACACCCAGTGTCCGTGCCGATTCTTCATCCTAAAAAGGTACAGTTCTGTGGTCACAAAACTACGACACAGAGATCTACTGTGGTTTTACTAACCTTTCTACCCGTCGACATCCAGCACACCCAGTGTCCGTGCCGATTCATCATCCTAAAAAGGTACCAGTTCTGTGGTCACAAAACTACGACACAGAGATACTACGCTCCTCAGTGCAGTAAGCAGAGCAGACAATGCAATGCCATATAGACAGGCAAGGCCTACCTGCTAGCAATTCAGGTGCATGCAAGAGAAAAAAAAAGAGAAAAGAAAAAGCGAAAAGGAAAATAATAGAAAGTAAACATACTGAAGCAAATCAACAATCAAGCAACCAAACAAAAGCATGACAAAATGAAAAGAAAACAAAAAAAAAAATGTCGTGCTTCTCCCAGATGAGATGCGACATCTAGTTAAAAGAAACCAAATGAAATGAAACGAAACGAAATGAAATGAAATGAACCGAAAAAAAAAAAAACAGTGCCAACAAAGCAAGACTAAGAACGACAGGAAAAGACAGGCAGCCAGAGCACACCAAAAGTACCTTCCAGCCAGCTGAGGCAGGTTTGTGCCCTAGTACAGGCAGGTTCTACCAGCTAGTCGGTCTGGTACTGGTACCTACTCTGTTTGCCGTCTCTTTCCTGCTTTCGTCCGCCGCGGTTTCCCTACGAACCCCCCCACCCTCTGTCTCCATTCCCTTGGGCGCCACCCATACAACGGATACGTGGCACTTCCTACTCAGTTCCGTTTCGTCCTCGTGCCTCACACGAGAGTCCAGGAAAGAGAAGAGGAATAACAAAAACAAAATGTATACGTACGTAGCTAAGCAGCCAAAGAAAGTCCTAGAATGGTAAAAATAATCCGGAAATAGGTGGGGCGGAGAGACAAAGGCAAAAGCGATCACGGCAAAAATAAAAAAAAACCAAAACAAATGGATGATGCGAGGGATTGTAGCATCGCTGTCGTGCCCGCTACAACAGGCGTTACACCAAGCAAAAACATAAAAGATAAATAAAAAAATAAAAAAAAAAGATCAAGAAATCAAAAGACAGTAAGCAATCAGAGCAATGACAATAGCCAATATACAGAACAGGACAAGATACCATAGCTAGCAATCATCGGAAGAACTAGCATTTGAAGGCTCGATGTGTGGCTCACATTTAACTCTGGTCTAGTCGCATTCCACACCAAGTCGTGTGACTGCGATATCTTACAATAAACTCTTCTACCTGACACCAGCAAAAAAAAAAAGTGTCCGTGCCGATTCTTCATCCTAAAAAGGTACCAGTTCTGTGGTCACAAAACTACGACACAGAGATACTACACTCAGTGCAGTAAGCAGAGCAGACAATGCAATGCCATATACGACAGGCAAGACCTACCCTGCTAGCAATCCAGGTGCATGCAAGAGAAAAAAAGAGAAAAAAGAAAAAAGCGAAAAGGAAAAAATAACAAAAAGTAAATATACTGAAGCAAATCAACAATCAAGCAACCAAACAAAAGCATGATACGATAAAAGGAAGAAAGTGTCGTGCTTCTCCCAGAGGAGATGCGACATCCAATAAAAAACCAAATGAAATGAAACGAAATGAAATGAAATGGACCGAAAACAGCGCCAACAGAGCAAGAATAAGAACGACAGGAAAGGACAGCCAGCCGGAGCACACCAAAAGCACCTTCCAGCCAGCCGGAGGCAGGTTTGTGCCCATAGTACAGGCAGGTTCTACCAGCTAGTCGGTCTGGTACGTACTCTGTTTGCCGTTTCTTTCCTGGGGTGCTACATTGATTGTTCAATATTTTCGCAATGACTTTCGACGCCCACATTTGTATGCAAGGGAAGGGGTCAACCCTCGGCCTATAATATGGTGTGCTACATTGATTGTTCAATGTTTCCGCAATGACTTTCGACGCCCACATATATATGTCTGCAAGGGAAGGGGTCTTGTGGCCACATGTGGATTCGTGTACCACACTCTGTCCGGAAAGGTAAGGACGGTTTTGGTATAAGTATGAAATTCCACACCGTCCTTACATTTCCGAACAGAGCGGAACCTCGCAAGGAAATAACTCAATGTTGTTGCGTTTCGTTTGAAGTGAAAACTGGGTCGTGCGTGGGTAGGTAGGGTTGTTGACTATTACGTGTTTGTGTGTGTTCTTCACATTAAATCTTCCTTTCTACCCGTCGACATCCAGCACACCCAGTGTCCGTGCCGATTCTTCATCCTAAAAAGGTTATGTAGAGCTCACGAGCGGCGACTTCTAACTTCTACTCGTACGTCATGTCTGAGTATACATTACCGCCCGTAATAGCCTCTGCCAACGCCGCCGCCGATGTCGACGGGTAGAAAAGCGCGTTTGCATGTGAAGACCACACACACCCATGTGTCCGACTCGTGCTACGATAGAGGCATGTAGCACGTTTTGGCCAGTGAAACGTTTTCTGAATCACGGGGCTCCTTAATCCTGAATCGTCGGACTTATCGGTCTCGTGTTGGTTGCAATATTGTCCGTTACATACTTGAGGCATACGGTACTGCTCATCGGGTACAGCAGTAGTAGGACTTTCATTTTCGTTATCAATAAGATTTTAGGTGTGGCATAGAGCTCCTGAAGTGACCATACATCCCTCGGGAAACAAAATGTTGTACCTCTACCGTAGCATGCATCGCCCCCTCCCCCCACTGTTACAAGGCTTAGATTGGGTAAGGCAATTGGTTAACCGCTTACCAGTAGCCCAGCGGACTAACGCCTCACTAACGCCTACCTGGTATAACTGATGGCATCGACGGCAGGGCATGGATTGGTTGCAGTGGTCGTGAGTTCGAATCTCACGACCACCATGACAAACGCTATTTTATAGAAAAGCGAATTTTCTCACGTCAAGAATCTGAAAAACACTTCTGGATCCCCATAAACAGGAACCGCGTGCTAGCCACACGCGTCGACCCGTTTATCCGGTCCGTTCCAGGGGGGGAGAGTGCTATAAGGCTTAGATTGGGTAGGCAATCGGTTAACCTTTCACCAGTAGCCCAACAGATTAATGCCTTCACACAACCCCCCGAAATGGCCGAAATATGCTTCAAAACCTTGTGTTATCTCCTGGGAGTACTCGTAAGGGTTTCTTCTTTTTGACGACGTTCCCCCTACCTCTTGGGCATCCCCGGCGACAACTTTACCCTCGAAATTAATCGCTGTCCGCCAGTTGGAAAACGATGTCACCCAAGGGGGCATCGTGAGTGGGTAGCGCGCTTCCCCGCCGCCGCGTACCTTGCTCTCAATAGCCAGCGATGTCGGGTCTCAACAGCACCTATACGAACAAGGACATGAGAACGCTTGGGGATACTTGCACCCTTCCGAATGGGGCAGTCGCGACGAGAAGAAGCAGGGGAATGGTCCCCCTGGCACGAAACGAAGGCTTGGTCCCGGCAAGCCGCCGCCAAAGGTCGGAAGAGGGGTTTGGGGTACTCTCATCGGGTATTTTGGCCCCATTATTTTGGTGTAAGAGGGACCCCGTCTCCTGTCTCCTCGTGGCGACTACGCCCCCTGAGGAAGGGTGCGCAAGGGTCGTCCGTTCTTTGTTCTTAACTCATTATGTGCTCGCTCGTAGATGCTGCTGAGACCCGACATCGCTGGTTATTAAGCGCGAGGTACGCGGCGACGGGGAAGCGTGTTAACACACGAGTCTGTGGCGGGGGTGTCGAGAACATCGTTTTTTCGGGAGGTGGAAACTCGGGGTCTCTTCTCCCCGATATATTTTCCTTTTTTGACGAAGACTTGTCCCCTGACGAAGACTTGTCCCCTCTATTTTCGTACCTCTTTATTCTCCCCTCCGGGGACAGCGTTTCCCTAAAACCAAGCGTTCACCCCAGAGGGCGTTGACAGACAATATTGTGGTGCGGTAAAATGCTGGCGGGTGTTGGATCTATGGTGGCCCTGGGTATTCCAATACCAACCCGTGTGATGATGGTGTGCGGGATGCGTTCGTAAGGGCTGTGCCGCTCAGTGCTGCTGCTGCTTATATTGACCACACTTCTGGCCTCTCGACGAGTACGTACGTGACGGCTGCATATGTATTGCAGTAGAGATACGGGTGAGGGGCTCCAGGGGGCTCACGGGTTTGGTCTACTGTAGTTGATAGTTCCAAGTATTCAGGTCTAACCTTGGTCTAACTGATAACATATACTGGTATGTATGACTGAAGTAATTGGATTCCGGATTTTCTTTTGGATATGCGAATGGTATCATTGGGACACGTGCTGTACATTGCTGGCGGATAAAATAATTATCCTCACTAAATGCTACCGGGTGCTGGCTCTCTCTGGTGGTTTGGGTGTACCATCACCAACCCCGTGTGATGGGTGTGCGATGTACGCGTTCGTACACTTTGTGCTGGTCAGGGATATTCCTCTTGGATTCGGGTATACTTTGTACCAGTACGAATGTAAATACTTCGTACGAGTGAACCTCGGCGCACGGTTTTTTGAAAATTCGAAAATCATACATGCAGCACACGTGGCCAGGACCTAAGCAAATCCTTATTATGGAGACATTGAGCAATGTACAACAACACACATTTTAGGCGTACCGAGTCTAGGGGTGGTCGACACCTCGTGGGGCTTGCCGCATTGTCCAATGCCTCCCAGACGACACGTTATTTATGCAAAGCGGGGGGGTCCCAGCTACCTGTGAGCCTGCGAGCCAAACGGGTGCTGCGGTGGACGTACGTATGAGAGCTCCAAACCGTAGCACGAAATGCCGGCCAAATCCGCGCGGCCCCGTTCCGTACGGACATCTGGATCGTGTCGACAATAACTCTTCCGCTGCAGGACTTCACAACGTCTCCCACCATGTTGTCCCATACCTCTCCTCTCTCCTCGCCTGACCTTGTATCTGCTCCCTGGCATGTCTAATATTGGTCAACAGTTCAATAGTGTGATGCGGACCGGCGCTGCCCACCAAATAAGCTGGCGGGTTGCTGTGCCGGACCCCAGGAATATATTGACCCTTCAAGATCCCTGAAGACCTGCGACGGCACCGTTTCGCTTTATTATTAGCTCCGCAGTTCGCGCGAAGACTCTGAGCCTATACAACGAGTGCTTTACTGCTGGTGGTGCTGCTCCAGAGCTGCCTGTGGTGAACGGCGGGATGTACTGTTAACCCATCGGGTTGTATCATACGAGCATCATTTTGCGACAACTGCCCGGAGCAAGACCGTGCTCGTGGCGATAAATATACCAGTACCAGTACATAGTATGATGTTCGTTTTTTGCGGTTCCTATTAATACGAAGTATAGGAGTACGGCGCCGACAATTAACTCACATAGCCAGAAGATTCACCACCAGAAGAGCGCATTGTGTTGCACCTAGCGCTCTCCCCACAGCTGTAGTGCGCCGGTTTGAGCCGATCCCTGCTCTCCGTGGCGTCCTCATCCCGTCGTGTTGCTACCCGACACACGTAGACTTGTGTTTGCTCCTCTGGGTTCTCTCAAACGCTCATGTACCGTACACATAAGTATGTGTGTACGTATATATATATTTATGTAAAAGTAGCCTGTTGGAATGATGACGTACGTGTGGATTTGGTGACGCCTGTATCTACGGCATTAGACCAACTAACTATTGTGGGAAACGTTGAAGCCCTTATTATAGACCAAACGTTATCGTACCACTTTGTTGCGCGTTCATAATCTTATCGGCAACAAAGTGCCAAAGAAAATGTGTTTACTTCTCGTATGGAGACCAAAGTTGGTCCACTATATTCCCGAAATTGAAAAATCCAACAAAAAGAGGTGTCTCGCCACTATCTGACCCCTGAGATGGTGCCAGGCACAATACGCCATCATCCTGTTGCCTCTCTTTTGATTGTTCCGGAAATATATACGATAATACATGCCCTGGCACTATATACGAGAACGATACGTATAATACGTACGCATGACGTACACCGAGTACTGTATACGAGAACGGTACGTACCATATTTTGAATACACACGAGTACCATGTTGCTTTGTCCAAAGGCGCTGCTGCCTTTATCTTTGGTTGGCGAAATAAAAGCCAGGAAGAAAAAAGACCCACAAAGTGGCAGCAGATATGAGTTTCGACGGCATCCTTGATGTCACAGCTGTCTGTTGTATATTAATGTTTTTCATATACAGCATATATAGTTCGGACAGCGTAATAATACAAGAACGGTGTAGCTGGATGTCGACGGGTAGAAAGGAAGGTTTATGTGAAGAACACACACACAGCTGGGCACTATGTAAAACAACAACGAACGGCCGACGTGGGAGGAAGCTGCCGAAAGAGAGAGAGAGATGCAGGAAACATCGAAAAGTGACATGAACGCGGAGGGAAACCAAATAAATATCGTTTCGTGTCAAGTTATTTCGAATGTTGGTTGTTGTTTTTCTCTTTTCTGATTATTCCTCTGACGTTATGGGGGGGAGATCTCGATGGTGCTATGCCTTGTTGACCGTCTCGCCCTACAATCTGTGGCGTGACTACGTCAACCCCGCCGTCTCTCCCCCCTACGGCCGTTGTTGCTATCTAGGGTATACTATCCGCAGTCTCGAAGACCGAGTTCCCCTAATGATCCCAGACCATTCAAACTCCTGCCATCTAAGTGATCATCAGATAACGGAAATGCATCGCTGAAAACTCCCCCCTTTCACCTTTTTTGTTGGAAGAAACGGGTGGTGGGTGGGTGAAAACTACGGGATAAGCGCTTGCCAGTGTTTCACGGATGTACACTATTTGTTTTTTTGGCGGTATGCCGTGGCATTACCATGGTACGAACCACGACATGCCATGGTATGCCAAGGCATGCCGTGGAAGCCCATAGCGTTAGGGTTAGGGTTAGGGTTAGGGTTAATGGTGCCGTGGGGTTCGTGCCGTCACATTCCGTGGCATTCCGTGGCATGCCATGACAAGCATTTCGCCACTTATTGTGTATCAATCTAGCGCCACTTATTTCTACGGTGGTGTTGATACTCTTGCCCCGCCAAGTTGCTCTTTCTGTGTCGATGCTCGACCCTGAAAGCTCTGCTTGCTGAGCATCCCCGATTGATTGGTACTAAACCAGAAGACTGGAACCACAACTCTCTTCTCAACAGTTCTTCCGTCCTTCCACAAACCTTACGAGATTAAACTATCTTTTACTTTTGCCTTTTAGCTCAATCTCCAACATATGTGAAGGCAGGAAACGGGATAAATATAAAAAAATGCAACAACAGAATGAGAGCGTGAATAGCAGCACGGGCGTGATGATACCGCGAACACGACGACAGCAGTTAACATTGGATTGCCTCGGAACTGAATAAAATCTAACGCATGACGCAATGCTACGCACGCACGGATCTACATTATTATTTTACTTCTTCGTGGCATGTGTCGCGACACGTGTCGCGACACGTGCCGCGAAATGTCGCGACATGTCGCGACATGTGTCACGAAAAAGGAAATAATGTCGTACATCCTCAGCAGTGTAGAAAGAGAAAAACATTGCGACGGAAGAAAGAAATTCCGTCGATTTGGGGTTAAGCAGCCCCGTAATTCAGAAACTGTTTCAGCTAAAAAGCAAGGGTATGCGCGGATCTGAATCCCAGATACCCCACTACCCCCCCCCTATATTGGAGGGAAGAACCGGACCGTTGTGATCCCAGAAAACAATAAGGCAACTTTTTTTCAAATTACCCCCCCCCCCACCAGCGAAAAAAAAAATAGGGGGGGTCTCTAAAACCAAGTTAAAAAAGGGAACAAAAAACGAAAAAAAAATGTTTTCCGCTCATTTCGTCCTGTGATCACAACGATCCGGTTTGTTTTTCATTCTGACCTTCCTTCAAGTGTGGTGTCGTTTTCTCTTTTTTTGTTTACACCCTCCTTGTAAAAAGTGCAATTAGGGCCCGCTTTAACGAAGAAGAAAAAATTCAATTCGGAAAAAAAAAAACCAAATCAGCTTTTCATTGGTCAACACACGCACCAGCACCAAAGATTTGGATCTTGGGGCATAATATTTGGTGCTGGTGCGTGTGTTGACCAATCAATGAAAAGCGAATTTGAATTTTATTTTCTCCACATTGAATTTATTTTATATTCGTTAATAAGGGCCCTTAATACCTCTATCGTAGCCCGTGTCGCATGTAAACTCGTGTTTTGCATGCCATTGACGGGATGTGCGCTTCAGACGCGTGCTACGGTAGAGGTAGCACGTTTTGGCCGAATCTTTTTCTGAACGATCGGGCTCCTTAACCGTTTTAGGGCTGCAGTCTCGTTATGGGGACAAACCACTCTAATTCTAAGTAATGTGTCCCCAAAACGGGACTCCAGTCCTATAAGGGTTAACCCAAATTCGTCGAACTTTCATTTTTGTGACGAATAATGTTTCAGAGCATACTTCGGTCATGCATGAGATTTCGCATCCGGCAGCACTTTTATTTTCCTCGAAAAAAAACATTTTTTCGATGAGGTATGACCGCTCCTTAAGTGAGGAGCTCAGAAAAAAACATGGTGCACCTCTATCGTAGCATGCGTCTTCAGTGAAGAAAGGCATTACCGAGAAAGAAGCGATCGGCACTCAATGATGGACCCCAGCGAAGGGAGAAAAATAGAAATAATGGGATAAAATTATTACTATTGCATTAACGTAAAGGAGAGTCCCCTTAAAACCACATCCATACAGAGTGTAATGCGGAAGGCGTTGCTAAGAAAAAGGAACGACGCCAGCAGAATGCTCCAAAAAACGTAAAAAAACGCAGCATAAAAAAGCACGCTGGGGCGGGAGCACAACAACTTGAAGGATAAAGCTGGAATCACGGGAAGCTGGTAAAACTGCACAAACCAACGGAAATCATTCCTACTTGGAACGCAAAGCTGGGGACGATGCGCAGAAGGCATCGCTAACGAAAAGGAAGCAGAAAACGTAAGACACGCCGAAAACAAATGAGCTAAACGTGCATCAAGCACGACGAAGGAAGGCAAGGAAGGCCCAAAGTACCGCCGGCAATCGAGATGATTTGATCTACCACAGAGGTTCGGAATAACGGAAAAGTGAACAGGAAGGGCACAATGAAAAAACGCACAACTTGCGCGACAGCATGATGAATAGCGAATAGCTGTATTGTTTTCAACCACCTAAGACGACCGTCAACCCACACTAATGACAACTGCCTAGACTTAGACTAGAACCCAGGGAAGGCAGAAAAGGTGGCAAGGCTGCAACCGAAGTTGATGGGTGTGTGTGTTCTTCACATTAAACCGTCCTTTCTACCCGTCGACATCCAGCACACCCAGTCAGTGTCTGTGCCGAGTATTCGTCCTATATAGAGAGATACCAGTTATGTGGTAACAAAACTACGACACAGCAGAGATACTACGCTGCAATGCAGTAAGCAGAGCAATGCCATATACGACAGGCACAACCTCCACCGATGTGCTGGCAATCCAGATGCATGCGTGAAAGAGAGGGAAAAAAAAGCAACAAGGGAAAAGGGAAAACAAAATAATAATAAAATAAAAACATATCAACAAAAAAACATTAACGATAACACAAGACAACGACATAAAGTTTCGTGCTTCTCCCGGGGGGGGGTGTGACAGAAAAATTAAATTAAATTAAATTAAATTAAATTAAAACAACCTAATAAACAGAGCAAGGCTACAGTGAGAACGAAAGGAAAGGATAGGCAACCGAAGCACACCAGAAGCACCTTCCAGGCAGCCGAGGCAGGTTTTTTACCGGTAGTACAGACAGGTTCTACCAACTTGTCGGTGTGGTTCCTTGCTACCCTGTCTGCCGTCTCCTTCCTGCTTTCGTCAGCCGCAGTTTCCCTACGAACCCGCCCCCCCCCCCCGTCTCCATTTTCTCGGGCGCCACCCATACAACGGATGGATGCGCGGCGCTTCTTACTCAACTCCGTGTCGTCTTCGTGCCACACACGAAAGACAAGAAAGAGAGGAGGAAATAACAAAAACAAAATGAAAACGTACAGCAGTCTTCGTGGTTAACTGCCCGACCACCGGGGAGTCACGACTGCTGTGTGTGTGTTCTTCACAGTCAACCTTCCTTTCTACCCGTCGACATCCAGCACACCCAGTGTCGGTGCCGATTCTTCATCCTAACAAGGTACCATATATATATATATATATTTTATTTCCATCCCATTTATTATCTTTGCCCTTTCTCTCTCCTTCCTAGTCATAACTCAGATCCGGGGTCACAAAGTAGGCTCTTCTCCCTCTTCCCCCACTACGGTTCTTGCCGTGCATTTTTATCGCGAGAAGATTTCAGCACTTTCTTCCCTCGTCGACTTGCGTCGGATTCCGCCTACCCACGCCACGAAGGCGCTCTCAGCAATTGCTTCCTTCTTATTTTTTCAAATAAAGACAAATTCTCTCACCACGGTGGGATTCGATCTTGGGTACCAATGATAGTAGTCTTTGAAGCTGACTACTACTCTACCGGGGCGACCGCCATTGGCTATGATGACCCTCCAAGACCAAAAAGAGTAGGCTACAAGCTGGTTCCAACTACAGGCGGGAGTTTACGACTTCGGAACTTTGAGCCATCATGGTTTTCGAGAGTTGAGACACAACTAACTTTGGCACGCTTGTGCTTCATGGGAATGTGTGTGTGTTATTTACATGTCTGTGTCCTTCAAAACACACACAGTCCATTCTACCCGGCATCATCCAGCACACCCAGTCAGTGTCTGCCGATTCGTCACGTCATCCTAGAGAGATACCAGTTATTATGTGGTCACCAAACTACGACACAGAGAAACTACGCTGCAATGCAATAAGCAGAGCACAATGCAATGTCGCATACGACAGGCACGACCATGTACGACGTACTTTTTTTTTTTGTCCATCCCATTCATTATCCTCGCACTTCCGTCTTTCTCCCTCCCTAGTCGTAACTCAGATCCGGGGTCACAAAGTAGGCTCCTCTCCCTCCTCCCCCACTACGGTTCTTGCCTTGCATTTTTATCGCGAGAAGATTTCAGCACTTTCTTCCCTCGTCAACTCTCGTCGAATTTTGCTTACCCACGCTATAATATGCGCTCTCGACAGACGGTGTCATTTGAGAATGAAAACCTCCATGGGGAGAATCGAACCCTCGACATCCGGGCCTACCGGCTTCGTGGCTACCAGTTAGACCACCGGGGCGACCGGCCACGTACTGGAATGAAATAGCGCCTCCAACAGGAAATACGAAGCATGTCCACAGCTCTTGAAAGACAACTCAATATGCCAAATAGCATATTACTCTCCTATATTCGGGTTATATAGTTCGCAGAATGACCATGCATGGGATACCCTTGTTGCACCGTCCTGCTGACCCGGATACTGTACGAGTATCCAGGGGATCGAGTCATTGAACTATATTCTTAACGTGGAATAAACACAAAACACGCGCGAACGGCTTACTATAAACTGAGTAGTAACAACTAAGGTACCTAATACATCACTGTAAGGTGGATAGGGTAAGGACACAAACATCACGAATCACACACGAATACTACAAATGACAAATAGAACAAACATTATAAGCAGCTCGCAAAGTTGGGTGTCGACTGTTCAATCAGTCGAATTCACAGGTGACGTTTTTTACTATTATATTAGCTCGCATGCCAAAACTCTCTTCACCGATGTGTTACCCTTGTCCAAACTATCATGTAGCATGTTCAACACCGAAAACGTCGGCTTATTCTTGATTGTATTCCCTAAAGGTGCAATGGCTGTGATTCTTGCTGGAACCAGCTCGAATAGCTCACTAAAACATCAACCATTCGTCTCCGAGAGGTCGAAATATTTATATTAATAAAATTAACTTATAAGACGTAACCCCTTTAGAACTGGTCCCAAGTATTTGGGGATAAACTACTTGGAATTAGTGTGGGATAATGTTTTAGTTATGAATGGGCCCTTCGGGCAGAACATGTTAGAGCAAATAAAAAAGGGCAGCGGCCAAAAGGAGGATTACCTGGTCTGTTTGCGGTACCTGGAACATGCTTAAAATCAAGTCAAAAACGCACTCCACGTGCCCTGCCATTGGTCCAAAACGCGCTGTACCTGGTTTTGCCTCTTTAAAACCCAGGTATACCTGATTTTGTCTACTCTGCTTGACTTTCACCTTGTTTTTTGTCGTTTTTAAGCCAATCAGAGGCCTTTATAGATCCACCCTATACCCCCTATACAAATGCCGACGTACGCGGAGACCCCCTCCTCCCTTCGCACTTCGCACCACACGCGACACACATAGCTGCCTGCACACCTCCGCCGAAATAATACGAGATAAAAGGCTCCCCTTCGGGATTGTGGTTGACTTGGAATACCAGGGGTGTCGCAAGCTGAGAAGGGAGAATACCGCAGCAGGCGTTCGTTCCTCGTACTATCAACAGCACCTACTCGTATATACGTAGCCACCGGGCGAGCACAAAGAACATGAAAAAACTCTACTTTGCGTTGCAAGGAACGGCAGGTTCGTGGGGTGCGTTGTAAACTTGATTTTAGTATGTACCTGTTTTTGGCCCCGAACGGACCAGGTGTACCTGTTTTTGGCCGCTGCCCAATAAAAAACAAATTCGTTTTGTTTTTGGTTGCCATACTATTTCTGACATAATGTCTACCTTTCCATGACTCCCTACGGAAAAAGACATTTCTCTGGTTCCAATGCTCAGCCTGTCGACCGACGAGTAGTTTCGGAGAGCGTAGATCGTGGTCAACATTTGTGTCTCGGAAGGCGTATCGATCAGACGCCTCTTTCACCACGAAACGGGCCTCTTACTAAAACACGACTCGCCATACCCCTGGTACCCAAAAACGAATTTAAAAAATGGCAGTTCTCCGGCTGCTGATACTGTGTTAAACTCATATTTTCGACGAGAATGCCGAGCACTGACTGGTAGGTGAACCTACCTGGGTCTCTAATTCGACCGTCCGTGGCGTCCTACGTGGCCGCAGCAGAGTGTAGATACCCAACAGGAGCTCCGAAACGATCAAAGTCTTGCTGCGGAGCACTTTCGTTTCGTGATGCAAACACAGCAATGCCTACGCTCCCTCTCAGACCCAAGAGCGCCAACACCTCCTCCTAGAGAGTATAACGAACAAGCTATACGTTGGTCGGTCGAAAGTCTGAGCATTGGAGCTGTAGCAGCTATGCCGTGCTCTTTAAGGAGTACTGATATGATGTTATTATACCAGAAATAGTATTGCTACTGTGAAAAAGACGAACATATGTTTTTCTCAACACTCGAGTACTCTTTGTTTTTATGACCGAAGGGGCGGTATTTTGCTGCTACATTTTATGGCTCCGCAGCAGGTTTGATTTGCCCGGTGCCGATTGTCCTGCGGACCAACAGCAGAGCCGGTGCTGCTTGGGCCCCTGTGCGAGGCCAAACGTAAGGGCCTCATGTTATAAGGATTACCCTGAACTGGGTAATCGATCGATCTTTTACCCCTATAGCTCAGCAGGTAATACCCTCTCATTTGACGTCGCCGAGGACACGGGTTCGAATCTCACTTCGAACGTTTCTTTTATAGAAACGCTTGCGCGTGCGTCCCTGAAAAAAAACACGTCTCCCTGGTTCCCCAGGTATTGAAACGAAGCGGGTAGGTCAACGTACGGCCGTATACGGTACCGACGTCCCAAATATATCGCCGTTCAGAGGGGGGGGGGGGGTTATAAGGATTACCCTGAGCTGGGTAAGCGAAGAATCAGGACGATTCAGTCAGCGGGAAGCGTATACAGTACTGGACCCGCTATAGTGCAGGTTGAATAGTGCAGGTGCCCGATATAGTGCAGGTAAAATCTCTGGACACAGACAGCGCCCTCAACAGTACAGGTCCTGCACTATTGAGGGTACTCCCGCTATCGTGCAGGCTGGGCACCGCGGTGCCCCGCAATAGTGCAGGTTATACACACACATACACACACGGACAGCGGACAGACGCAACACAGAAACGAGGGTACACGTGCTGCTGCAGACCCGACGAGCTCTACGCAGAGGCGCACCATGCCTTGTGTGGACGGTGAACTGTGCCATGAACACGACAGAACGCCGCAAGCGCCTCATGGCCACGTCTGTCAGGGAGGATGTGGCGGGCACGGGTCTATCGGCGGCGGGGAGAAGGACGAGGAGGAGGACGAAGTAGAGGAGGGCGGTGGCGATGAGAACACGGGGCGCGAGCGCCGTGCTCCACCGACTTATGCTGAGCTGTTGTTTCGCTTCGGCGTCCTGGAAGAGGCGGCAGATGAGAGTGGCAACGGAGACGCGGTGTTCTACCTAACGAAAGCGAAGATGGCGATGATCGCAGCGCATTCCGCTAAGCGAGTGCGCCAGTCAGACATGAGAGAATTTGTTGCGACGTAGCGAGGGCGAGGGGTACATGGTTGTTTGTTTTTCTTGCGGTGCGCTTCCTGTCGCGCTTGTCTTGGTTTGTTTGTTGTTGTATTTTTCTTGCATCATCGAAGCGGGTGCGCTAGGCAGACATGAGAGAGTTCGTCGCGACGTAGCGAGGGCGAGGGGCACATGGTTGTTTGTTTTTCTTGCGGTGCGCTTCCTGTCGCGCTTGTCTTGGTTTGTCTGTTGTTGTATTTTTCTTGCAACATCGAAGCGGGTGCGCTTGGCAGACATGAGGGAGTTTGTCGCGACGTAGTGAGGGCGAGGGGTACATGGTTGCTCGTTTTTTTGCAGTGCGCTTCCTGTGGTGTTTCTTTTTCTGATTTGTCTTTTTCTATATTGCAACTCGAAGGAAGGCAACGAGGACTAAGATTAGCTTCGCCCACTTTTTTCGTTTTTTTTTTACCATCCCATTTATTATCTTCGCACTTCCGTCTTCCTCCCTCCCTAGTCGTAACTCAGATCCGGGGTCACAAAGTAGGCTCCTCTCCCTCCTCCCCCACTACGGTTCTTGCCTTGATTTTTATCGCGCAGAAGGTTCAGCCTTCCCAACGCTCGTCGATTTTCATCGAATTTTGCTAACTCACGCTCTCGCGCTTTCCGCTATTCAAGATATTTTTGCAAGAAAAAGTCCCTACGAGCATGCACTCGGCGGGGCTCGAACTCGCGATCTCGACGCTAACAAGCTTCGTGGTTACCTGCTAGCCCACCGGGGTGACCGGTATTAATACATAATTCCGATCAATTTCGCACTCTGTTAGCCCCGCAAAGCGTGAACGACACACCTTGGAGTGCCTAGATAGTGCAGGTCCTGCACTATTGAGGGATATTCAAAACCTCAATAGTGCCGAACTTGCACTACTGAGGCACTCTACTGGGTAGTGCAGGTATAGTGCAGGTAAAATCTCTGGACACACCCCTGCACTATAGCGGGCCCAGTACTGCAACGAGAGATTTCGTCAGCGCTGCTCGTGCGTCGGTGGTTTTCCAGCGACATGTCCACAACTCCGCCGTGACCTCCTACCTGCGAAAACCTACTAGCCTCACGAGATCTCGACAGCGCATAGCAAGACATCTCACAGATGATCAAGGAAGAGGCCGTTTGGAAATCCACGCTCTGTGGCTGGAGTAGTCGCTGAAATGTCGAAAAACCATAAAACTCCTTAAACCCTACCAGGTGTCTATTATGGTCTCGGGCTATTTTTTATTCCCGACATTTATTTCGCCCCCCCCCAAAACTAAACGCTGTGCAGTAGCAATGTGTATGGCCAAATCGAAATAAATACACGTACCGTTTTCGAATGCCAGGTATACTGCTATTAATACGGCAAGTACTATCGTATACATTTGCGGAAGAACAAATGCGGCACCAAGATGATGGTCTATTGTCCTGGAGCTATCTCAGGGGTCAGGTGGTGGCAAGACACCCCCTTTTTGTTATATTTTCACACCTTTGAGAACGTAGTGGACCTACAGTACAAGTACATGGATTGGTCTCCATACGGGGTGTACACACATTTTCCTCGGCAACATGCTGCTGAGATGAAGATGAACGATCCACAAAGTGGTATTAAACGTGGCCCTACAAGAAGAGTAGCCCAATCCTCCTTTTGGGGGGTCATAGCCCATACCGGTACAGCAGAACTAAGGAGCAAACCAGAAGTAGATATCCCGATACCTCCGTTTTCGCTCCGAAGCAACTGTTTTTTACGGAACGGGCGTGATGTTTACGACCAATAGGTTACCCAGGGCAAAGAGGGACATAGGAGGAGGAGCTCGGAGCGTTGGGATGAAGCTTCCGATACATTTTCTACGACCGGTTGGCAAGCGCTCGATGCTCGAGGTATCATAGTGCATGACATTGTGGCTGCCACGCGGCTTGCCTGCTCCCGGCGCAAAAGCATATACTATGGGTAGGGTATGGCCAAGGAGTGCCCCCGCAAAAACTCGGGGGGTCACTAAGTGGCTGTGGCGGCACAATTTTCGTCAAGAGTGCCACTCAACATTCAAACGTCCGCCATCGAACACGATGGCCTATACGCAACTTCTAGAGCACTCCGGAGGGAGCGGGTTGGACCACGAGAACGCTTATGTGAGGGGTGCCTCACTTGTACGAGTTGCGTCTATTCACCGGCGTTGTTGAGCGCTATGTATATCGCCGGAAATCACGTGGACTCTCAGTGCACAACACGTCGCTACACTCCGATCGGTACACTGCAGTACGAAGTCCTCCTGCGTGTCGTTCGCTTCCGAGGTGACAGCGTGGCCACTACACGACTCTCTCATACGCGAAGGCCCTCAAGCAGACACGGTGCGAGAGCATCGAACCATCCGTAAAACGGCGGCGGTTCTTTGTGGGGGTCGTTGCACGACAACACAACAAGGGGCACCTACCCAGTCGGGTGATGTTCGCGACGATGTCCGGAGGGGAGGGTGGGACACCGGGGACGGACAGCCAAATACTTGGCAGAAAGGCCTTGTTGAATACCTCACCAAGGTGTTTCGAGCCATAGAGGGGTCCACGATACATTTCTCGTTGGTGTTTGGAGTAGGGACCGCGGTGCGGACCGTTGCTGCAGAGAAGGCGGACAAATGGTAAAGGGGGGTCCTCTAAGAAACTGAATGGCTAATGGTCAGGTGGCACAGGGGTGTTTTGGACGCCAGTAGGCACCGCCACGTATCGATTGTGGGTGGTGCAGGAAAGGGCGGGGGGGCAGTCGTAAGGAAACCGCCGTTGACGAAAGCAGGAAGGAGACAGCCGACAGGGTAGCAACGTACCAGACCGACTAGTACGTAGGTAGAACAGGGCTAGGCTACCCGTACCGTAAACCTCTGGGAATTATTCGAATGAATGCGACGATGTTGTGCTTTCGTTTTATTTTCCCATTTGTCTTCCCTGTGATTGTTATCCCTGTGATGTGAAATAATAACTACTTGCCTTAGTGGATGGCGCGCCTGTTTTTATCTGTGTATTTTTTTTTCCCCTGGTGGTTCTTTCTGTTTTGCTTTTTTTTCTCTTGTTTGGTATATTTCCCGTCGCAGCACTCCTCCAGAAGGTCGCGACAATTATGCTACAACCTCTTGCAATATTATATTGTATTTTGTTGTGGTCGTTTCTTGCCGTTGCTTTTTGCCATCCCGTTTTTCCGTAGGTTTTCTTCATCTGTTTAGTTTCGTATTCACGCTTGTTGTTTTATATATTTTGGTTATTGCTTCCTCTCGTTCTTTGTCTTGCGGGTTTGGCACGAATACGAATATGAGGCGGTATTGAGTAGGAAGCGACACACATCCGTTTTATGGGTGGCGCCCAAGCGGATGGGGACGGGGGGGGCAACGGCCGTAGGGAAACCGCTATTGATGAAGGCAAGACGGAGACGGCAGATAGGGTAGTAAGATGTCCCCTGTAGACCACATCCGTTTAAGCATCCGCATAATCCATACCTACCTCTATGATACCCGAGGATGTACCCAGGATGTCCCCTGCTGACCACAGCCCTCCCCCCCCCGACAAACCCACAGGCCGAAAAATAAGATAGGAGCAGTTAGGAAATACCCTCAAATAAACTCAACGCGAAGAATACAGACGAAAACACCACCAGCATCCACGTGTTCCAATGTCATCATATCATATTGTTAGATGACATGCATCCTCGATAATGTTGTCACCACGCCACTGATTTGACTGGATACTAGAAGAAAAGCCACAGCTAACATTTCAAATTTGCAAGACACTTCAACTCCAACCTAAAACATATAAACGCACCACAACTATTAACACGCACCGGCTTTGGTTTTTTTCATCGTCTATCTTCATCATGCACTCACTCGTTCCATTTCATTTTCACTCACGCACTCTACCACACATGCCGACACACACATCCACATATAACTTCACCCATGCACACAAACCAAATACATATTATACATACAACCGCAAAAAATTACTTCAGCCAATAACGAAGAGAAACTAAAAGAAGATAAACACAGCAAAAACGCCTCCGATTCCAATTAGGACTTTCATCCCCGATACTAAAGCCTCCGATTCCAATTAGGAGTTTCATCGCCGATATTGGATGCCTATAATACGTGTATACTTGTACTACTGTAACGATGTACCCGGCGCCTATTACCTATGTACTCCAGATTAGAAGCAGTACAGAGGTGCGTCTTCAGCCAACTAGGAATTGAAACAAAAACAGACTATCATTATTGGTGAAGATGACAGTATGGTCGGTGCTCCTCCATAAAGTGCAAAAATCAAGAAAATCTGAAATAAATACTACCGGAATGAAACACGAGAAATAAAACGAAAACGAAATGAAAACGAAAACGAAATGAAAGCGAAAACACAAAAGTCGTATAAATGAAATGACAAGAAATTTAAACAAAACAACCGAACAACCAAACAAACAGACACACAAACACACAGACAAACCAACTAACAAACACACAAACGAAATATTTCAAGAGACACTATTAATACACATCATTCATTGTGATTGAAATGATCCGCCAGAACCTATTTCAACTTTGGCCTTGTTGTGGAGTTCAAAAAGCGACCTCCTTTCAGCTACTACTGTATAATAAAATATGGAGAGCTCGTGTGATGTGTAGCTATCGGTTCCCTCGATCATTCTGTTTTCGAAAATAATTTCCAGTGGACATATCCTTCATCATAACCACTCGTCGATCTCAATAAGTCCAGTATTCCTTATAAATCCAACTCTCCTTGATTAAGTAGGTGCTGGAAGGTTTATTTAATGGCAGCCGTTGGTCCCAGTGAAGAATCATGGTAGAACATAATATAAACGCGCTACATGCGCTGTCGATATTGTCCCGTCCACAATGTTCTGAACCTGATACACGTGTGGCGTGAAAGTGTTCGATACCCTCCAAGGGCCTGACCATGTAGACAAACGTTTTGACACCTTACCTGCCGGCCTGCCTGCCTGCCTGCCTTACATTTGCCACCAATACAACATCTACCGCAAAAATGAATGGTAGACATCCTTTGCTGGCCCTACTTTCTCGCTTCACGCATATCTGTGGAGTGGCGTCAATAACGCGTTTTTGCATAGCATCGGTAGTGGTCGTTGCCAGGTCAGTAGCCATTAGTTTGATATATTTGTCAGAGATCTGGACTACCTCAGCCTCTTCATGATTGCCACGCAATACGTATGCCAGCATTGATGTGGGCTCTCTTTCCAAAGAAGCAATTGTGCGGGGAACAACAACACCCCAATCGTTGTCGATGAAATGAGTTCAACGCCCATTGTGTCATGGGTACAAACTTCTCGCAATCATTGATTGCACGTCGGTATTTAACAAGTATGTGGTGGTTTAAATTGCGTTGAACTTATTTCATCATCGACTCTATCGTGCCATTTTGTCCATGGACAATTCGCCACAGAAAACGGATGATTTACTGCCAACCGCATCAGCTATTAATAGCTTACGAAGAAGCTGGCTCTTGAAGTGAGAAGCGGTGTCACTGACCAAGACCGATCGAGCACCAAGCCTTGTGCACTAGCGTTGTAGAGAATCGGCGGCATGGATCGCGTTCGCCGCAGCAGACGTTTCCAGCATGACGAACTCGGTGATATACTATTTCATCACCAGGATATATTGTATGTTCTCGCATTCTCCCGTTCATATATTTTCATCCACGGCGTCAAAAAGTAGGTTCGTCAAAGTTCCCTATATACGAAAACTCAAAAAAAAAGCATCCGCCGAATTTGGCTCCGGGTGTTGTTTCACCCAAAGGTCGCGGGATTGTGTCCCCTTCTTTTGAATCAGCCCAGTTGAGACAGTTCAATAAATTATGCTACGTCAGCCTCCATTGATATAACCAAAAGAAAACGTGCCTCAGTCTCGCCAGAGTAGCTTCACGACCACGATGTCCAAAGTATGTGCAATCAGCAGACACCAACTGCTAAGAGGCAAAGCTTCAGTTTAGTTTCGGTTTCCGGAATATCATTGTTACCTCCATATCCCACATCGTATCCTTCTGCACTCCGTATAACGGACCGTTCATTGTCTAAAACGAATTTTGATGGAAAGTCAGGAGTATCTTCATGGCCTGAGGAATAATCACAAGAATATCGCAGTGCCCTGAATGCGATAGGAGTTCGGGCGTGCGACCCGGTGTATACTACCGCGTCAACGGAGGTGCACGCGTCACAAGCAGGCAGCATGCACTAAACCCGCGTCCTCCTCCCATACATAGCAAATACTGCAGATCGTTCAGTCCCCGCAGGACCGAACAATCGCGAGTCTGGTTAAGGGATTGGCGATATCGTCCACCGGCATCACTCGTCTAGCTACGTGGCTTATGTTGACGTGGCGTCGAAGCTCCTGCCGGCCATCTTCGACGACTACGGCTGGTCCTCGCCACAGCAGACAATCAAGGGTGGGTCGCGTTTTCCTGACACGGAATCCAGCTCTCGCGGAGCTTCCATATATGTATTGAAATTCGCCTACATTCTCCTGGGCGACCGCCTCCTGCAAAACCTCGGTAGATTACGTAACGACGACCGTCGGAGTAGATGGCGAATGTTCACGGGAATGGACCGACCTCTCCGCCCGTCCTGTGCTCGCTGATCTGCGCCGCGCTTCGCCTCTCGCGAGGCGTGTGCCGCGAGTTTGCACACCCGCCAGGACGGGGGGGGGGCGCCCCCCCGCTAAAGGCGAGTGTTCGGCGCGTTCGAGACCCACTTACAGGACGTCCTCTTACGGCTTACAGCCCGACGCCCGGGTGTTGGGCTCCATATACTGCAGTTTCTTGTAAACCTTGATGACATATAGGAATCGCACCTAACCCTTTGTGGCCTAACAGTCAAAATCTGTCCCAGAGAAGCAACCGAGTTGCCCCTTCTTCACAACTGAGGCGCCGGCTTTGCCAGGAGGGAAAGCGCCGGCGATGGACAGAGATTTGCTGGTAGGGGGATCACTGGACCGGGCGGGCGCTGCTCGTGGGACCACGAACAGCAGTAATACCGCTGGAAAGGGACGTCGCGCAGCCAGTGGGCTTGACCTCCTCTTGTCGAGGTCCAGCGCCACCTCTTCAACTTCCGAAGTAGCCCCGTCCACATCAAACTGAGCGGGAGTGGGGGGATCGGCCGCGAGGGCTAGGCGAGACCGACAACGTGGGCCTGGACGAGGGTCACGAGCATCCAGCAGGTATCAGGATACTTTCTTCTAGTCACTACAACTGGGCCGATGCAGCCCACTCTGCTATCCAGCTATGCTCTTCGTACATGTGCTTATGGAATACAGTTTCGGTGAATGTTGTTTCGTTTGACGCGGCCCTAAACTCAACTAAAAGCGAGGCAAAGGTTGATATCCTTGCATACCTGTAGGAAGTGGGAGTGACGAAACGTTAGGTGGTAGATTTGGGCCCCACCAACCGCGAGCGTCGACTACTGCACCCTCCCGTTCAACGACCCTGTCCCCACGATCGACTCAAGGCTCTGGCTCCTGCGAATGGGAGAGGCAGTCTTGATCTCCGATGCAGTGGCAGCCGTAGCCGTAGCGGCAGCGGCAGCGTGTGAAGAGAGAAACTCAGGTGGCTCCGACAAAGACAAAGGCGGGGACGGAGAGGAGGATGAGGATTGAAGAGGCACGACATCTTCGTGGCCACGAGTGTGCTTTTCCTCGTCGTATGCGGGAGCTGTAGCGTTGAGTTTCCCAATATACTTCATGCTGACCGCTCTGCGCTGCAGTAGCTTGACTTCAGCTGAAGTGTCTAGGCAATGACAGGTGGCTTCAGTGAAGGTGGGGTTGTGGTGACTTGTGCTCGTTGTGAGCGAATATGCGACCTCTTCAAAGAAAGAGAGGGAGATGAGGTCCAGGTTCTCCGTCGGTGTGCAGTGCTTCCGGCGGAAGTGTGTGTGAGGTGTCACGAGTGTGACGTCATCAAAGACACTTGTTATGGCGGAATATCTGAATGCACGGCATGGCCCGTGGGATCGCCGCGGTTTGCGCGATCGGTGACAACTACGCGCAGCGAAATTAATGGCTGGTGTACTCGAACTGAAACTGACAACCAAACCCTTATAAATCACAGCTAGTTTGGTCAGCGCCATGATTTTGTCGTCAGCGATATTTGTGGGGGGTCCTGGACCGACGGGGCACTTCGTAGTCCTTCTGGCCGCAGAGCAAAGTTTATCGTGACGCTGACCCGCAAGAAGTGCGTGCTGTGTAGGCCTCCCTAGCCTCTCCCACTCCTTCAGCAGACGGCCATGTTCCCCTGACATCCTCACTCACTTCCACCTGGTACAACAGTACTTCACTAGCTATGTTCTTCCTCCGCTCACGCTCTTCAAATGCTGCGCTGATTGATACGTACGGTATCGCTCGATTTTTAGGCAGTCGTCGTGTTCAATCTAGTCGTGTTCTGAAGCCATCAATTATCTCTAATCTGCCTCGAAAGCTTGTACGTATACCATGGATGTTCTCCTGCTCGTAGGGGCAGGCCTGCCATATTCTCCACAACATAGTCCACAGCAGTGCTTCCTGTTGCTCCTCTTCGTGCTGCCGTCCCAACGCTCAATTCTGCTGCAGCTAGTAGTGATTAACACGGTCGTTGTCCGTCTAAGATTTCTCGGGTTCCTGCTCGGCTATCCAGAACAATCGGAAACAAAACAAAGCGAACACATAGTTGTTTCGGCCCGTCCGCGGAGAGCGTTGGTCAGGCATTCGTGGTTCGGACATCCCTGACTACCTGCACAAATCATTCGAGTGAATTCCTAGAGTAATTCGAACGGTTGATTGGGATTCACTCGCATATGAAACCGTACGAGCTGATCCTGAATATGTATATATCAAAAGCACTGCTTACGTACGTACGCATTCGTATTACAGCGCCGTGCTCTACGAACTACTCATCAGATGGCTGCGTAATATGCCACCTCGATGAGTTACAGACCGTTTTAGCGTCAGCTCTGCCATGTCCACGGCACATGGCTTGTTGACCGGCGAATGGTTCATGTTTATACATTCATCCAACGGCAAGAGAGTGGGCCGGGAGAAAAGCAAATGCAACCGTCACGAGAGGGATACATTCGCACCCTCCTCTTGAAACTCTAGACCACCCCTTTGAACTTCACGCGGGAACACAAGAAACTCTACCCAATATTGTTTCACAGAGGCAACACTCCTGTTGAAAGCACACGCCCCTCCTGTCAAGCAAAAAACGATCTACCAAGGGTACCGTGTATCGTGGAAACATGGCTAGGAGGCGACGGCAATGCGTCCCCGTGCAATCACCTCGTGCAAAACAAAGCCGCACTTCGTGCATGTCGTCGAAGTCTTCGGGCATGCGACACACTGGCGTGTGGGGCGAGACACCCCGCAAAACTTGACGAAGCTGTACGGTGGTCCCTCTTAAGAAAGTCGGTAGGTTGAAATGTATTTTCTTGTGGTTGGATTTGTTGTGTCTGTTGTGGCAACGTGAGGTTGCCACCCTGTGAAGTCGATAACCCGTAAGGTTGCAGCCGTGCGACTTAACCCGCATTGACTATAAGCAGCTCACCTGGGGCGACGGTAATCAAGGTGCTGGGATTCGTCTTTTTCTGCAGCTTGTGTTTGGCATAGAATCTGCCAGTCGACCACATGCAACAACGCCGAGCAGTGTTTGTACACATGGGCGTGTAGCACACAGCTTATAAAAGTGAAAACACGCAGTATCAAGGTTTTAGCCCTAAGGGCATCGAGAGCCGAAGCATTTACCAACCCGGTACCGCAGGCAACCTGCCCCACGTTATGTGGCGGAGCAGGACGGTTCGTCGTAACTACGCCAGATAAAAATGTTAGTATCATTGATTAATTGTCCATTCGCCATCTGACAATGTTTTTATTGTAAGGGCTGAGATAGGTGGAATACAACTATGTGGTTTGGTCACTTGAACAACATCTGGTGTGAGTTCGTCTTGTTTTAATTTGAGGCGACGATAGAGACCAATTTCGACCGTCATTTTCACAAACCTTCCGAGAATAACAATGGCCACAGCTGTTGGTAACAGTGCGATCCAGATCACAGCAACGCCTCCCAGGTACACCGCCAGCAATATCGACCCGGCAACCCCAGTCGGAGCAGCAAGTAGTCTCTGGTGGTCTCCCATGAAAGATGCCACCACCAGCGGAGACAACGCCAACAAGACCAGCGCTCCTGCCAGGGCGCCGTTGAGGATCGAGCAACCCTGTTTTTTTTTTATTCGGCGGGAAAACGGACGACGTGACAAATGTTCAAGGATCGTATTGCAAGAAATGGAGCTCACATCAACTCCGAATGGCTATTTCTTGATCAGACCTTTTAGGAGAAGGCTGTATACGCGCGTGTAGTATCGCCTCCCGCTTAAATGAAATCGAGGCGTGCCCTTGTATGATACGTGCATGTGCAACGACGGACGGCGTTCATGAAAATTACACCAATTCGAACGACGGCCCTGCAGTACGGTTACCTATTTACACATGCCGCACGCGCATTTCACGACGATAAAGAGCCGTTGACCACCGATCAGCCAATTTACATCAAGACCTTGAGCGTGCGTTTCGTCACGAGAATATGCAGCCGTGAAACTTGATGCGGTTATATACCGGGTCCATACGTAATTTTTATTGGCCGATATTATTATCGAGGAAGAAAGGGGGGCATACGTTCGACTTGCGTGCCGTCAGCAAGAGCGCGGCTACAAACGCCGATCGTTTCGTTATCGACGTTGCTGCTCACGCCCCCGCCATCCGTCACTACTCGGCCGAGATGTACAGGTACTACTGTAGTTCCAAATTGGCTACACTTAGGACTCACCCGGCATTGCGTCATGAAGTACGTAGTGCAGCTCCAATCCTGCAGATGACAAACCCCACCCCGGAAAAACGGGGTACAGCGGCGAGCAGCACATTACCGTGGTGGCTCACGTGTTAGTAAACCCAAAGAGGGCACCTCCGTCTATCCCCCGCGGCACAAATAAGGCCAAAATGTTCTATAGCGTAACGAAGAGGTGGATAGGCGGAGTTGAAAGAGCTACGTACTGTAGTGCCAAATAGTGCAGTTTGTTTCCGCCTTGCATTGGCCTCATGGGAATCCCATAGGCTATATCTCGACTATCTGGAGCCAAGCGCTGGTAGCTTACTTGGGGCAAACACTTTGGCCTCTTCGTATTGTGACTGTGTGCAAACTACAGTAGTAGTAGTTATGCCGTACACGCCAACATATTTGTCGAAGTTCCACCACATTAAGAGTATTTTGATAACTCACGGACCCTTCTCACCCTTCCCCCCTCCGTACCCACCCGGCGCTTAACGCGAACTATATTCACCCGCAAATCCGCCTGTTCGGAACGTATTCGGCTTGCTCCAGACATTTTGACACAAGTGCGTCCACCCCCGCTTCTCATGCCGTGCTGACTTTCTGGTGACCGGTAACCTACGTGCCTAACGTACGCGCACTACAACGCGGGGTCTCCTGAATATACCACGAACAAGACATGAAAACACATCAAAACTCGACCGTTGACCCGTGCTACGGCAGGTATTCGGGTTGCACGCTCCAGCGCTAGACATGTCTCACCGGCGGAGCTCCTCGACTATAGATAATACACTATCCAATACCGTTGGATCATATGTCGTATGCTATACTTTTGAACAGTATGCATTAGATAATTTGCCTATGGGATTGTGTATATATCCGGCTTACAGTACATAGTCAACGCGCTTTCTCAAACTCGGTTGTTGGAGCTCCTCAAGTGAAGTTCGTAGCCTCAGAAAGTCTAGAAGGCTACCTCCTCAATCGTAGGACGGGGCTCTTACCAAGCAATACCCCTCGGCCCCGTCCACCGTGCTGTTGTTGATGTTGCATTCGCACAACTGCTCGACGACATCCCCGGGCGCGGAAGTCATTCCCCGCCAATCGTTGCACCAGGAGGCTCCGCCGGGCAAGCCTCCCTCCTTCGCTCCCCCACGAAATACGCATCCATGCCGCGGGTGATGACGGCGATTGCGGACGATGTTAACCATTTAGAACTCCCCGATTCCCAACGACCATCGATTCTTGCATGTGCGACTCGATCGTATTACGCATGACGATTACGTGGCGTTGCATGTGACCGGACTCAAGGTTATATGCGTGCAAAACCCGGCTCGGGTTTGGCGCCCGGGGCAAACCTTGACACACACTCCATGTTGTGGACGACTGTGTATACCCAGGCGTATTTCTGGACACAGCTACATTTCACCGCCCAAGCCACTTGCTCGACGCCGACGTCTCGGCACGGTGCATCCAGCCAATAGTGCCATATTGAGCACCAGAACGCAACGACAGATGTCGACCGCCCCGGCGTTCACTGCGCAACACTAGCCGTTTCCTCGAGAATCCCAAGCCTTCCAAGCTCGAAGACAACTTGGATAATCAAGCGTACTGCGATAAGCACTCCAAGTGGCTACAGCAGCAATGAGTAGGGTAAATACGTTATGGACAGTGAGCCTGCAAATACGCTGGGGGCGATATTCACATCCGAAGGGATAATATGCAGGGAGTCCCCGCACTCGCTTTAAAGAAAACCCACCACACACCAAGGCATCTAGCTGTACAGGGGTATCCATTTAAGAAGCACCGTTGTTTTTTAGGAACATTCCTGATACAGTATTTTTGTTTTGGTCGAATCACAAAAATACTAGAATGGATATACGTACTGTATATCATAGACACCATAAGCATTTTGCCCCACCGATCGGTTTGACGAAAAAGAAGGCCTGTAGAGTAATGCGAGGACATTGCGCTCCCCTCAATTAAATGCCGGCGTCAATTGACCCCTTGTGGCCGGCGCACTGCCCTCCGATCTGCCGGCAAGGCGTGTCTACCCGAACTGCAACAAACACTGCAAGTAAGTTGCCCAGCTGCGTGCACCGGGGACTCTAATAGGGCCAGAGGCAGGCTGAAACCGCCCCTAAACAAGGGCTGCGGACCATATCAAGACCTAGAGCAACCATATAGACAGTTTTGTGTTCGAACACTTGCAGCGTGCGGTGTGTGCGATCATCTAGGCTGCTTAAAACAGTAGAAACACACGCCGCTGCTGTAAAGTTCGAGTTCTGCTATACATATTTACCGACGCGCTGTTTGTACACTCGTTTCTGGCCGTAACAAGCCACGATGGGCGCAAACACTGCACGCTGCACGCCTTAAAAACTAGAACTCTCCACGCCACGGTGTTGCTCTAGGTCTCCCGACGGTTCTCAGCCCTTGTTTAGGGGTGGTTTCTTGCCGTTGGCCCTGATAGAGTTCCTGGTGCACGCAGCTGCACAACCTACTTGCAGCGTGTTTTGCAGTGTGGAGAGACACGCTTTGCCGGCAGATCGTTGGACAGTGCGCCGGCCAGAAGGGCTCAAATGACGCCGGCCTCGCATTGAAGGGAGCAGCATGCCCTTGCGTTGCCGTACAGGGCTTCTCGTTCGTCAAATCGATCGGTGGGCCAAAATACCTTTGGTGTATATACGTTCGAGTATCTTCATTCTGGGCTGTTCAGTATTGTTGTGATTCTACTGTACTAAGGTCACAAAAAATGTATCAGGATTTTTTCTAGAAACAAATGGTGCTTCTCAAATGGTTATCCCTGTAATTAGGTACGTTGAAAGTTGTACCAGGTATGTGACAAAGAAATCGAAGAATATAATATTTGGAAACTACCGTGGACTACGAACGAAAGCACCTTACCGTTGAGCAGCTGAAATCTAGTTCACGGGCCGCGCGAACATAGGTTTGGGTCCCGTTTACAGACGAGTACAGTGAACTCGACTCGCCCTCATCCAGTGTGACAAGTTCTGTTCCCTGGGGTCGTTTCGGGCAAGTGCGTCAAACGCAGGAACGGGTACAGTGTTTTGGCGCGACGGCAAGAATTCGGCGGGGCATACGAGTAGTTGAACGAAGGTGATGTTGATTGTACTCAATACCTCAACGCATAAGATCCATCGTATACTGAGCAGTTCGATGCTGGATAGGGATTCCAGTGGTGGGGTATGGGATATCACGATAAAATGCAAGCCCCACGATGTTAATCTTTGTTTAAGCTCATTTTGATATTGAGTCAGCTCGACAGCTCGGTAATAATCCAAGAGAGAGTTTATGTGTTACTGCTGTCTTGAGTCGCCACGACGCGTTCTGGTGCCAACTACGTACACCTTTAGAGATCGATCAACACACTACAGTAGTGCGCCGGTGATGTACTTCGTATACTGATGAGCGCGGGCCATCCCGGAGGGGACTCCTAGATCAGAGAGTTGCGTGTCAAGCTCATGCCAGGTCACGAGGATGCCGGAATGAAGAAGGAAAGCGTGGAGTATTTATAAGAAGAGATAAAGCTGCTGAATATTCGCGTAGCGGCACAGAAGCTCGATATAGACATCGGTCTCGCAGAGGCCGCTCTACAAGCGTCATACGCAGCGGAGCCTACCATGGCTCGGAGGGGGTTCTGGCGGGTCGAGATAGAATGCCGGACTGTATTCGAGCTCGAGGCGCCGATGTTGAAAGAAAGACTTCGGATTCTCCACTAGGAGCATGAGCTTCAAGCGGAGATCGCGAGGAAAATGGAACAACAAGCTTTGGTTAGGTACGAGAGCGAAAACGAGGAGGAGGAAAGAGTATGAAAAGAGGAGGAAGCAGAGAGGAGAAAGGATAAGTTGCCCCAGCAGCAGCAGCGCGATCCCAGCAACGTCATGTATGAGCCGTAGCTGGTGGACCCGCTTGGCACTCGAGGCGAAGGCGCTGGAACGCAACAGTTGCAGAGGTAGCAGCTGATCCAGTCACCCCGCTGCAAGAGGAGCAGCGGTCAGAGGATTGCCGCACGTTCGGTGACAACAGGCCGCATCTACCGCCGCAAAAGTTACCTCCACCGCCGCCGTAACTGTCGCCTCTGCCGTCGCTACTGCCGCCGCCGCCGCAACGCCCCAGTAAAGCCAGGCTTATGCCTGAATTTGTTGGTCTGCTTCGCGCGGGAGAAGAGGAGAGTGGGTTGTTTGGGCGGGACAAGCAGCCGGGGGAGAGGCGGAGATTTGTGGAGCGGGGAAAAAGGCGTACTGGCAGAAGAACTCTCTGTCTGGACAGCTGAAGCAGTATGCCCGCAGGTGGTGGAAGAGGAGGACATTGCCCCCGAGGAAGGAGAAGAGGGAGAGAGCGACAGTGGGGGCTTGGGGCACGGATCTACATTATTTGATTTTTCGTGGCACGTGTCACGACACGTGTCGCGACATGTCACGTCGTGTCGCGACATGCCGCGACACGCCACGGACGCTGCCGCGGCACGCCGCGACACGTGCCGCGGCATTTCACGAAAAAGTCTAATAATGTTCATCCCTCGCTTGGGGGAGGGGGGCTGTATCATCACTCGGGGATCCGTGTACGGGCGAAACAGGAGGCACTGCCCCAAGAGAGGGAGGGTGAAATATATATCATCAACGCACCGTCAGCAGGGTTCGCCCGTAATAGGCGCGTGTGATGTTGTTGGTTGCTCGATGCTGATGTTTCTATGTTTGAGTTGATTAATCGTGATTTCAGAATAATGAATACCCCCTCATTTTGAGATAGAGAATGGAGTATATTTGGAGATTTGAGAGAACTGGGCAGATGATACACGTAGGTGTTCGCATAAAGCTTCTCCCACTGAATTTTTCCTGTAGACGTACTGCAGCAGAACACCTCTGTTTGGTTTGTGGTTGCCTGGTCGAGCGCTTTGGCTGGGCATACATCCGAGTACGAGTAAGAGTCTAAAAGGAGTGAGTTTAGAATCGAAGGGAATGTCTGAAGTGTCGATTAGTTTTTTCCCAACGTGCAGTATACCCCGTGTTTCCGTGTACAAATGTCTTCTCTCTTCGGCACACGATAGCAGCACAGGTGGTCCTACACATCACCGAACAGCTCAAAACTGAGTTACCCGCAGGTAGAGAGGCAACTATACGAATGGCCACAAACCAACGTACACGTTGGGCTGAAGGGTTCAACACATACACATATTTCTGCTGTTCTTGCTCGGTGCTGTAATCAATCCAGCACCACACCAACGCAAAGCCAAACTCAGCAACAGGGCAGGGTTGTCAATCCTCTACAAACTGCGCAAGATACGTCATGATGTTCAGGGGGTGCACATGGGCGAAGTGTATTTGTGCAATCATTGAGCTCACGGTATTCACGCAAGAACTTAACTCAATTAGATTTGTACGAGTACCTGAACCCTTCGCACTCCAATTCTTTGTTAATTGTCCAGTGCGTGCCGAGATAATGGAAGGGAAGTGAAACAAGAACGTTCCTGAGCTTGGAAGCAAGCTTATCTTCGATATAGGAGACAGGAGACCTCTTGTTTTGTGTTATTTACCTCATAGGATGTTGACTGAGGTGGGGACGAAAGAGTGAGCGAGGTAGGGGGGGGAGGATGCGAGAGCCTGCTAGTCCGGCTTTCGGGCTCTCTCTCTCTTGTAATGCCCCGCTAGTCGGGTTGTTACGAATCCCCGCTAAGCGTCCGTTTAATCGGAAAGATGTGGTACTCTAGTGATACGGGTTTACCGCTTTTGAGAATGTTCTAATTCCTATATGCTTACGAGAATTCCTAAAGAGTACTCTACGGCATTTCCGACATTGTGGAACGTTCTGATGGCGCAGACCGTTCTTATATGCTCGCGAAGCCTACATGCTATTGTATATCTGGCCTACCAAGGGGAACACAGAGATAATCTTTATTGTGCCACAAAGCTCAGCCATCTATTGCCCTAAGGCATCACATCACGTAATGAAATACTGCTGTACGTACTGGTATTATACAGCAATTATGCAGCAGAAACACAGCAGTGACATTTTATACGAGTACCAGTATAGTAGCAGTAGAACTACTGCGTACATTAATATGCTAAGAGTTGAGTACGATACTACGTCGTACCTGGACTGCAGAGTAGAACAACCGCTCGCCCAGTGTTCGTTGCCGTAGCACTGCTGTTGATGGAGTAGTTGTAAATATGAGCTGAAACAAATAGTTTGTACGGTATTGCTGTATGTGTTCACTATGCAGGAGTATTGACTAAGATACTGTGTGTACGTACAGCAATATAGAGTGATCGATAATTCATGGATGCGACGTGGTATGACAAATCACGTGGTATAAACCACCGCTGTGATATGGCGTCGTTGTCAAGTGACCGATTATGCAGTGGCATTTGAGAACAATAAATATTGCGCTAAAAAAGAGAGATTCGCAAGCTGATAATGAATGCACGAAAAGAGCAGAACATCCAAGGCCACCCTGATTTCGCGTTTGCACGACCTATTCCCGGTTGTTTGTGTCGAGTCAATGCTGCCGGGGCGACTTCTGATTTCCCCCAGCAGGATAAGCTAGATTACCCGAGCTGCGGCGACGCCATGAGATCGGAAGGAGAGACCGTCGCAGCGGAGGCAGAACCAGTAGTAGTGTTTCGGTAATTGTAACTGGGAAAGTTAAGGTTTTTGAATGAAATGTGATTGCGTGATTAGTATGAACTATCCCATTGTTTAAGCTGTTGCAGACTGATTTGCTTGATTTGCATTGCGTTGAGAGAGTTAATGTTCAGGATGCGAAATACGATTAGTCTACGGCAAAGTGACCACGATTGAATTGACTTTGAACCGCACCAGAGAGCGCTTTCGGTCCAGATTAAATGTTCTTGGTTTTGAGCTTTGAGGCGTATTTCCCCTTTGCAGTTGTTACGCGTTTTATCCAGGGCTGATCGCGGGTCGTGACTTGACCCGCGGGTCAGGTCAGGAGGTGTTCAAAATGTCCCG
Source organism: Saccharina japonica (assembly GCA_008828725.1). NCBI lineage: Eukaryota > Phaeophyceae > Laminariales > Laminariaceae > Saccharina > Saccharina japonica. The sequence goes on along the minus strand of MEHQ01002748.1, from coordinate 377,681 downwards.
GGTCGCATCGGGTCGGGTCAGCTCAGAAAGGGTTGAAACTATCACGGGTCAGGTCGGGTCGGGTCAGGACAGGTCAAGAGTTGTTCAAATATCACGGGTCGGGTCGGGTCGAGAGCTTTTCAAATCTCACGGGTCAAGTCACGTCGGGTCAAGAGGTGCTAAAAATCTCACGGGTCGGGTCAAGTCACGACCCGCGTGAAACGGGTCACTCGCGGGTTGGACCAGCATGACCCTCGAGTTGTTTTTCGCTGACCCGCGGGGTGACCCGCGCATCCGACCCGCGGATCCGACGCTTAAAACAATTCACGCTTTCTTGCTGAACATCTTCACTCGTACCACTACTCAATAGTAGCACTTTGGTATCATATTTAAAATTAAAACACCGACAAATATACATACGCACGTCGACATGCATCCACAACTTCTAAAGCCAGGCCCCATATCGCTGCGGGGTACAAACATGAAGTTTAAATTGTGTTTGAAGTGTCAACCCGTGGGGGGGTCCGCGGGTCAAACCCGCGGGTCGTGAGGAATGGTATCACGGGTTGAGGTGACCCGACCCGCGACTGACCCGTATCTCACGGGGCAACCGGAAACTGGCGGTTCACGTCTGGTCGGTAGGTTTTTAAATATTATGGATCGGGTCCGGTCGGGTCAAGAGGTTCCCAAACTCTAGCGGGTCGAATCAAGTCAGGTCAAGACATCTCGATATGTTCGCGGATCGGGTCGGTTCAGCTGACCCGATCGACCCGACCTAACCCGTGAGGTTCGACCTGACCTGCGAACAGCCCTGGTTTTATCGAGCCCGATTTTGGTATATACACTTGAAGTAGTGTAGAATACACGTTGATGCAGTTTATGTTCTTGGTTCAGTTAGGCCCCATAGTGGGTACTACTGTAGTATATCGAGGTAATCGGGGATACTCAGGGAGGATTTATTGTTTTGACGTTCAGAGTGGAAGAATATATTTGAGTGGATTCCGCGGAAAATGCCGTTTTTCCCTGGCGAACTCTGAGGACGATGATACCGTTTTTTCCTGGCAACGAATCTCTAGAGTGTTTTTTTTTTGTTTCCAGCACGAGCGACTGTTGTTTCAGGTACTGCGGTTTGAGCGCCAGATTAATTATATGGGAATACGTATGTATGCTATCTCGCATTACCGTCGCGATCTGTGAATCTATGGCGGCAGTACGAGTGGGATAAAAGGAGGCTTTTGTTTGGGGGAACGGGGTTTCTTGCGATCTCTGGAACTAGGCTATACCTTTTTCTTAGTTTTATTATTTTGGTGTAACTACGTAATATCATACTTTCCATGATTGCAACTGTTTTTGTCTGGGAGTGAGGGAGAGGCTTTTACTCGCCGTCGAGAGGAGTTTGCTCCTGACATTATCATATGTTTGACTTGAAATTCTGAGTGTTGGTTTGAGGATGTGATTTTGGAGTTGCAGATTTGAGTTTTGAGTTTCCGAGTTTGATCATAGCTCACTATGATTTTGAATTGTATCGACCCTGCGATGTCGTGCCTTGTTGAGCAAAGAGCAGGGAGGACATTTGTATGTTCGTGTATAATGAGCAGGAGGGATGTTGATTGTGCTCACCAACACAACGTATAAGATCAATCGCGTATTGAAGAGTTCCATGCTGGATAGGGATTCTGGTAGTGGGATATGGGACATCGGGGTAATATGCGAGCCGCTCGATATCACTCTTTGTTTTAGCTCATTTTGAGATCGAGTCAACTCGACAGCTCGGTAACAAAGCAAGAGAGAGTTTCTGCGTTACTGCTGTCTTGAGTCATAAGTAGTCATGCTGGAACTCAAACCCACGCATACCGTCCTCGCAAGCGGACGATACACCCGCCAAGTCATAAAGCATGGGCTCGCTGAGTACGCCAGTGGGCAGTGCCACAAAACCAACAGTACACTATCCCTATAAATATCATTTTCCATAAAGCGATGGTTCTGACCTGGCTGCACCTCCAATCTTGGCAGTAGGGATATTCCAACCACCAGGTCGGCCCGTTCGAAAGTTCCTTCTCTCCGTCGGGATCGCAGTCACACGAAGTGTAAAGTTTCGTCTCCACGAACCAGCAGTTGGTTGACACACAGACCTTCGATGTTGCAAGGTGGCGGCACGGTTATATCACCAGCAGGGAGCAAGCGCGATTGGGTGGGCGAATAAGCACCACCTCGCAGGAACTTAAAGGGTAAGCGCTGGCAACGCGTTTTTAGTTTTGCGACACGTTTTTAGTTTTGCGACACGTTCTGTTTCGAATATCGCGTTGCTCATTTACCGGCGTCTCACACAACTCAGAACGTAGATTATATGTACCAAACTTCCCCGACCGCGCACCTATGTACCTACTACTGTGCAGCAAGTGTTGCTTTCGTCAAACCAAAATGGCATGTCTTTGCCATCTGTACTCAGCGCCATCGCCTTTGTAGTGATATTGCTTCGATGGAGGCGACTTCTTTGCGACACGCAAAAACCTACGACACGCTAATCCCTACACAGAATGTTTGTTGTATGCCACACAAGTATACCACAGCACTAGGCCGGGACACAAGGCGCTGCATTTTGTGCGATCAAGTACTTGCAGGCTGCCTGATAAGCAGTATGTTCATGTATACTACGGATGTATGATTCACGTACGAGTATTATAGGAGAATTTCGTATTGGAAATGGGAGCATTCTATTGGATGAAGATGTTGACGTGGTATGCTCTCAGGATATTACCCCGGTGGAAACATGCCTGCGACGGTATGTTTGGTTCTGGATGAATCCCGATGAGATTCACTACTACCTTCTACCTGGTACTACTTATTCTCCTGGTAGATAACTCGACATCTGGATAATATATTTTTTCTTCTACATTTGATTATTGGTCTCCTTCTCCGTCCGACCCCGCTTCTATGGCCTGATGCTATGGACCCCGTGAACCTGGCCACCTCAGCACTAAAGTGTTCACTTATATTTGTTTCCTGGTCGACTATTACCCCCCCCGTGACACCGCAATGCGCTGACATGGGCAGCGTCAACCATACCACGACCTACGGGTAGCCATCAACCCGTGACTGTTGTTGGTGCATGTATGCGCCTTGTTGAATTTACCTGATACGTTCTGCACGATGAGCCTCCACCTCCGCGACTTCCACCTGACCTCCCCCCCCCCCCCCCTCCTCGTCGAAACTCCTCCATTGCCGTGGTGTCCATCTCTTCTTCCGCCCCTTCGTCTAAGCGGCGGCTAGAGTCATCGGCATCATAGTCGTCGTCATCGTAGTCGTCGTCACCGTTGGGGGGCGGCGAGGGGTAGCGGCCGATCGGGGATGGTGTGGGCCTGGGACGTGACGGGGTCGGGATTGGTGTTTGGGCGCTGGTGCAAGACGTCCTCGACTCGTACGCCGTGCACTCGCACTTCTGCGGCAGATCACAACAGGGAGTGATCACGAAACAAAGCAAACGGCGGGTTCGAGGTCAGCCGCCGATGATTTAAATGCATTGTGTTTCAGGAAAAAATCGCGACTATTCTGAAGCTACAGAGGACCGCGTCTTCTACCGCGGCTAAACTCCGCAGGCCCTTTACATGCATACGTTGCCGCATGCCATCAACATCATGTCCCGACATCATCGGCATGTTGGCCCCACGGATGAATACATCGCGATAACTATGTCAGGAGGTGCTTACAGAGTGTGACATGCATCGACCCCGACAATGGCTATGTTGCACATTTGCCACCCGAGCGATAGCGAATCCGCAGCACATGCAACATATCTGGTACCACGGAAGGTGTATACCGCCAGCTCAGGAGGTATTTGGCTCCAACTATACCACGCGAACAAGCCGTGCGACTGCCCAACCATAGTTTATGGCCTCACTGTACTGCCTGTACTGTGATAGGTAGCGAGACTGAATATGATACCAGCGATACTGGAAATGCAGACAAGTTGTGTATTAGGTATCCTGCTGTCACTTTTGTGTATCGAGTCTCGTCACACGACCAGGAAGTGCAGGCTTGCGCGCCCTCGTCCGGCCAGTCGAGCGTCGAGTCCGCCGTAGTACCGTTTTCCGTCTGATGTTGAGGCCTTGTGCACCCGCAGGTACCTAGTAGATAATCGTCGGCAGCGCCCCGATAGTACCTTACGATTCAAGGCAAGGCATAGTACATATTTGACACCCCAATGAGACGAATGCTACGATAGAGGTGCACCGTGATGTTTCTGCCTTCGAAGGGTGGTCACTTGAGGAGCTCCATACCTCACCCGAAAACCGATTTTGCAAGAAACCAAAAGTGCTACCCGACCAACAATCCCATAAGCTAGGTATACTATGGAATATATGGCAACACAAAAATGAAAGTCGGACGAATTTGAGTTAAGGAGCCCGACCATTCAGAAACAAAATAAGCAAAAAGTGCTATTAATACCTCTATCGTAGCACGCGTCATGAGAAAAACGACAACGCCAAAAAATGTCAATTTTACCCCGGCATATTTTCAGCGGCGTTACTCTTTCGTTGCCAGCAGGTGCATGCTGCTTACTGTTTACATGTAGAGCAAAAAGAGGGGAACCCGACGATGGTCTTGAAACACAGTAGACATTCTCACGAAGGAGATCGGCTCACTACGTATATGATGCGCATGCGTACTTCATTTATTGTTTCCAAGTATGTGCGTCTTACGTACCCGGTACCGCACAGCGCAAATCGTGTACAGTATCATGCATGACATTGCTATTGATAAGCCATTGGCGAACCTTTTCGACGACCACTCCACGCAGTAGGTCCCGTTCTCTGAAGCTGTCAAACAGCTGTACGAGTCTTCCGTCCAACCGTTCCACCTCGGCGCCCCGCCCAGAAACTTTCCTTCGCTGTCATAGTACCCAGCAAGGGTTGCAGCCGTTTTGTAACTGGAACGCGCAGGTCAAACACAAGGCATATGCGCAGCAAAGCGACGCACGCCGAGGCGCGAGCAAGGGGTGTTGTTAGGGCCGAAATCTTTAATACACGCCCAATTTTGTAGTTTGTACATTTTTCTCCTACACATTCGAAAAGCACCTCTTGTACCACGCCGACGAGATCTCAGAGCCTCTGTTTTCGATGTGCGTGCCCCCGTATTGTTGTGGTGAAAATCGGCACGGAAATCCTTCCAGGGCGCTGCAATAGGTGGTGTTACACGGTACACAAGTACAGAGTGCTGTTCCATTTGCTGCGATTTTTCCTATGAACCGTATCATACTCTTGAAGGTTTCTTGGCCGATGGCAAACAAGTGGTTGCGTCTGGTGGCTGACATAACCTTGTTTGGGGATAACGCTTAGAGTGCATGTGTGGCGGAAAGTGCGCACTGGTGATTGGCGTATGTAGGCCTACAGGGCTCTTGTTCTTGCGACAGCCACACATGTACGGGTACAGCACCTACAATCGGAATCACGGTTGGTCCCTGTCATTTGACGTGAAGAGGGATCCCGGGCACTGTAAACGTCAACAGCCAGCGATAGAAATTCCGTACATCTTCAACTATTAATAGACAACTCTACGATCGGTCAACAACAACTTCAGCAGCATCATACGATATAATGATGATGCAATCGTAATGCCATGTTTCGTGACAATTCAAAACCGCTACGTACAGTACCTGGTATGCAACACTACAAAGTACCACAGTAGTACACAAATCCTGCACAACATCTCATAACGGCACAGGTTCGGATCTACTATACAGTATTAATAGTATACCAGGTATGTTATGCTGTAGATCGTGTTCTGTCCGACGTGTTCAAAGTTGATAACCAGGTCCTGGTTTCCCATCGCTCGAAATGTCGAAAACCTGCAGCAATAAAACATCTTTGAACGTACTACTGCTGTACGTAGCAGCACCACAGACCACAGCCGAAACATCGTAATTTTGTTTTGTCGTCAGCAGCACCCTCTCAACGATATCCGGTGCTCACGACGTACGTACGCGCAGTAGGACTTGTGTAGGAAAAGACAACATCATGCCAACAACTTTCGAGAAGGACCGCTCGCAGAACCAAACCAACGGGGCCAAAGGCTGGGCCCAATGAAAACTCGCCGGTACATCACACGCCTAACCTACAGCAATACGTCGTAGCGAGGAAGGGTACTGCCGCCATATAGTGTACTTCGTATTTATGTAGCACTCTACGAGTACAACTTCTGCTTTGGGCACTTGATACACACCTACCAGGTATTAAATAGTATCTGGTACATGGTTTGGCGTACCTGGGTTCAGCATTCGCGGGGTGGCCCGCAGCTGATTTGGCAGATCGATTTCCCAGGAATATGGACATTATGATAGTTAAAATGACACCAACATAGCAAACACACAGCGTGCAGCACTTGGTCCAGCATGGATGAAGCATGGTGCGGGACGCCGCAAACCTCAAATGCCTCAAACTTTCTTTCGTACATACGAGTGTACTCGTACAGGTTTTCTCGTTCGCGTTGGGGGCGGCGAGGTTGTTTGGACTTTCTCGAACCGAAACAGATTGGTTACCTTTCGCGGCCATTGCCCTCGCTTCGCATCTCGCAATAATCCCTCTCTTTAGCCAACTTGCTCTACTGACTGTACGTAAATGTATGGTCGGCCAACAACAAAGTGCCGTATCATATTGTAGAATGATATGATGATAAATGCCAGCAATGACGTATCTCGCGGTAATTCAAAAGCATTCGAAACCGTTACGTATGCACCATGGAAACTACGAGTACTGCTGCAGTACAACAAGACTTATAGTGCGGCGCAATCGAAATCGAGGTTCCACACCTCGGACAGATTGTCGATTCCCACTTCATGACCTACGGCAGCAAGCAGTAGACGTTTCAGGGCAGATATATCCCCGATATATATGCAGATCTACGTTTAGTCTACTGCATGTATTGTAGGTGTAACCCATGTTGACGAGTGGGAGCCGTAAAACCGCTGCATGGTCTACGAACGTATTTCGTGGGTAAGATATGATGTGCAGTACCACTGCACTGTGTATACAGATCCTGCACAACATCTCACAACGAACGGCAGGTTAAGATTTCTTGTAGATAGATGATCTTCTGCAGTATGTGTACTGAGATCGTGATGTGCCCGGCGTGTGCAAGGTTCCTGACTACGGGTACTGTAGTGCTGCTTTCACAGCGCCCGTGCTTCGTATATCGACAACACATGTGAATCCAACATAAAAGTAATTGTCGGAAGTATATTTGAAGGTAGCCGCACCACAGACACAGCCGAAACATCATATATGATACCAGATATGTACCGTATTGAATTTCTCGTGAGCAGGATCCTTTCAACGGTATCTGCCGCTTCACACGTAATAGCTACAAAAACACGCCTCGTAGTATTAATAGTAGTGTGGTAAAAAATGTATTATAGGTTATTCAGCATGCTTTTTTGTAGGTACTAGCGGTACGGCCACGGCTCCACCCGGGGCGCTAGCCCTGCATTGCCCATAGTAGTATGTAAGTTCCTGGTGTGGTACTCAGTACTCGCATTAACAGTGTGCTGTGATGTACCACTTGGAACAAACAAATTGGAACCTGTTGATACGACCTCAGGCGCATGCCGGGGCCTAGCACAAGCGGGCAGGGTCAGGGTGTTGGAGCGCTCCTCATGTAGACATAAACCACGTACGAGTTAAGTACTGGTATATATATATTATAGGACTTCGAAGGCCACCATCGGAGCGAGTCGAGCAACTCAAGCAAGTCAAGTCAGGGCCGGAAAGAAACCTGGCACTCAATCCTACCTCAATAAAGCCTCACCAAGTATATGAACTCCCCAATATATGTAACCGCCATCGTAACTGCTGTCTCGAGTACACGCACAATCAATATCCTCCCTGCTTTGTAATCGATACTGTGCGACACCACACATCCGCAGTATGCATACCGAACGGGTGTACAGTCCCATCAACTAATATCCTCCCTGCATGTTGAACAGTATGGCAATAAAGATTCATAATATCATAGCATGGTCACACCTCATAGCTGTCCCGAAAACCACAAATCATCGTCCCGAATCAATATCACACATTCCAAATTCACGTACCGAAAGTGGACCACAATTTCCCAAAACCTCAAGCAAATCCAAAGTACTGCATACCAGAAATTCAAGCAAATTAATTCAAACTCAAATACCAAACTCTGAACCATACTGGCTCAAACTTCAACAATCTTCCAAGTCACTCAGCTGCCGAAACTAGGGCATATGGCCTCGATAATCAAACGGCCATCAGCTCGGTGTCAATAGGTCGATACAAGTTTATCCAGTAGTACTAACTTCAGATACCAAAATCTAAACCATACTGGCTCAAACTTCAACAATCTTCCAAGACACTCAGCTGCCGAAACTAGGGCATTTGGCCTCGATAATCAGACGGCCATCAGCTCGGTGTCAATAGGTCGATACAAGTTTATCCAGTAGTACTAACTTCATATTTACTGCACGTTGCAAGAATCTCAAAACCTGAAAAATCCTCAATACAAATCTCAATACCGTACAATGTATTCTCGGAACTTCCAGACCAGCCGTTATCATCATTGAGATCGACTCTATAACGAAAATAATCAATCCCAAATCCTCATTTCATACGCAAACGTAATCTATCCGACCGCGTGCTATGGTTTCAAGCTTACAGCAGTAGTTATTATGCCAACTTATCATCGGGGAAACGTGGTCTCCCCTTGCCACGAGTTGCTGGTATAATCAAGAACCTTCGAGCGATTTTCCACACAAGGAAAGTGGTACATGACAAGGATGAAAACCCGGGTGCATGACAAGCTTCGAAGTGTACTATTTTATCACCAAACAATAACTTAAGAACAGCGTTTTAACCAACCAAAAGTAGCGCGTGGAAAGACAAACCCATTCATGTATTCATCAAGATTCGAATGCCGTTATCGGACAGGTGCAAGTGCATATTTCACATCTGCCACATACAGCATATTGTCTGAGGGGCTGTCGGCAATACTCGGCACACGACGGCCAGGACTTGGAGCAATGTGAGACGCAGTGTCCCGATTATTGTGCCTCGCGCTCTCTCAACCGATGTCGCGAGGCGGAACTGAAACGCTCTGGATCACGAGACTCGCGAGAAGGTGATGACGGTACTCGGAGTGTGCTGTGATGTACCATTCTGAACGAAAATATAAGAACCATTGGTGAAAAAACGTAGAGATGGCCCTTACATTGCCGTCCGTTGTCACTGTTTTGTTGGGATTGGGGCGATGCTCAGAGCGCGACGGCCAGGACTCGGCCGGGCATGAGACAGGGCGTTCCACTGGTTATGGCGCCCAGCCTCCCTATTTAGGGGGCAAGGCTGGGCTGAAGCGCTCTGGATCGCGAGACCATGCCTCCCGACAGACAGACTGATAGCATTTAATAATATAGATGTGTTCTGTGCTATGTTTTCGGTACTGTTCTGTGTACAGATACTTCTGTTATATGTGTGTACTCTGGGTGTGCTCTGTGTTTAGTCTTCGTACTGTGCTCTCTATACCCTGTGTGTTATGTGAGTGCTGCTGCTATAGTGCAGTATTCTGCGAGTACCTACGCAGGGCAAGCCCGGAAAATTAGGGGAAACACAGCAACACTGGGGTAGCATATCAGGCTCTCACTCCCCCTCCGCACTAAAACAAAACTCACGATTCGGTGACATTTATTTGATCGTACTGGCAAGATATCACGATTTGTCACTTTTCAGGTCTTGAAACCAAAATAGCTGATATATAGCAGGTAGATCACAGTTTTATGTCACCATTAATGACCTTTTTTCAAATTAGAATGGATTGATAATACTTCAAATCCAAGCATAGTTGCGAGTGGTGCCGAGTGGGGCCGGGCCGAGCCGGGTCCGTGATACATCTTTAAATCACGGGCCGAAGCCCGACACAGCCTGTGACATTTTCAACCTCCCGCGCCTCCGGTCCGGTCCGACCGGCGAGATTCCAATATCACTGGTCGTCTGCCCGGCTTCGCCCGAATTCCAAGGCCAGTGTGCTTCGCTCTTTGTTTACGCTGTGTCGGCTCCTTCTCAAGGTTTCGAGGCCGCAACGTACTCGTTCGCCAGCGCCCAGCGGTTGCTTTGGGGAGCCGCTTGCTGTCCACAGTCGGTGTACGAAGCAGAGTCAGCTGTATGCCATTTTACCGTAATTTCGGTATACCTATGAGTTGCGTGGGCTATACACCGCAGCGCCTTTACCAGGCGTACGAACGAGTACAGCCAAGACAAATTGTCAAATATCGTGATTTTTGTGTGTTGTTTAGGTTCAAACAAAATGGCGTCAAGATTCACGAGTTGTTCTTCGTGAGTCTACTCGACCTACTAAGTCGCCATTCAACACAAACATAATCGAATACTACAAATAACACATATAACAAACATTCTACGCAGCTCGCAAAGTTGAGTATCCACTATTCAATCGGTTGAACTCACAGCTGACGTATTTATAATAATTGTATTTCACAGTAGTGGGCGCCTGCACGAAGAAACGAAATGTCAAGAAAAAAGGCCTCAGATTGGCACAACAGGGAAATTGCCACCAGTGGGATCGACTTTAAATCCTACACAAAATAGTTAGATCAACGTCGGAAACGAATTACGACATTGAGCCTGGACACCAAACTGAAGCTTATTTACCACCGGGAGCCCACCGTACCATACCTCACATACTATATCATCGTGTGACATTTGTTTTTCGTTAGGACTGGCCCTCGCCACTACCTGGTACTATTTATTCTATCAATACAACAGCCTATGCCACATGTTTGCTCCTAAAAGGGGGCTATGAAGGATGTGCTATCCCTTTTCAACTTGGGACACCCCCAGGATTTCCAGTGACCAACACCCCGAAGGGGAGCCTTGTACCCTGGTATGATATACCAGGTGTAGGTTTATTGTGCAACACAAATGGAAAACCGTGTAGTCCCTCAGTTGAGGATCTCCGTCCAACATAATAAGAAATACAAGGGGCTTCGCCGGCGGCCTGGACGGCCGCCGGTCGCAGCCTTGCGTGACGCCGGAAATGTTAGCAGCATTGTGGCGAAGGGCGGGGGTCAGACGTAATGCCAAGAGTTACACACGTTAACAGCAGCGTTGTGTCGAAGGATGAAAATAAGACGTACTGCCAAGAGTTGAGAGCGCTCTGCACACTGCCCACGGAGAGTGACAACCTGCACACATGCGCATTGTATGCTGTACAGCTCTGTCGACTACGGTGTGGGCCTACACGCCTACACATCTTCGACACAGGCGAACAACGGCGACAACAGCAACAGCAACTGATACGAGCGTGTATATTTGATAGTGATCATACATATCCAACCCACATACTTCGGACTGCTCACAGCTCGTGGTAAGTACTGTTGTAGTACAGCAGCAAGCAGTAGTACTGATACATACGCGTCTTCGATATATACCCGATGCACGCATACATCTACGCGCTTCCTCCGCCAGAGAACAAAAAACAAAAAACGTTACGTAAACAAATGACAAAAAAAATGTGCTTCCCCATCCCCGTTTGCAAATGCCATTTTTTAATGTTGAAACCCTCAACAGGGTGCAGCGTAGGCCGCTAAAAAGGAGCAACCACAGCTGCTGCTGCTGAACAAACCATAGGTGCTCCGCAACAACGTTGACAGTGCATGAGCTGCTACTCTCCGTATCGCACATGCTACTCGTGCTTGCTGTAGACTATACGAGTACGTACATACGTACACGTATACGTACAGCAGCAGTACTGTAGCGCTCTCATCTCTCTCGCGGCAAAAACAATATTGATGGCAGTTCTCGACAAAGCCTGGGTGGCATGTGTTCTCGGGACGTCCCAGATCTGAGCACACAGCCTCCCCGCGCAGGCCTCCACAGTGTTGGCGGCGGCCGGGTAGCCAATCCCCCCCACGGGTCGAAGGTCAGAGAACACGTACGCGAAAAAAAACGCGAAGACATAAGCCCTGTCGGTGGGCAATGCGCCAAAACCCTCACAGGACACGATTCTTGGTAGATCTCGCCGTAGATCTGGACGTTAAGGCCTTGCGCAGGCGCTACGGCGCCGAGCGGGCGGATCTGCTAAGCCGGGCATTGCAGGCGAGGCGGGGGCACGCCTCAGCGAAGAAACCGCGCGGAAAGGCGGTCAGTGGCGGGAGAGACCCGCAGACCAAAGGATGGTCAGCTTCGCCTAAGAACTAAGTTACAGTAGGGTTCTTTATTTCACCCAACACATCACATGGTACAAAGGGCGATGTTTACCAGGCTCCTACAGTAGTACATCACGAAACCTACACCAATACCACAAATAACACATAGAACAAAATTTCTACGCAGCTCGCAAAGTTGAGTATCTACTATTCAATCGGTTGAACTCACAGCTGACGTATTTATACTAATTTTATTTAATAGGTGGGATAGGGTAAAGTACAGAGTGCCGCTGCATTTGCTGCGACTTGTTCTTTGACCTCCGTCATACTCTCTGTGGTGTTTTAGCCGATGCCAAACAAGGAAATACGTATGGTGGCTGACATAACCTTGTTTGGGGATAGTAGTGCCTACAGTACAAGTACAGTTGTGGCGGAAAGCGCGCACGCACTCGTAATTGATGTGTGTAGGCCTACGGGACTATTTCTCCAGCTGGACACGTATGGGTACAGTGCGTGCAATCAGAATCACGATTGGTTCCTGTCGCTCGACGTGAAGAGGGACTCCGGGCGCTGTAAGCGTCATCACTAGCCAGCGATGGAAATTCCGCAATATCTTCAACTGTTTATAGACAACTCTATGGTCGGTCAACACCAAAGTACAGAATCTATTACTTATATATAGACAGCGTGATGCCCAATTATAGCTTCATTACAGTATTTCCCTTAAAACCAACTTGTTAAAAAGTAAATATACATCACATCACTCACATACACCGAATCAACTTCTGTGAGCTCCCTTCGTGCAACGTAATAAAAGGTATCTCTCACATACTCCGAAATCACATTTTTGTAAGCTGCCTCCATTCAACGTTCCAAGATCTTGTCCTTTGCGGCGTCATCTTCGAAACCCGCATGTGTTCCTGCCCTCCTGCGCTTTTAACATCCGGTCTTCGCCGTCTTCCGTCGCTTCCCCCCAATTCCATCGGATAAGAGTCGTTCGACCTACCGAGGGGTTCACGCAACCCTCTCTGTCGTCTCTTGTACACTATATACATAAGCCGCGCTGTGGACGATTGCAGACAACAGAGCAGTACCTCCCTCTATAACTCTGCAACAACACCCATTTTGAAAACCATCCTTCCCATCTCCTTTTACCGCAGCACACTACTGTACACACGCAGTCATGCGCACGCGTGACACGAGAAGGTGCTCACAAGCCACGATTATTCGGAGATCTCGTCGTAGATCTTCGTCGTAGATCTCGACGTCAAGGCCTCGTGCGGACGCTACGGCGTAAAGCGGGCGGATCCTCGACGCCGGCCGTTGCAGGCGAGGCGAGGGCACGCCTCAGCGAAGGAACCGCGCGAAGAGGCGGTCAGAGGCGGGAGATATCCGCAGAACAAAGGATGTGCATACCTGGTATGTGCTAAAATACCTAAGATAGTTAGGTTTACAGCAGTAGTAGTGCGTCCGCATGAACCACTTGATAAGATCGTCCGCCATTTATTGCAGTGTGCGTTTTGGTCTGTGTGGTGCTACTCGTTATGGATGCTGATTGTACGAGTAGTATGCATAGCTGATCTGTTGTGTGCCGTCGATCCTTCACATTTCATTACAAAATACAACATGCAATAGCTTCCGCGAGAGCATAGTCGCGTCGACATCGATATAGTAGTCACAGTAGTAGTAGTAGTAGTAGTAGTAGTAGTAGTAGTAGTAGTAGTAGTAGTAGTAGTAGTAGTAGTAGTAGTAGTAGTAGTAGTAGTAGTAGTAGTAGTAGTAGTAGTAGTAGTAGTAGTAGTAGTAGTAGTAGTAGTAGTACAGTAGTAGTATATACGTGTTAAGTTTTCACCGCATGCACCACTTGATAAGACCGTCCGCCATTGCAGTGTGCGTTTTGGTCTGTCTGGTGCTACTCGCGACGGACGCCGACTGTAGGAGTATGCATCGTAGCTGATCTGTTGTATGAATACGGATAATATGGCCTACCTTTCGCTGCATCGGCTATAATTCATACCAGGGTATGTCATCTTTCGTATTACAAATGCATCAATCTGGCCCGACAGCCGTGGGGGCGGGAGGGCCTTTTATTCCCTAGTCATACAGTAAGATAGAATGATGCAATACTGCTGTCGTGTCATGTTTCGTGACAATTCAAAACAGCTACGAACGCACCAGGTACCTGGTATGCAACATTGGCACTACGTACAGTACAGCAGTGCACAGACCCTGCACAATATCTCATCACACTGCAGCTTGTGGTCTATGTTCAAGTGACCCCTGGAGGGGTACTCTGGGTCGGGGAAGGATGTAGAGGCTCCACGTGATGTATATATATTACCGTCGTAGACACGAGAAAGGGGGAGAAAACATAGAGTAGGAGATGGGAATCGCCCAAACCATCAATTGTTCCACAGAGAAACACGCATATTTCCTCTGTGGAACTCCCAAATACCGTTACATAAATACCCCTACACCGAGTACGTGAGCACTCTGAACAGTCTACAATACATACAGCAGGTTACATGCTGGAGATTGTGATCTGTCGGTCCGACGTGTTCAAGGGTTTTAACCGGGGGTGATTTTCCATCGCTCGATTATCGACAATCTGCAGCAATCTTAAATTGTCGGGAATAGCTTTGAACGCAGCCGCACCACAGACCACTGCCGAAACATCTCATATTCTTTTGTTGAGTTTCTCGTCAGCAGAATCCTCTCAACGATACCCGCTACTCACTACAGTACATGTAGTACGTGCTGTAGGAAGCGACAACAGCATACCAAAAACTTTCGGGAAGAACCACACTGGCAGAACCAAACCAACGGGGCCCAAGGCTGGACCAAATGAAAATTCGCCGGCATATCGCACGCCTAACCTATTAACAGAGAAGGAGGGTGCTGTCGCAGTAAATTGTACCTGGTATGTATGTATGACTCTACTGCTGCTTTGGGCACTTGATACACACCTGGTACGTACATGGTTTGGCGTACCTGGGTTCAGCGTTGGCGGGATGGCTCGCAGCTGATGTAGCAGATCGTTTACCCAGGAACACGGAAAACGTGATGGTTAAAGCGGCACCAGCAAGGCCAACCAACAGTGAGTAGCACTTGGTATCAGGCATGGTGCGTGACCCCGCAAACCTCAAATGCCTCTAACAATGTTCGTACGAGTGAACCAAATTTATAAAAGCACGCCCTCAGACAGTCGTACTTCTAGATATGGAAGAGAGAGGGAGATAATTTCGTGTGGAATGCGGGGCAATGATCGCGAAAGATAACAAGTTTGTGTCGGTTCGAGAAACGTCAAATAATCTCGCCGCCTCCACTCCCTACACATGCGCGAACGCAAGAACGCGAGAACCGTACGTACACTCTTAAAGTATTTCTAGCCATTTGAGGTTTGCGGCGTCACGCGCCATGCCTGATCCATGCCCAACCAATTGCTACTCGGTGTTTGTCGGCCTTGCTGGTGCCGCTATAACCATCACTTTTTCCGTTTTCCTGGGAAAACGATCTGCTAAAGCAGCTGCGAGCCACCCCGCGAATGCTGAACCCAGGTACGCCGAGTCATGTACAGTCGTACAGACAGGTATATGGCAAGTGCCCAAAGCAGCAGTTATATAGTTCTGCGTACACCCAAGAAATTGCAACACCGCCCTTCCTCTCGAAGTTAGGCGTGTGATGTGCCGGCAAAGAAGCATTGAAACCAGCCTTGGGCCCCATCGGTTTCGTTCTGCGAGCGGTCCTTCTCGAAAGTTGTTGTTATACTGTAGTACAGTAGCACTGTACTGCTGTAGTATGCATGTGGTGTTGTCTTTTCCTACACAAGTACAGTACGACGAGTAGTGAGCGACGGGTATCGTTGAGAGGATGCTGCTGACGAGAAATTAAAAGCTCGTTCAAAAGTATGATGTTTCGGCTGTCTGTGGTATGTGGTCTGTGGTGCGGCTACGTACGCTGTACAGGAGTTCAAAGGTATTTCCGACAATGTCAGGTTGCTGCAAGTTGCCGATATTGGAGCGATGGAAAAGTATCTCCAAATTGAAAACCTTGAACACGTCGGACAGATGACCAATCATACGAGTAGACCAATCATACGAGTAGCAGATCGCCTGTAGATCTTAAGTGCTGCCGTTATGATATACTGGTATCGTGGAGGATCTGTATACGTACGGTGGTACATATCCAACCCGGGAATTATGTTCGTAGACCATGCAGGTTATATGGCGGCCACCCGGCAACATGAGGTTACTACAGTAGACCATACAGATCAGGATATGTCTGTTGGTCTGAAATATCTACTGTAGATCATGAAGTGGGAATCGGCAATCTGTCAGAGGTGTGTAATCTCGATTTCGATTGCGCCGCACTTTGCCGCTGCTTACGTACTTTTTATGTTATTTCCCCATCCCCTTTAAAATGTCTTCGCACTTCTGTCTTTCTCCCTCCCTAGTCGTAACTCAGATCCGGGGTCACAAAGTAGGCTCCTCTCCCTCCTCCCCCACTACGGTTCTTGCCTGGATTTTTATCGCGCAGAGGGTTCATTCAGCCTTCTCAACGCACGTCGATCTTCATCGAATTTTGCTAACTCACGCTCTCGCGCTTTCCCCTTAATAGTCAAGATATTTTTTGCGAGAAAAAGTTCCTATGATCATGCACTCGGGGGGGCTCGAACTCACGATCTTGACACTAACAGGCTTCGCGGTTACCTGCTAGCCCACCGGGGCGATGTTGAACAGTAGGAATGTCGATATTGCATGCCTGGTACCAGGTACTGTACGTACGTAGCTGGTTAGAGTTGTAACGAAACATTACATTGTTGCATCATCAATAATATGATACTGTACTTTGTTGTTGACCAACCATACTTGTAGAGTTGTCTAATTGGAGGTATACGGAATTTCTATTTCGCTGGCTGTGTCGACTTTTGCAGCATCCGGGGTCCCTCTTCATGTCGAACGGCAAGAACCAACCGTGATTCCGATTGTACGTACGGTACCGGTACGTGCGCAGCTGTAGAAACAGTCCCGTAGGCCTACACACGTCAATCACCAGTGCGCACTTTCCGACACAGTTGTACTTGTAGGTGGTGTCTCGGGTGATGTGCATTATCCGACTTTTGTTTTTACGCGATGAAAGCCGCACGGTGGCACAACGCCATGGTCCCACTATGGACTCACCATGGTCCTACCACGGATGCATTATGGTCCTACCATGGTCCCACCATGGACCCACCAGGGCGCCACCATGGTCCCACCGCGGCCCCACCGCGGTCCCAACGGAGCCTCCATGGAGTCGCGCTGGTCACAGCAGATCCACCCACCATGGAGGTACCATAGGGCCGCCATGATGGCGCCATGGAGACACCACGGCGACACCATGGCGATGATAGTTTGTCCACGAGAGATCCACATCATTATGATTATTATATCAGGCGGCCGCACGGTGGCCTCATGGTGCTTTCAGTCCACCATATCGGCACCATGGTGGCGAGATGGTGGCACCATGGGGCCTCCATGGTGGGCTCGAAGCACCATGGCGTCGCCATGGCGCAACTATTAGGCCGCCATGGCTGGCTTAAAGCACTATGGCGTCGCCATGGTGGCCTCAGAGCGCCATGGTGTCACCATAGTCTCTCCATGGTGCAACCATGGTGCCGACATGGTCGGCACATAGAATCATGAATCGGGGACCATGGTTCCCCCATGGTGTCTCCATAGTAGACTCAAAGCACCATGGCGTCGCCATGGCGCCACCATGCCACCCCCTTGGTGGGCCTGAAGCACCGTGGCGTCGCCATGGCAGAACCTAAACACCATAGAGTCGCAATAACGTCAATATGGGGCTGCCATAATGGGCTTAAAGCACCATGATGTCGCCATGGTGGTCTCAAAGCGCCATGGTGTTGCCATGGTGTCTTCATGGTGCCACCATGATGCCACCATGGTGGGCTCAAGGGCCCATGGTGCTCTCATGGTGCCTCCATGGTGAACCCAAAGCACCATGGCGCCACCATGGTGCCCCCATGGTGCCTCCATGATGGATTCGAAACATCATGGCGTTGCCGTGACGCAACCATACTGTCTCCATGGTCAGCTCGAAGCACCACGGTGTCACTGTGATGACGCCATGGTGACTTCATGGCGACTCCATGGCCCCACCTTGACGACTCCATAGGGTCGCCATGGTGATGCCGTAGTGGTTCCATGGCTTCATTATGGTGATCGAGGCAAAACCACCATGGCGTCAAAATAAACCTGCGCTTAAATAAGGTAAATAGCGTAGATCGTCGTTGTCCCCAAACAGGTTTATGTCAGCCTCCAGATGCAACCACTCTCAGAGAGTATGATGGGGGTAAAAACAAAGGTCGTAGAAAATGCAACAGCACTCTGTATAACGCCTAACATAACATCGCCCTGCTGGAACGATTTCCCGTGCCCAGTTTCACCTCAACAAAAGAGGGGCACACACAACGAAAACGGTGGCTTCCAGGAGATCTCATCGATGTGGTACAGGAGATGTTTTTCGAACGTATGGGAGAAAAATGGTTTCAGCACGAAAGACAGCAGTGGGCGTGTATCAAACATTTCCCTCATTCGACGTAACAACACCCCTTGCTCGCGCCTCGCCGTGCGTCGCTTTGCTGCTAATTTGCCTTGCGTTTGACCTGGGCGTTCCAGTTACAAAACGGCTGCAACCCTTGCTGGGTACTATGACAGCGAAGGAAACTTTCTGGGCGGGGCGCCGAGGTGGAACGATTGGACGGACGACTCGTACAGCTGCTTGACAGCTTCAGAGAACGGGACTTACTGCGTGGAGTGGTCGACGGAGAGGTTTGTCAATGGCTTATCAATAGCAGTGTCACGCGTAGTAAACAATGTTCGCTGTGCAGTACCAGGTACCAGTACGCAAGAAGCATATAATGGGCAAAAATAATGAAGTACGCAGAACACATCATATAGCGAACCGACCTCCGCCGTGAGAATGGCTACTGCATTTCACGGCCATCTTCCGGTTCCCCTATTTCTGCTCCACATGGAAACAGCAAACAACTGTATCTGCTGGCAACGAAAGAGTAACGCTGCTGAAAAAAATGCTGGTGTGAAAATGACATTATTTCGCGTTGTCTTTTCTCTCGTTGGGGTGTCGAACATGTTCTGTATCTTGACTTGGATTATTAGGTACTATTCGAACGCTGCGGACGATTATTTACGAGGAACCTGCGGGTGCACAAGGCCTCAACATCAGACGGAAAACAGTACCACGGCGAACTCGACGCTCGACTGGCCGGACGAGGGCGCGCACGCCTGCACTTCCTGGTCGTGTGACGAGACTCGATACACAAAAGTGAAAGCAGAATACGTAACACACAACATGTTTTTGAATTTACAGTATCGTTGATATCGTATTCAGTATCGCTACCTACCACAGTACAGACATTACGGCGTGGCCATAAACTATGGTTAGACAGTCGCACGGCTTGTTCGCGGGGTGTAGTTGGAGTCCAACTCCTGACTTGGCGATACGTATCTTCCGTGGCACCAGAAATATTGCAGGTGCTGCGAGCTCGCTGTCGCTCGTGTGGCAAAGGTACAACATGGCCATCGTCGGGTTCGATGTATGTCACACTCTGTATGCACGTCCTGACATAATCAGTTTGTCCATTCGTAGGGACACATACCGATGATGTCGAAACATAGTATTGATGGCATGTTGACACTACAGCAACAACATACAAAGAGCATGCACCTTTCAGCCGCGATAGAAGCCGTGGTCCTCAGCAACTACAGAATATTCGGGATGTGTTCCTGAAACACAATGTGTGAAAAATAATCAGCGGCTGACCTCGAACTTGCCGTATACTTGTTTCCGTGACCACCCCCTGTTGCTATCCACCACAGGCATGCGCGTGCACGACGTACGAGTCGAGGAGGACTTGCACCACCACCCCATCACCATCTCCGACCCGTCGAAGTCCCACGCCAACCCCGACCCGCACCACCCCCACGCCAACCCCCAACGATGATGACGACTATGATGACGACTATGATGACGATGACTTTAGACGCCGCTTGGACGAAGATGAGGAAGAAGAGGTGGACACCACGGGCACAAAGTGCACCACTAGGAAGGTAAGTTCGATAAGGCACGTGCAAGTATCAACAGCACTACTAACGGATTGATGGCTACCCGGGGGTCCCGGTATGGTTGACATTGTCCGTGTCAACCCATTGTGCTGTCACGGGGGGGGGCACCATTCGACCAGGAAAATACCTGCTGCGCCGTGCGGTTCGATCTAGTGGTGGTGTATCTGTGTTCCACACAACAAATACTTTCTGTAGAATTTTATGTGTCGACACAGAAGTCGCCTCCATCGAAGAACTATCACTACGAACGGCGATGGCGCTGGGCATAGATGGCAATGATGTGCCATGTTGGTGTTACGAAAACAACACGAAGGGTGAAAACCGTGGGATGATTGGCAACGTCAACTCTGCGCTCTAAGCAGCATCGGAAAAGAAGCACACAACTCGCCGGCAAAAACAAATCCGCCTGAAAAGAAGGGGCTATCGGTGCCCTAACCATTTCAGACAAATTTAAAACCTTCAAGTGTACGTACTACTGCACAACAGGGGCACTGTTGCGAGATTCGTCCCAGCTGTCTCTCTAAGACTCGCCTTGTTTACCATCCTGAGGTTCTTCCATATACCAGATCGCATCCACTCGTCGTTGTGGCCCCGGTCGACAGATTGGAGCAACCGAGTTCCAAAATTCCAGATTGCAATTCGACAAAGCACATCCGCGAGGCTCGCATGTTCGTATTTCAGGACGACGAGCCAATACTAAAAGGATGTACGTACCTGTAGTACGCATCAGGTTTGGTTGTTGGTCTTCCACAGACGAGAGACAGAACGGACTGTCCCCATTTGCAGCATATTCAACACGTACGAGCACAGAAATCAAGAGTCAAATACCCAAGAATATGTTGATTACCCGAAACTACACGTAACCGTCAATGTTGGATAGTCACATTCGAACACCCTCCCGGCTCTTCACATGACAGCGACGAACAACGACGGTTTTAAGAGGAAACCCGCCCCTGCGAGCAAACGCCTCTCACAAACTCCCATATCAACTATTGCAATCACAGAGTAAAATCGATGCGGGAGATACATGCACCAACAGCATTACTAACGGATTGATGGTTACCTAGAGATCGCGGTATGATCGACGCTATCGATGCCAACTCATTGCGCTATATATCACGGGGGTAGCATCCGGCCAGGAAATCCGTACAGAGCGTCTTACGGCTCGGCCTGCTGTGGTGTTGGTGTACTCTGACATACAAATAGTATGTACAGGGTTTTCTTATCGCCACACAAGCCGTCTCCATCGAAGCAGGATCACTACAGAACGGTGATTGCGCTGGGTGGATAGCAGCGATGTGATGTTTCAGTTTGACGACAGCAACTCCAAGCGTGGACACTCTTAGGGAAGCTGGCAGCCACGTCATCTCTGCGCTCTAAGTAGAATCCGAGAAGCAGCACAGCAGTATACCGCAACTCGCCGGCATTCGTTGCGCCCGCAAAGAGGGGACTATTTCAGAGCAATGTCATGGTAGGGGGGGGGGTGACTTACTATTTTCAGGGCAATGCCATGGTAGGGGAAGCTCAATATCTCACCCGAAACACTACTGCGAAGAAGTGTGTTTGCGCAACCCGCCCAAAATTGCCAGAAAAAGGTACCACTCTAACCGGCTATGAGTGTAGTTCTAAACACAATACCAGGTATACCAGGAAAAGGTACCACTCTAACTGGCTGGTCACATGAGAAGTTCAACCGGCCAGAACGCATCGAGCCAAAACATGGTACACCTTGTTATAACGTGGCATTCATTCCACTTCACATGAAATACAAAAATCTACAAGTGTACGTACAGTGGGTACACAGAGACGCGGTCGGCGAATTTTGGGTGCCCGTCGTCGGGAGTTGTCTGAGGTGCCGGTGAGTGTGAGCAACGCAAAACTAATCGGAAACAAACAGCATGTCGGGAAAATTAAAAATAAACACGCGCACAGAGTGACAGCGTTTACTCTGTAAGTTATTTCGATAGGTGGTGCTTATTCCTCCGACCCACTCGCACTTGCTCCGTGCGAGTAATGTATACCGTGCCGCCACCTTGCAAAATCGAAGGTGTGTGTGGCGACCAGCTGCTGGTTCCACGAGACGAAGCTGTACACCGCGTGCGACTGTGATCCTGACGGAGAGAAGGAACTTTCGGACGGGGCGACCTGGTGGCTTGAGTACCCCTACTGCCAAGATTGGAGGTGCACCCAGGTCAGAACCATTATTTTAAGGGAAACGTGCTACAGCGCTAGTGTACTGTTGGCTATATGGCACTGCCCGCTGGCTTAGTCAGTCAGCCCAGGCTCTACATATAGCTTGGTGAGCATCGTCCGCTTCTGAGCATTGTATGCGTGGGTTCGAGTTCCCGCATGACCACTTCAATTTCTAGGTTAAAAAAGGCTCCAAGGTTCTCGATTTCCCAATAGAGTCATGTGGCGGAGTAGGGCAGTCGGTAGTGCTATATAACCAACATGTACCGTTGACGAAACACCCGTCGCGGTAATATTCGCCGGTACAGACAACCCTGTATGTACCACTATGCTGCGCCGAATTATTGCGGTCGTGCTAAAAACAACGTACCCGTTCCGGAATGTTCGACGAACGTTCCTAAAACGATTCCAGGGAACGGGACTGATCACACTGGATGATGGCGAGTCGAGTATAGTATACTCGTCTTCAAACGGGACCCGAACCTATGTTCGTGTGCCCTGTGAACTAGACTACAGCTGCTCAACGGTGAGTTATTTCGTACGTACCGCACAGTATACATATTCTATAGACGTATTCAGAGTATATGCTTCGATTCATTTGTCACGTACCCGGCATGACTCCCCACGAATATGACTATAGCTAGATGCCTTGGGGTATGATGGGTCTTGTTTGGAGCGAGTGCGGGGACTCCCTGCATATTATCCCTTCGGGTGGGAATATCGCCCCCAGGGAGCATGTAACAGACATCCAGCGAATTCAGTAGCTCCTCAAATCACTTGCCTCACTCATTGCTGCTGGACCGAAACTGTAGTCCTATGGGGCACTTGTCGCAATACGCCTGATTCTCCTCCTATTTATAGTTGTCTTCGAGCTTGGGAGGCTTTGAACGCTCGAGGCAAGAGCTAGTAGCGTCAACCTCGCTCCGTCTGTAGCGATGTGCAACGAACGCCGGGGTGGTCGACACCTGCCGTTGCGTTGTGATACGAAATGTGACAATACTGGCTGGGTGCACAGTGCCAAGCCGTACGCGTCGGACCAGTGGCGTGGGCGGTGAAATATAGCCGTGTCCAGAAACAAGCCCGGGTATGCACAATCTTCCACACCACGAAGTGTAGGTCAAGTTTTTCTCCGAGCTCCAAACCCGAGCCAGGTTGTACACGCATATAACCTTGAGTCCTGTGCCATATGCAACGCCAAATGATCGTCATGCTTAATACGATCGAGTCACACATGCAATAATCGGTGATCGTTGGATGCCGGGGAGCTCTAAACAGTGAAAATCGTCCGCAATCGCCGTCATCCTTTGTGTCGTGTATTTCGTGGGGGAGCGAAGGAGGGAGGCTTGCCGTGGGGGGGCTCCTGGTGCAAAGATTGGCGGGGAATGACTTCCGTGCCCGGGAATGTCGTCGAGCAGTTGTGCGAATGCAACATCAACAACAGCACGGTGGACGGGGCCGAGGGGTATTGCTTGGTAAGGGACCCGTGCTACGATCGGGGAGGTATCATTCTAGACTTTCTGAGGCTACGAACTTTCACTTGAGGAGCTCCAACAACCTATTCTGAGAAAAAATGTTATTTCGGGGGACCATAGTAAACAGGACCTACAGTTATACACAAAAATCTACTTGGTATATATTTGCCTGTTGTTACTAACAGTATGTGGTCCTCTTCGCTATGGTCCCCCGTGTTAGCCTAGTCAATGTACTGTATGTCCGATATAGACACAACCCCATGGTGTAGGTCTCTAAACAATACTGTTCAAGTAGAGTATACACGTAACGGTACGGTATTGGATAATGTGTTGCTGGTAGTCGAGAAGCTCCGTCGGTGAGACATGTTCGGGGCTGAAACGTGCAATTTTTACCGTAGCACGGGTCAAGGGTAGTGTTTAGATGTGGTTTCGCGTGGCGTATAGAGTAGACCCTGTGCCATAAATGCGCGTGCGTTAAGCATGTAGATTATCGGTCCCCAGAACGTCGGCACGGCACGAGAAGCGGGGGCGGACTCCCTTGTGTGAAAGTGTGCGGAAAAAAACGAATACGTCCCGAACAAAAGGTGGATTACAATAGCGGGTGAATAATTTTCGCGTTAAGCACCGGGGGGTAGGGGGGTGGTGAGGAAAGTCAGTTAAGTATCTAAATACTCTTCATTTTGGCGTGCATGGCGTAGCTACTGTACGTAGAGCTTAAAGTGCATGTTCCAAACAATCTACCAGTACTTGGCCTTAGACGGTCGAGAGACGGCGCAGGAGGTTACCATCAGGCCAGTGCAAGGCCAGAATCAACTGCACCGTCTGGTACTACAGTGTAGCTCTTTCAACTCCACTGATTACCCTCTTGACTACGCTATATGTAACACGTGTTGATCTTCTTTGCGCGCCGGGAGACAACGGAGGTGCACGCTTGGGGCTTCCTTACACGTGCGCCACCACCGAAACGCGCTGCTCGCCTCCGTGCCCTGTATTTGCGGGTTCCGGGGTGGGGTTTCTTATCTGCAGGATTGGAGCTGCACTACGTACTTCATGACGCGATGCCCAGTGAGTCCTACGTGTGGCCAAGTAGGAACTACAGTATTATCCTTAACTCGGCCAAGTAGTGACGAATGGCGAGAGCGCGAGCAGCACGGTCTACAACGAAACGACCGGCGTCTGTAGCCGCGTTCTTGCTGACGGCGCGCAAGTCGAACGTATGCCCCTCTTCCTCCTTGAGAACGGCACCAGCCAAGCACAATTACGTATCGATCCGCTTTATAACCGTATCAGGTTTCACGGCTGCTCATTGTCGAGAGGAAATGCGCCCTTGGGGTCTTGATGTAAATGGGCTACTCGGTTGTCAACGGCTCTCTACCGTCGTGAAACACACGTGCGGCATGTGCAAATGTGTGCTGCGGGTCCGTCGTGGGAATGAGTGTTATTTTCACATAATACACCGTCCGTCGTTGAACAAACATACACAGGTCAAACGTCGAACGAGGACAAGCCTCGATTTCGGTTTAACGGGAGATGATGATAAACGCGCGTATAAGGACTTCTACAATTTTGCCTGACCCCAAAAGAGCGGCTCAGGGTTGATATGAGCCCCATTCCTTGCAGTACGATTTTTCATATGTTTATCACATAGTCCGTTTTCCCGCCGAATCAAAAAAATGGCAGGGTTGCTCGGTTGTCAAGGGCGCCCTGCTAGGAGCGCTGGTCTTGTTTGCCATGGCCCCGCTTGTGGTCGCCTGGTTCATGGGATATCGTCAGGGACAATATGCTGCTCCGATTGGAGTCGCTGCCTCGATATTGATGGCGGTGTACCTGGGAGGCGTTGTTTTGATCTGGACCGTGCTGTTACCAACCGCTGTGGCCATCGTTATTATCGGAGGGTAAGTAAAATCGACAGTCGAAATTATCTCTATCGTCGCCTCACAAGAACGTTAATCAAGTCACACCGCACGTCTCACGTCATCCCAAACTAAGTTTCCCCCACCCCAGCCCTCACACTCTAAACCTTATCAAAGATGGCGAATGGAATAATAAGAAATGCTATGAACGTTTTCATTTCGAGTAGGTACGACGAACCGACCTGCCGCGCCACGTAAAGTAGGGAAACTTTCCCGCGGTGCCGACCGGGTGAGCAGATTGGCTCACGATATATTTAGGGCACACACCTTGATGGTGCGTGTCTTTTCATTTATAAGCTGTCTTCTACACACCCATGTGCACAACAATTTCTCGGCGATGTTGCATGTACCCCCCTGGCAGATTCTATGCGAAGCAAAAGTTGCGGGGAAAAGTCAATCCCAGCACCTAAACGTCACCCCTGGTGAGTTGCTTATAGGTAAAACGGGTAGAGTCGCACAGTTTCAGCTTCATCTTGCCAAACCAATTACTGCAACAACAAACACAAGGAATCCGACCCCAAGAAAATGGCATTTCAACCACCCGATTGTTTAAGAGGGTGCACCGCGTACAACTTCGTCGCTTTTGGCAGGCTGTCTTGCCCCACATGCCAGTGTTTCGCATACCCGAAGACTTCACCGACATGTATGAAGTACGGCGTACGGCTTTGTTTTCTGCGAGGTAATGGCACGGGGACGCACTGCCATCGCCTGGCCATGTTTACACGACACCTGGTACCCTGGTAGACCGTTTTGGTTGACAAGAGGGGCGTGTACTTTCAACAGGACGATAACCTCTGTGAAACGATATTGGCTAGAATTTATTGTGAGCTCGCCTGAAATTCAAAGTGGTGGCCTCGAGTTTGCAAACGAAGGTGCGAATGTATACTCCTCGGGTGGGTTCTCCCGGCTCACTCTCTCGCCGCTGGATGATTGTGTGAACATTGAATATTCCGCCGACCGACATTCCAGGTGTGCCCTGGAGACAGCAGAGCTGACACTATAACAGGCTGGAGATGTGGCTTCGACAGGCTGCAAATTTTGTCCTGGGCGTGCGATGATTGTGTGAACATTGAATATTCCGCCGACCGACATTCCAGGTGTGCCCTGGAGACAGCAGAGCTGACACTATAACAGGCTGGAGATGTGGCTTCGACAGGCTGCAAATTTTGTCCTGGGCGTGCATAACGTATATCTCCATGCTTGCGGCTTTGTATGAATGTATGTCACGTTATTCGATGGTGTGTGTGTGGAAGCAAGTTTGCGTCTTTTGCCATACTCGTACACGAAATTCTCCGTGATTGCTGCACCCATTATGTGACAAAGGGGTTTTGAAAGATAACTATTTTGGTACACAGCAATACCAGGTAGCCAGTAGCTCGTAGATTAGTCGTCGGTCACAAAGTACGTGGCCATCTGAAAAGCTGTTCGTGGAGCACAGCGCTTTTTTTGTACGAGTACCTACTACGTACGTATCAGTGTTTTTATAATGGAGAATCAGTTCGTACGGTTTTAGATGCGGGGGAATCCCAAACAACCGTTCGGACGGCTGTAGGAATTCACCCGAGGTAGTGTTTGTACTCGTAGCCAGGGGTGCCCAAACCACAAATTCCTGACCAACACTCTCCGCGGGCGGGCCGAAAACACTATTATTCTCGATTTGATTAGTTTCCGGTATTTCTCTCTGTCGAGCAGGACCCCGAGAAACCTTGGACGGACTACGGCCGAATTGAGCATTACTAACAGCAGCAGAATTGAGAGTTGGGGCGGCTGCAGGAAGAAGAGCAGTAGAAGGCGTAGCTCTAGGCGCAGGTCATGGGGAACATGACAGGTCTGGCCCTACGAGAAGGAGGGCACCCATGGTATGCAATAGTTCGAGATAGATTGGAGATAATGAACGGCTTCAGAACGCGGCCAGATTGAACAAGACGATTGTCTGAAAGTTGAACAAAAATTAGCGTTATCAACCAGCAGCCTTTGAAGAGCGTGATTCGGTGAAGAACGAAGTTGTTAAGGAGTAGGACTGTGGGAGTGATTGAGAATGGGAGAGGCTTCGGAGTGCTACGAAGCATACACCTCTTGCGCCCATCGTCATGGGATGTTGTGCGCAGTAGCCAGACGATCCTCCAAGTGCCCCACCGATCGCGGAGGTCCCACCACTCTTGCTGATGACAGTATCATCGCGTTGACTGAGTAACCTGTGACTTACAAGGTTTTGTGTGCCAGGTTTACTTCGAGTACACCAGCCAGTAATGGCACTGTGTGTACAGAAGTTGCTGCCTACCGCACAGGCTGCGGCGATCCCATGGGCCGTGTCGTGCCTTAGCGCAGTGAGGCCGCCAAAACAAATGTCTCTGGTGACGCTACAATCTTGACGGCTCGCACAAACACTTTCACCGGAAGCGTTTCGCCCCCGGGGAGAGCCTCAAGCCTCTCTCTCTGTCTCTCACACACGTGCACTGTGTCTCTGTAGATGCCGCACATTCGATCACAGCCAACAACAGTCACCACACCGCAACCTTCACCAAAAACACATCACATTCCCTTGATACCCCGGCTGAAGTCAGACTATCACAGCTCAAAACGGCTAGCATGAGCTTACTTCAGGGTACCAAGGTTACAAATCCAGCACATGGCGAGGCAACGAACACTCGGGACCACGAGGATCTCGTGTCTCTTCAACCCTCGTCCTCCTCCTCGTCCAAGCCCGAATATTTCTCGAAGCCGCCTAGGTTTCTCGCTTCGCACACTGTCGCCGCCGCTGCCACTGCTTCCGAGATCAAAGCTGCCCCTCAAACTTGCAAGAGCCAGCGCCTCGAGTCGGTCGTGAATACAGGAGTCGTTGAAATTAGGGGTAGTCAACGCTCGCGGTTGACGGCGCCCGTATCTGCCACGTAATTTTCGTCGCTCCGACCCCCTACAGTTTGCAAGGAGGTCAGCCTTTGCCTCCCTTTGAACTGAGCAAAAGCGGTCGCTGCAAACGATTCAAACGACGCAAAGCTTACCCAAAGCATTTACGAACTGGTTCAAGCGTACGCCCCAAATTCGTCAGCCACGAATGACGCATGCAATAGGAACTAAAATGTCACATAGTTGGTATTATACTCACCGCCAGGAACAATGGAAGAGGGTAACATCGCCGGTTTTGTTTTTAAGGGCCTAAGACTGATGTTACCGCCGAAAATGTAGCCCGGCCAATCACAGGCCTTCAAAGAGGCCAATAATAGTCAGGCGTTTCCGTAGGAGTATGTACAAGTGTTCCCATTTGTTTTTAAAGGAGCCGCTTTCAGGTGGTCCAAGGTACTTTTGTTCAAATTTTCACGCAAACATTCGAAGTTCTGACTGCGTATGATCAATATTAAGTCATACTTAACACCAACAATCGATTATATACTGAAACTAAGTAATTGCGACGCGATGCCAAAATTTACACGTTTTACCGCACGAGGTCCAAACATCCACGCCGTTTTTAAGAGATGGACCCTGAAC
Organism: Saccharina japonica; assembly: GCA_008828725.1. NCBI lineage: Eukaryota > Phaeophyceae > Laminariales > Laminariaceae > Saccharina > Saccharina japonica. Next base: position 348,322 of record MEHQ01002748.1, on the reverse strand, counting down.
GTTTGCACACGTGTTCTACATTCCCCTGCCGAACGATTACGAATGGGGGGGGGCGGTGGTTCGTCGCCGAAAATTCGGGATCCCTTAAGACCCAAATCTCCCCAAAAAAACAAAAACCAAAATATCTGGCGGAAAATAAATAAATATATAACCCAGCCGTTAACGGGTCGGCAGGGGTTCATAGAACATGTATGCCAAATTTCAGGATATTTCTCCGACAAGCGGCGTGGTCTTTGGCTACTGAGTAATCTGACGGCGGAGGAATTCGAAAAGTCGTACACGACTTTCCCACGGGACAACCAACGGTAGCAGAACCCTTATGCAGCTAGGCTAGAAGTTTGGGGACAATAAGGAAGAGAAAGAACCCGCAGAAAGGATAAGAGTCAAACGAGCGACGTCATTGAGATAAGAGAAAGGTCAACAAGTATGGGTGTGATCTCATGCCGCAGCAGAGAGGCCTCATTGATCCCAAACTATATACGATTTAACCTACGACGCAATGTTACAACAGTAATCTGACACAGAAAAGAGGCGAAGCCCGCAGGGCGGATCCCCTTTTCAGAAAAGCCTCATTGTTGTACTGGGAGGCAGTGATTGAGTATCACTCGGTGAGCGATATCGCAGCTCTACAACAGCACGACAAAGTAGCAAGATGCTAGGAAATAAACAGACCATCCCGCCCGCCCATCGTTGGTAGCGAAGTTGTACCGTCGACAACGACATCAGTTTTGTTGGTGTTTATTTTGCCGGGGTATCTACTCTCTGCGACGAGGTGCCGCGTTGATTGCTAGACAATCAACGCGGGAGTAGTAACCCTGGGTGAGCGTCTCTGGCTGATCGCAGCAGGAGGCCTCATTGATCCCAAACTATATACGATTTAACCTACGACGCAATGTTACAACAGTAAATTTGGGGTGGTATGCTTGAGCCAGCCTGCATCAACAACATTTACTAGGAGCTGAACTAAAGAAAAAAGTGCGTTTCACAGGTCCGATTATATTAACTAGAAGTAAATGTCCAATACCTCCTACCTGGTAGCTGCTCGTGCCCCTCGTTCATACTCACGTGTGGTCGGTCTCGCGTACCTCTCGCGGCCAGTCCCCTTCCTCCCGCGCCATTTGACGTAGATGCAGCTACTTCAAAAGTTGCGTAGGTGGCTCTGCCCCAGTTCAAGGGGGTCCTCAAGCGCTCTGGCCGTGTGACGCCGCCGTTTGTGGTGGGATGACTGATGTCCGTGACCCTACAGAGCAGTGCCCACCTGATCCCGTCATCCTCCTACCAATGAATCTATGCCCATCGCCAGTGCTTCCCCTCCTGGCAAAGTCGACGCCACGACTGGGAAGGGGGGAACCTCGGTTTCTTCTTAGAACGCTCTTTGGGCTGCTAGGCACCAAAGGGTCAAGTGCGGTTTCCGTATGTCACCAAGGTCTGCAAGAAGCTGGCGTACATGGGCCCCACCACACGGGTACCACTCTGTAAGCCGTAAGAAGACGTCCTGTGAGTGGAACTCGAACGCGTTGACCAGTTAGCCTACAGCGAAGGGCCGTCTCCTCTACATTCTTCCGGGCGTGGAAAATCGCGGCGCACCCTTCGAGGCAGGCAAAGAGCGTCGCAAACCAGGGTGCAGAAAACGAACGAATACGTAGGACCAGTCCCGTGAGTACTCACGGGTACTCACCATCGGCTCAAGTGATCCATGGGATCTAATATTTACGTTGTGTGTGCCAAGTCTATCACGCGGGGGTCCCCCTGGGAGATATCGACCACGTTCGAGGCACCCGTTTCCGATTACCATTGCTACACAATCTGGCCTAGAGGTAGCCCCCTCCCGATGGCCGCCAGATGAAGGGGTGGGCTCCTAGTCGGCAAAGTCGCACAACACTCGATACACGACCTAAGACCATTGGCTCCTAGCACGAGGCGCTATGCACGTTCCGGCATGTACCGAGCGCGAACCATCACACCGTGGGCACAAACGACGGCTGGTATCCTCGGTTTCTCACTTTGGGATGTTCAGGTCGCGACAGCAGTAGTCACACGGGAACCCAGAAGAGACCGAGTCCCTCTCGCCTTGCACTCTTCTCTCAGCAACGACAACAACGACCGAAGAGTTGCCGCCCGCGAGGACTCCCAGCGCGGTTGTGCCGTCGAATATTATATGGAGTCGCAGCAGGAGACCCACCAAGAAGACAATACCTCTGTGAGGCTGGTCTGATTGAAAAATAAGCGTTTACCCCCACAGTCGACCCACGTCTCGGCCAACAGCCGTGTTCGCGCGTTCTAGCTCACACAACGGATTATCAAGGCTACCGAATAAATGAAATTGTGTCCTGGTATCATGTGAAGCTCGCAGGTCGTACACAGAGCTCGTGCTTGTCGGCGATGTGTGGCCGATCCTGATATTAATGCTGTCACGCGACAAAACTGTCAGCATCAGAGGCAGGAGATATTCGCGCAGAAGGCTCTCAGTCGCGGTAATCCTGGCCCTTAGCGCGTCATGTTGACCTACTCGCCGACTGACCACTTCCACACAGCGTTTTAAGACGCGGAAGCAGAATATTTTCGCGCCGCTTTGAGCGCGAAGCGAGGTTCGGGTATGTGACGCGGCGTATACGTCGCGCGTGGCTGTATACTCGACGCATCTCTGTGCCCAAATAAGGAGTACGCGATGCGAGCACGCCACGTGTGAGAAAATTTGCGTCCTCCCCAATTTCATGGCAAGTTAAGCATGCTATCGGGAAGCTCTTGGGCCGACCATTCTTGCGCCTGGTTGAGGGGTCTCCGTATTCGTCAACCGGCATCACTCGCCTAGTTATCCGTCCAACGCTACGAAATGTGCTTCCTCGCCGTGGTCCCGAAGCGCCAGCAGGTTGGCGTCTATGAGTATTGTTGGTGCTCTACAAATCGAATAATCAGAGGCGGGGCCCGTTTCCGGGACACCAAATCTAGCTTAGCAATCCAGGGAGAGGCTACGGGGGCATCCGCGAAGACGAACCAGCCGGTCTGTCGAAGTAACCTTGCAAATTCAGTATTCCGGTTATCGCATGTGACATAGCTGCTCGGTCGCGATAGCCGTCGAACGTGATGGTCACGATGATCACAGCGGCATTTCGGAGGTCCGACCCAGCCCCAGGTTCCACCGGCGCCCCGCCGCTACCGGCTGAGGTGATGATAACGACTGAGACTTTGGTTGTCATGGTTTTTTGTCGGTGTCGGTGTCAGCGGCTGTGTTGGCGATGGCGGTGGTGGTGTCGTAGGGGTTGTGGTGGGTGGTGGTGGTGGTGGTGGTGGTGGTGATAATGGTGGTGNAGCCCCAGGTTCCACCGGCGCCCCGCCGCTACCGGCTGAGGTGATGATAACGACTGAGACTTTGGTTGTCATGGTTTTTTGTCGGTGTCGGTGTCAGCGGCTGTGTTGGCGATGGCGGTGGTGGTGTCGTAGGGGTTGTGGTGGGTGGTGGTGGTGGTGGTGGTGGTGGTGATAATGGTGGTGGTGGTGGTGGTGGTGGTGGTGGTGGTGGTGGTGGTGGCGGCGGTGGTGGTGGTGGTCATGGCTCAAGCGCTAGGACCATGTCTAGCGTCAACAGTGGAAATCCCAGTGAGGAGTAATGTACAGTTAACACGGTAGTGGTGATACCGAAGGCGGGGGTGACGGGGGAGAGGGTGTCATAGCGGGAAGGGGCGGCAATGCAGCCAAAAGAGCCTGGAGGCTGGGAAGCCCTCGTCAGTTGTGATGACGGTAGGGCAGGCGGCGGCTGTGGCAACGGTGGTCGCAGTGCCGGTCTTTCTCTCCGAACCAACAGCAACTTCGCCGTTGAAGTGGCACGGAGTACAGTCCCGGGGGCTGTGGTTGATTGAGGCGGTTGCAGCGTGGCAGGCAAACGCTCGAGCGACGATGGCGGCGTTACCGATGGCGGCGGTGCCCAGTCGGTTTCGGCATTTGGCGGCAGGTTAGGCGGCACAGAATATGAGACACGTGTCACCGGCGGGGCGGGCGACGGGAGCATCGCAGGATCGAACGCGGAAAATGGAGACCCCTGTCCAACGATTGTGGCACCAGTATTGGCTCCTTCACTAGCGTCGGTACCACTTGCTACGGAAGGGGGACTGACGGCAGCGCGCGGAAGGGGACTACTGGCGGTTTAGCCCTCTGGGACGAAAGAAGAGGCGATGGAAAATCGGAATGTGGTTCCTGTGAGGGCAGTGGACGTATGATATCAGCCTTGTCGCCAGCGACGGCGGCACTGTATTCGTAGTCGGTGACGGTAGGTTGCGTTGTGCTGGCGAACGGTTGAAGGTATGTCCCCTTCTCCCAAATGGTGTCAGCCTCGCACGGGCCAAGGTAGCTTCCAGTCTACGTGCCCGTGTTCTGCTGGAAATGCGTCGCCCTTATTTTCACAGTGCTCGCGCTGCCGATTATTACCGTACAGTCCATTCGGCACTCGACGGCCAAGAAACCAGGTCCAAACCGCCTGTGCATTGGCAGAATATCCTAACAGGAGAGGGCAACCATGGCGGCTCCCCCTACTTCTGCCCCGTCACAAAGGCACCCTCCTTCGGGGAACGCGGCTTGCTGGTGCATCAGGCCCCAGGTGCAGAGCGTTCCTCGGCGGCGAGATCGCACTTGTTGCCACCACTTGGCCAAGGTCCGCCTCCATGGGAGCATCACGGCATGAGTTTTTCTGGATGGTGACTTCGTGAGAATAGGGGACTCCAACTGGGGGCACAATTTCGACGGGAATCCGCGACTTCGACGTCTATCCCGGTGATAGCTGTGAGGAGACTGTCTGAACCTTCCACCCCCTCCAGCGTTCGAGGGGGGTGTTCTGTTCACCTGCCTGTTTTTCCTAGCCGTAGGCGTTTCCGTAGAGGTCGTGAAGCCGTCGTTTTTCGCACTGGACCCGCCCCTCGCCCTGCCGGCAAAGCAATTTCCGTTACACCCGTAGCAGAATATATGGGATGTGCATCGTCTTCTCTCCCTCACTGCCCATATCGACCGGCGCCTAGCTCCTCCCGGGTCACTGTCTGCTGCTGGAGCCCTAGCGGCACGGGAACTGTACCAAGGGTCCTCTACTGCATCCATGCCAGGAGCGTCCCCCCCCGTCCTGATCCTGGCGGTTGTCGAATTGCGGGCAGGGCTGTCCCAGCAACCGTGGATTGCGCCGCGATATGTCTCCATATCTATGGTTATGTGACTGTCGTATTGTGCGATCTCCCATCGTATGTATGTTGAGTCCCGACAGCCCCACCCTCCTCAAACAAAAACGGGGGGTGCCATCCATTTTATACATTACGCCACGAGTACGATGTTCCTCTCTGGGGTGCAGATGCAGTTGTTCTCTTGGTTTTCTCTCTCCATACAACAATGTCTTTCAGTCGAGCGGAGTATACTCAGCGGGGGGGGGGAGCGGAGAGGGGGGGGCATGCAGCCTACTGCCTCCTGTCCTCGATATCCATCATAAATGCGAAACGCTACTCTTATTACTGTAGTATTCAATATCATGGCAGCCAGTTGTGGTTTCCCCTTTCCATCGTGGCCGTAATTAAGACAAGTATTGGTTTATTTTTAAGTATGGCATGGATCGAGCCTGGGGGGGTGTGTGTTGTCGTCTCTCTTTTCGTCGTGTACTGTACCTGGGGTGCGGTATACCGCGCACCGATAGATTGTAGATAACAAAGGAGAAACGTAAATCGTGTTCCGCTGAGCTTCCCTAGGACAGAAGGTTGGGGATGGATCAGGACCTGAGGTGCTGTTTCCATCGAGGTGTCGCCAGGCAAGCTAAATATGACGACGTTGGCAGTTATCGCAGCGACGGGTTGGGGCATGTATGCTGCAGTACTGTTGTACCTGATTTGGGCGTACAGCAGCAACGAAAACCATGACGCATACATACGTGGTGGGTGGGGCGGGGTACCAGATACAGTACCTGAGAGTTTTTTCAGGCAGCGAAGATACAGTACGAAGTACGAGCATACCAGGTACCAGAGTAGACTGAGCAATTTTTTTGTGTGGAGTGTAAAGACTATTGTTTACCGGATGGCTCACCGGCTACAGCCCGAGTGATGTCCACCTCGATCGCTACAGAATCACGAACACAAAAAACACGACGAAGACACAGGAGAAAAAACCCACTTGGTTCCATAGAAGGGGCTGATCTTCTTGGTGGACTCGTGCTCCTTATGTACGTGCCATTCAAATTCCTACCCAAGGTCGTGGTGAATCGCCGTGCAGTGTCAGTACGTATGCTGCTGTAGCCTTCTGTTGTAGCAGTACAACTGTAGTACTACTATAACAGTAGTTGCCAGCTCAAACCGGCGTGGGAGATGTTACCCTCATTGGCCTTCAAGTCGTGTTGTCACAGTTATAATAGGTGCCGTCCCTTCTCCCCCCTGGTATGACAGTCGGCTTCACGACCATCGCGCATATCCTACGTAGGGTTCGGCTTTCCCAGTGCGCTCGTCAACGCCCATCGATTTGTTAATGTTGCCAGCTCTAGCTTTCAAAACCAGCGACGGCGGAAGAAGATCTTCGTACGAGTACGTACGTATTAATAGATACCTGGTACGTAGAAATATGAAACGTGTGGATCGTATCTTTAGTTTATTTGTTGTTGAAGAAACCGAAATAAATATACGTACCACGCGCGTGTGGGTGGTGGTACGTACAGCAGCAGTAGTTTCTCCAAGTAAAAAACGCTTCCTACAAACGTGGAAATTTATAAATTTAGAACATTTTTATACGCAGAACGTTCCAAGTCCCGCGGCCCATCACACTATTTTCAAGTACAAATATGTAGGCAGACATCTGTAAATAGACATTTCCGCTCGGTTCGTTGCTGCTTTTATTTTGGACTCTTCAGTCTTCGCGCGCTACGACGCACGACATCTCGGACATACTCGTACACGTACACGTGTGTCTAGTCCACGCTCTCGTGCCCTCGTGAACCTTGGTTGTGTGTCCCCTGCATGGTGTATACCGCACCGCACCGTCACCATCACCATCAGCCACGTTTGGTGCGTTCTCCTGCGTGGGCGCTGGCCGCTCAGCCCATCAAGAAGCCGCGACGAGACGGGGCGTGAAGGTTTTCACCGAGGAACCTAAAAGTAGACGGCGCTGGCTGCAGGCCTCAGCTGTTCGGGTTATTGTACATTATACCCTACCTACGACTTGCTGGGCGTTTATTTACCCAGGGTTCAATCAACAAGGAGGGAGGTTCGTGTCATCAGGTTGTTCGTTGTGTCACCTCTTGGCGGAAGACCGCCGCTGCTGCCGCCGCCGCAGCTGCTGCAGACACCTTGGGACCCGCCACGAGCGAGACGGGAGGAAAGAGAGGCTGCGAGTGCGAGTATAATAAACGATGTGGTGAGCTTATATGAATATGATACGAACGAGAAGGAGCCTCTGGCACACAACCTGCATCCAATCCATGATGATAATTGAGCGCGTAGTAAAAATATACGCACGATATCATATGATACGTTTCGAACAGATCCTCGGTCGGCTTTGATCGCGCAACGACGTAGGGGAAAGAGGTGTTGGCTTGGGGCAAGAAAGGGGGGCCGTTGTTTTTTTTACTCCTTCCGGCCCTGTTGCTCAAGCCTACATACATACTCGTACGCGGATCTGATTGAAATACGATGATTTTACTTTGCTGTCGTCCATATGAGTAGAGCTGTACGTACAGTAGTAGTCTACAACGTAGAGATTATTTTGGTGTACGTAGCACGTCGTAGAGATCCTTTTTTTGGTGATTCGGCTGCGTGCACAACTGTTTTTCTCGTCCCTGTGTGTGTTGCTGCGAGCCGCGCGAAAGGCAAAGAAAGGCTGGTGTGTGCTGTGTGGACACGGTCGACTACTTTGCGGTGATGTATGCTGTACCAGGTACAGTAGTGCAGTACTGCATAGTATACCGGGTATCGACACACGCCACAATCTACAGAGAAAAGTACTATTGAGGCAAAACACTTACCGTAGGAGCGTACGTACTGCTTGTAGCACAAGTAGTGTACCAGGTACTACTGTACATTCTCAGCGGGAAGACGGGCTGGCTCCAGATCTTCTACGACACATATATAGCAGAAAAAAATCGGTCAAAAGGCCTCGTACCGGAGTCATACTTGTAGTTCGTCGTAGTGTACGTGTAGCAAAGATATGAGAGCCGAACGTATGATTCAACAAGAGGGATCTCGCGAGATCTCGCGCGTATGCTGCCGATGACTAACAGCCGAGTATGGATGTTCGGGTTGTAGTCATACAGGCAGTACGTACTCGTAGCTCTTGGTGGTGGTACCTACCTACTGTTGTATGCACAACTACGCTGTACACTACTGCTGTGATCGGCAACCGTGTGTATGTACTGTACTGCAGCAGCAGCAGCAGCAGCAGCAGCAGCAGTGGCATAGCAGGGTATCACAGGCCTCGGCGCAGCGTCCAACCATACGACCTCAAGTTGCCCCTCGTTTCGAGGTCGGCTTCTTTCTATTATTGTAGATATACGTACATATGTACCAAGTACTGCAGCACATGCACTTCGAATACACACAGGCATGTCTTCCAAGACCAAATCTACAGAGTAATGCGTATCCATACGGACCAAGCAACGGCGGTGTCGTCGTGTCTTCTTGAATCGTATCGTACCATACTATGTGTTACCGTACCTCGTACGAGTATATTAATAGTGCTGTACTACTGCTGTACTACTCTGTACTGTGTTGATACTATCGAAATGACGTTGTGTACTTTCGCAAGGCACTGACCTGATATCTGTGCTCGTGTAAGCTCCTTCATCATGATGAGTGGTACTATGGAAATGCTTTTTAACAGTGCAGCTCCTCGTCTGGTGTACCAGGCATATACGTATGCTGCACGTGCCTGATTTATGTTTTCACCCTGCCTGATGATTTAGCAGTTAATTACGTACTGCATTTCGAAACCGTCCGTGTGCGTTGCGTTGCGTTGCGTTGCGTTGTGCCTGACGATCACCAGGAAGCCCACCAATGTCGTCCCACAACACAGACAACGAGCGACGCTGGTTTGGGGAGGTCTGATCTTGGCCGCCATGGGATGTAAGTGGGCTCCGGTCAATGTTCTTTGAAGAGGTCTATTACAGTAACAATACCACCGTTGTCATGGTATGATATGCTCGAACGTTGGTCTTTGTGTTGATATTCAGTCCTGTATAGACTACAGTAGAACAGCTCGTCGAATCCTCCACCTCCTGATGTCGTATCATACGCACTCATATTTACGAATAAACTAAGAAACACGTCAGCTGTGAATTCTCCCGACCGGTCGATATTCAGCTTTGCTTCGTAGCTGCGTGGAGTTACCGGTCGATATTCAGCTTTGCTACGTAGCTGCGTGGAGTTATTCCATGTTGGTGTCATACCGTATGTACTATGGAAGTTCTTCTGTCGATACGAGTGATGTTTTGATGTTTTTGACATCTTACCGCGGTGGAATGTCTTGCGCACCGTTCCTTGATATCCAGAAATAAAAGGAGCCTGTACGTAGACGGTCGACTTTTTTATCGCGGTTTGTGTTCGTTCGTGCTCTCGGGCTACGTACAGTAATAACAAATAAATTTAGTTTTTAGAGATATCTACGAACAGCAGTACTGCTGCAGTGCTGCTGCGCCTTCTCTCGTCATCTGTCCGATCAAGGGGGGGGGGGGGTGACTCTCCTGTGTGGTAGCCCCACATGACTGTTCTGAAAAAGACAGCAACCCTACTCGTGGCACGGCAAAATCAATGTGTTAGAAATGGTGCCAGGTGCTGTACTACGGAAGGCCACATCCTCCGATCGTATCGAGCGCAATGTGAATGTTGCACTCCTTTCCCTGTTCGGCCGACATCCCATATATATCTGTGTTCGGGAGCGCTACTACAGTACATTTATATACTTCTCGTGCGAATACAAGCTATGGGTACCGGTATTTTTTCGGTATGCGGTCTCGATTATACCAGTACCAGGTACTGGTATTTCGTCATAAGGTCTGCAATAGTACGTTTACCGTACGGCAGGCAGTTATTATATCTATGATACTACAGCAGTATAGTATTCGACCAAGTGAGTATGCTCGTACGCACTGCTGTAGCGAACGATAAAGATATCTAAAAATTATCACACAAAGGAAGGATGTTGTTCGCTTCCTTGCTTACATGCGTGCTCCTTCCAACATCCAACATCCTGTGGGGGAAGTACGTGTGTTCAAAAGGCCCGCTCTGGCTTTTCCGAGCTCGATAACGGGAGCTGAACGACCGGTTTAGCCGATTTGGACCGAACGATAATATATGTGGATCGTCGTCCGATCCATTCTACTGCAGATGTAACTCCGAGGAGGTGGTTTTTGGTGTTTCGGGTCCATGTAAACTTCAAGTTTGGTTACCGATCCCCAACAAGAAATATTCCAACTGACATATCAACATGCATTCGGCGGGGGACCGCGAGCGTCGACTATTAATAGAAGACAGGTTAGGGTTGCGGTGGCGAGGGTGCAGCACACGTACTACTACTACTTTAGTAAGTGTGATTGACAAAAAAAAAAAAAAAACAATAACAACACATACACCTCGCGAGGTGTGCAGGCAGTGCGCTACGAGTATAGCTATATCCAAGTGACAATGTAGCGTACAAGATATGATATCGCCGTCGCGGTTCGAGAAGGACCCTCACTCCTGGAAATGGTACTTCGAGCATTACCGTATACTAGTGGTACGCCGAACTAGGCCAGAGCGGGGCCGGTATAGCGGACATAAAAAAGATTCCCAAATACATATCAGGGCCACCACGCACACAGAGGCACGGAAGCACTCAACCACGTACCAACCCACCCACCCTTCCACCCATCCACCCATCCACCAACCCACCGACACACCCACCAATCGATCCACCCACCAATCGATCCACCCACCCACCACACACTTCAGCAATAGGTGTGTACCCATTTCGTACGCAGCAGAGCAACACACACCATGGTCGAGTGGTACGACCATGACCGAGTCATACTCGAAGTTGCTCGCACGGTATACAAACATCATACCAGATATCATACAGCTAAAACGAGAAAAAAAGTCACACTAAAACCCACACAATTACTCACCCCACCCACTACATTCAAAAAAGCAAAAAAAAAAAATCTGAGCGAGTGAGATTCAAACCCACGCCTAGCCACGGCCCTCTGCGGCCGGGCACTCTACGTGCCGCTGAGCCGAAGCAAAGCACATGGATAGTTTGCCAACCCCGGGAGCGCAACTTTCGACGCCCCCCCCCGCTCGCCGAGTTGGGCGGTGGCGACCCCCCCCCCCNCTCTGCCGACTGTGCTGACACATCTTCTTCAGAGCAGTGCAACAACCTGTGTGTATGTCTCATTTTGCGATAACCCTGCTCGTACTACTGCTACTGATGCTGCTACTGATGCTGCTACTGATGCTGCTACTGATGCTGCTGCTGCTGCTGCTGGTGCGACTGGTGTAACGCGGTGGGTATGCCCGGCCCTCTCGAACTTCGTTCCGTCCACACAGACACGGCGTGGCAAATCGGGGTGATGGTGGTCAAACGCCGCAACCCCAGCACGAGCATAGGGCTCTCGGTGAGTAAAAAAAACATCAGGTTTCATCAGTCAGGCTTACGACATCAGAATGGTCAACACGTGATGGTCGAAACTCTTTTATCTTGACGTTTTGCATAGAACTTACAGAGCGTTACGATGCGGAATATTGTTACGGTACGTACTACCGGTACTTACAGTCAGCATCTCCATATGCAGCACAGGACGCCTAATAAGAAACAAGCTAATAAGAAAGCCAGGCTGAGGTTTAGAGGATATTGAGAAATTCGGGAGTCGTTATCTTGGAATTAGTGTAGAAAGCACCCTCTCTCGAATAAGAAATCCAGCCTGGACCAAATTTTCTGTTTCTTATTTGGTATTTTGGGGCAGGAGGGGCGTACATCAGTGTGGTGTATTGCTGTAGTAGATATCATTACGTAATGGCGGAAAGGCGCCACGGAAGAGGGGGAAATTTCCGGCAGTTATAGCCCATTTAGTAGTGCAGTCCCGTTGTGGGTAGAAAACACTTGGAATTAGAGTCAGATTTACAGTAGGTGCATGTGCAGTGCAGCACGAAAAGGGTTAAAAATCGCACTACAAACGTGCTGCAGATGTTTTTATGTTTTCGTGTGTGTACCCACCGCGCCCCCGAAGTTTCTGAGGCAGTTGCCGTGCCGTACACTCTTGTAGGTTGCCCGTGTTTTCCTGTAGGCCAGACAAAGAGGTGCGGGAAGCACGTGAGCGGTTGGTGTTGCTTGCGCCCCCGCGATGAAGGGTCGAAGCGCGGCAGACGCGGACCTACTTTTCTGGCGAGGCGGCATGCGCTACAGATTAAACTATGACATTATTTTGCCAGAAATAGACGAGCAACTTGAGCGATGCCTGGTACCTAGGTATACGACACCAGGTTACGCGGTTTTGTAGAGCTCTTGGGCGTTTTTTCGTTGGCCTTGTCTCCCTTAACCCATTCAGAGCTGGAAAAAAAACTATCCCACACTATTTTCAAGTAGTTTGTCCCCAAATTCGTGGGACCAGTTCTGAAAACTATCCCACACTATTTTCAAGTGTTTGGGGACAAAGTACTTGTAATAAGAGTAGGGGCATTTTTTTTTTTTGCGGTTGTGGTAAATGGGCTACTCCCGTTAGGACTGCACTCCCCATGGGGGGAAAGAACACTTGGAATTAGACTCATACTTTGGTTTATCTTGGAATTAGAGTCAGTGGCAGTAGTATAAGGGTTTAAGTCAATCTGACCGTCCACCGATAGCAAGCCATTCGGGCAAAAGAACCTCCGCTCGCAAGCGTCGAAAAGTGGCCAGCGAGGGCTAAACTTGTATGTTCAGTTGCCACTTCTGAGTTGTTGTGTCCGCTTGAGAGAGGGTCTTCGTTTCCCCGGACGCTTTGCTTGAGGCAAACCTCTCCTCTCGAAACCGCTGTTGCCAACTACAGCAAAACCAAACTATACATAGTAACTGCTAGCGAAACGTCTCGCTTTTGTTCCTGGGCGTTTCGTTTGTGCGAAGAAATCCGCCCCCCTTTGCCGCTAACCCGCTGCTGGCCGTCCTCTCCCTTCCCTTCTTGCCCAAACCCCCCTTTTGCCCCCACGTGTGTTCAGAACGATAACTTCCAGTTTCCTGAAATCACGATCTGCTTTTACGACGGGTACGGATGTGGCTTCGTCGATGGGTCGACTGACCTGTGCGCCGCAACGGCCAGGAACTACTCGTACGCGGTTGTTGATGACGGCAGCTCCACCACCAGCAGCAGCAGCCTGTACTTTAACAGCGAAACGTTCGTCTTCGCGAAACAGAGCCATGTAAGAATAAAACCCGTCTGCTTTTTGTATCATGCCGCTCGCCGTGTTTTTTCTCCCTTTTGAGATAAAAAATAAACTCAGGCCACCACGGCCCGCCCGCCCACCCGCCCGCTCGCCCACCGACGACCTCTTCTCCTCCTGAAGTTTGTTTTGGCAGCATGGTCACCTGCGCACCGCACGTGTCTGTTTATGTATGCATGCATGTGTGCCGTCGTCCGCTGCTGTCATAGTTCGCTTTAGCGCCTCCCTGACGCCCACCGCCACCTCCACCGCCACCCCCACCCCCACCGCCACCCCCACCGCCAACCCCAACCCCAACCCCAACCCCAACCCAACCCCTCGCCTGCCGCCTGCCGCCCCTAGGTCGCGAACTGTGTGGCGTTCGACCTGTCTCGCTTGGAAATCGTGAACAACGAGCAGAGCCGAAAACCATCAGCTGTGATTTGGGTAAGTTTGGTACTCCGCACCAAACAGGCTATAGATGCGTGGCACTGCTGCTGGTGTAGATGGTACTGTAGTGTAGTGCCATCCATCCCCCTCAGTGGGTTAATACTTCAGCGCAAGTCTGCTGATCTTTGAGAGCGGCAGGCAGCGATGACTGCTGTGTACGTACGTATCAACACGCGCCCCAGAAAAAAAACCCCGTTGTATGATATTTTCTGATCAAAATTGTTTTTTTGTTATGTGGACGCGGTTGAAGGCGGGAAGGGAAGGCGTCGTTTTTTTTTCGAGTGGGCCGATGGAGCGTTTCGGCGGTCGTCCGTCCTCCTGGCAGCGTCACAATCGTCTAGAGGCTGACGTCAGTCAGTCCCTGGCATGTAGGTCGTCGTCTGATGTATAGATTGAACCCCGCCGAAGCGCAACCACCGTGCTCCACACGACGTCTGTCACGCGGCGAAAACGGTAACCTTTAAAAGGAACTACTCGTAACTGCCTTGGAAAATTATTGGCTGCCCTATAACTGAGGTACACAACTACCCTGTGAAGTAGTGCCGTCGCCAGGGAGAAACTACTGCAGTGGGAAGAAGCGAGCGAAGGGTGTGGGGGTTTCCCTCCTCGCTAAGTTGTGTTTCGAGGGGCATCGGTCTCTGCGCTGTTCTTCTGCGCTGCTCCTCTGCGCTGCTCCTATTCTCTCGCCCTTATGCCAAGGTTTTTATGTTAAGTTGTTTTGCTCCGCCCTCTCGTGTGCTTTGCCTATTCTTGCAGATGAACTGGGTTTCAAGCGACAACTCCACCGCGGAGACCGATTACAGGTATGAAAAGTTATGGTGCTGCGCCAATAGCGGTGTGTCCCCGCAGTTGCTGCTGACCAGCAACTATATATATGTCTATATGCGGGCACGCACAGACACAACAGCGTTCGTGGGCTGTTCACTACCGTGTGTTGAGATATACTGCTGTGTCTTATGCTACGTATAAAAATTGTAAAATTCCGTTTCTGTGTCTTGTGCCATACCGCCGTTTTTTCCCCGTTAATCCACTGCCGTGTCATACGCCATACCGTCGTTTTTGTTGTTGTTCCAATACTCCACTGCAGTGTCTTATCCTATAAAATACCGTCGTTTTTTATTTTGTTCCACTACTCCACTGCTGCTGCTGTGTTTTCCGCCAGTTTTTTTTTTGTGTATACTACTCTCCTGCTGCGTCTTCATGCTATACAGTCGTCTTTTTTGTTTTTGTTCCCACTACTCCACTGCTGTGTCTTAAGCTATACCGTCCATTCGTTTGTTTGTTTTTTTAATGGTTTGTGGTGTGGCGTTGTTGATTCGAACAGCGCGAGCGTCGACGTGTTCATTGGGGGGTCGGCGGACGGGGTGGAGTACACGTCGGTGCCCTACAGCCGCACCGAAAAGCCCTCTACAGACGAATTTCTCGAGTCAACTGCCATGGTGAGCGGCGTCTTCTGGTGACGATGGCGGCTTGTACTGATCATGCCCACTGCTCTTGACCCGCGTTACTGAATAGGGGGGGGGCGTACTCATTTGTTGCTGGTCTTAGACATTTGACCATTGACCACGCATCCCTTTCGAGACGGAGCACGGGGGGGGGGGGGTGTACTCATATTCATGCACAGCCGTAGTCGTATGACATAGACCCTTCGCATCCCTACAATGCCGGGACGGAGCATGTCGGGCTTTCACCGACCAGGCAGGCATTGCTAGCACATGGGGGGGGTGGTACTCTTTCGTTGCTTGCCCTAGTCATTCGACCATTGACCACGTATCCCTTTCTAGACGGAGCACAATTCCTGCTCCTCGTAGAGACACCTCCAACAGTTGGGCGCTCATTACGTTTTTTCCCTCCACATTTAATACATAGAAACGTTTTGCTAATCTTGCCCCCTTCCTGTTTCGCCGCCTGTGGCCACCACCTGTCTCCTAGGATAGCGATCGTTCTCTCGCTGGTAGGGGCTGCAATTATAGAGCCACGAACAGTTTTTTATCGTTTGTACGTGGTTCGTCTTCTGAGTGGCTCCCAAAAACAAAATGTCGTTTGGATCCGATGCGTATATTTCCCTATTATTTACACTCGTTAGAAGCCCCAGCCCGTGGAATTGTCGTGTATCTGGTCAAGCTAACGGTGTTAAATGCTTCCACGCCTCCGACAGATCATGATCTAGATCATTTTTTTCCAGGGCCTTCTTCGATTCAATTCTAGAAGACTTCAGGAATGGCGGTAAATCAACCATAACAAAGTTTACCAATGAGGAATAAACAATGGCAAATGCACCACAAGGAAGACCGAACCACGGCAAATCGAATGAGAGGTTTTGCTTTTTTTTTTCACGAAGTAGGAACCGCGGTAGGGCCACGTGAATTTTCTTTTGAATCCCCGTGGTAAAATTCCCGTGGCCATACCGTGGTTCCTACGTCGTAAAAAGAAGAAGGGGAAAAAAAAGCATCATTCGATTCGCCGTGGTTTGGTATTTTTCTTATTGTACTTTTGTCATTGTTCATGTATCATTGGTAACATTGTTATGGTTTTGATTTATAGCGCGATTCCCGAACTTTTCGGGAATGAATTGCCCGAAGAAGGCCCTGATTTTGTTTTCCCTCGCCTGCAGGTGTGAGGGGTTGTGCAGGACCTGCATAGTACAGATCCAAACCCAGGGTGCAGATCCAAACCCAGGAAAAAACATCAATAGACAGACCCTGCACACCATATCATCAAGGCCCGCTAGGAACCTAGATGGTCTACATACAGGTCGTTATCTGTCCAAAATGTGAATGCTTCCCTCTCCAGCCCCAACCCAAAAATAAATTCCGTGCGTATTTGTTAGAAGTAACACAACGAAGCAGCTCCCCGCTCGTATCGGGCCTCTCCAATCACCTGAACCTGTCCCTTTCCCACTCCCTCGCTCTTCGCCTTCATTGTTTACCTCTCTCTCTGCGTTTGCGTTTGCGCGCGTGTTTTCTTGCTTGGCGCCGGGCTGAAGACCATCGGCAAGACCCACAGGAAGTACCTCTCAAAAGAGGACACCGTCACCTACCCCGTGCTGACCCTTTCCACCACCAGCTTCGTCACGACAAGGGTGAGATCTCCAGAGCAAAGAGTTTAACGTGTTTTTTTTTTTTGTTCAGCAGGACTTGGCCTTTGGCAGAACGAACGAACAGACGGAAGCAAGAGTACACACAAAAAAAAACAAGCAAACGCACCTTTTTTGTTTTTATTTTTCCTGTAAAACAAAAACACGTTATTTGTCGTTCCGTCCTCTCGCCGAAAGACGTCGGCGCTTCTTGGGTATATAAAAATCTTAGGTAATCTAGTTGTTTTTTTTGTTCCTCCAGTATTCTCAGCATTCGTACGTATCTACTATGTAGCATACTACGTATACGAAGTGTGTTGTTTTGTTTTTTTTTCCGATGTTGGTGAATGTGGAGCCTTCTACCGGCGACATACGCCACTTGAGGCGAAATAAACAGTTGAGCCCGCTTGCTTTTCCTACCCTTTGGGCGTAAACTTCTGTACCTACCACCCAGCCCGGAAACGCTACGTACGTGGCAGCGTTGGGGTACAAATAAGAATACCAACCGGTCCCTTGCTTTTCCGCCCAGAACGGCAAACCAGTATCCGGGGGTAGCATTTGTCCACGGCCGACTGCCAGCCAGCTTGTACGCCGTTCGCCGAGTGCGAGGATGCTTGAGACCGGGAAGCACTAGGCACGGTGTCGGGGGCTAATCAAACGCTGGTATCGCAACCAATCTCGCTCTCATCGCACCCCCTATTGTGAACCAACCCAGGAGACCCAATGTAGTTTTCTCCCCCCCCCCCCCCCCCCTTCTCCCGTCTCTACAACAAGGCCTCCGCTCGCAGCAAAGCCAATTTAGCGACTCGTCGACGCGACACTCGAGCCAGTGGCTCTGTACCTTCCCTCAGACTCGAAAGGGATGCGTGGTCAATGGTCAAATGACTAAGGCAAGCAACAAATGAGTACGCCGGCCATGCATGACCCCCCCCCCCCCCCTTTTTCTTCCGTCTGCAACAATGCCTCCGCTCGCAGCAAAGCCAATTTAGCGACTCGTCGACCGCTTCCTACTACGAGAGCGCGATCCCTTCCCTCACCGAGAACTACGCCGTGGGATCGCTGCACCTGTCGATAACCCAGGGCTCGTACTCGCTGACTGAGGTCAACGACATCGACCCGCTGGAAATCGGGTCCCTTCTGGGAAGCATCGGCGGCTTCTGGGGTAAGTCTGGAAACGAAACCCAGCGACGCAAGAGGGGGGAAGGGGTTATAAGAAAAGTGTCCCCGGGGGGAGGGCGGGGGGGGGGGGGAGGGTTTGCTGGCGTCGCTCCTAGTGTCCTGCGTTGGCCAGGTCTCAGCTACTGCTCTAGTCGCCTCGGTGTGTATGGCGTATGTCTTAAACATACGTCCGGGTTTTGACTCTCAAGTCTAGCACCGCAGAGTCAGCAGCTAGAGGGACAAACCTGAAAATGGAAAGGAATACACAGCTATGGGGGTTGGGGCTGGACTCACTCCCCCAACGTCCTGGAACCAGGCAAGCGCCGTACGGACGGCGGTAAAGTATGGAAATAATGGATATGAGAAATAAAATGGGAAAGCTCGCTTGCCGTGGGCTAAGTTCGATTGCCTTGTGAGAGTGTAACTCGGGGAACGACCTCAGCCGACTGGTTTTGCTAAAATACCTAAACAAGAGCGCTTGATCTGTCTCAGTTGCTGTGCCGAACGTAACGTTGCGCTTGTTGATCGAGGGGGTAGCTTGCCCGCTTCTGCAATAGAATGGTTGACGAGCACTACTTTGTACAAACCGAATGTAACTGCCATGTATCCAAACGGCCTCTAATTATTAAGATCTGACGGACTAAAGACCGACCTTCATTAGTTACTGGTAGCAAATATCGCAACCCTGTCAACCAAGTTATTACTGTAGGTCTAGTCCTCTTCATCTCGGCCACCGTGTGCGGCAACCCCTTTCTCGAATTAACTAGATATGAACAACTGTGCTGGCTTTCCGTCCCCTTCCCGCTGTTAAAAACACGCCTCCTCTCGTGGTTGTCCCGCCGGCTCCCCCCGTCTCTTCTCCTGCTCGATAAACCCTACCTCACAACAGAGCTCCTGATTTTGACTTGGGGCATCTGCTTCATCGCCAACACCCGCGGCTCTGAGCCGACCATGAAGGGGCGTAACTTCGCCAAGAGTCTCCAGCGCGGGTCGTCGAAGGTCATTCGCAAAAAACGCAAGACGCCGTCGGCCCCGACCCATCACGACGAGGAGCGGCCTCAGTGGGACAACGATGAAGTTTGCATATCCAGCGACAGCGAATCGGGCGAGCAGGTGAGAGAGAGGGAGGGAGAGGAAGTGAGAGAGAGAGAGTCCATGCGTTGATGCCGGCGATACGCTTGGCGACTAGGTCACGGCCGCAGCACCGTTTCGATCATACTGCTGTACAACAGCGGGTGTGCACGAACTGCAACAGGGTTAAACTGACGCAAGGCACATATAACGGCACATTAACCTTATGTACGAAGTACAATTCTGGCCGTGTTTAAAAATCCTCGTTTGGAACTCTTGATGTTGAATAAAACTCCTCGTTTTGACTCTGATATGAACAATAATCTTCGTTCGGAATCTTGACATTCGTACCTTTTTTTTTCAATCCTCGTTTTGGCTTCTGATGTGACCAAGAATCCCCGCTTCTGACTCTGATATAAATTGAAAATAAATATTTTGGACTCTGATATGAAAACGTCGCCCCCGTTCGAACTCTTGATGTGAGCTTAAACGGGTATTACACCCCCCCCGGCCAGACCGGAAATTAAATTAACTCATTGAAGCTGTCATCCATATGCAAGTCCGTCCGCCTCACAAGTGGTTCTTAGTAGGATGCAGCTCACCCTTCATGCGACTCGTCGAACTCCTCACGGCGCTTCGCGCGTGGTGCTAGCAATGTCTGCCTGGTCGGTGAAAATCCGACATGCTCCGTCTCGACGTTGTAGGGATGCGAGTGTCTATGGTCATACGACTACGGCCATGCATGAATATGACGTACACCCCCCCCGGCCAGATCAGAGTGGTAGTATTTGAGTATATACTGGTATGTATCAGTGTGCCTCAGAACCTGCACTCACGTTTTGTTTGGGTGGAAAACTACTTCGAATTAGTGTGGGTCCACTTTTGCAGTAGTTAAAAAAGAGCTATAACCCGCATTAAGGGCTGTAGTTCCGTTGTGGGGACAAAACACTTGAAATTAGAGTCAGGTTTATGTTTATATTGGAATTAGAGTGGAGCACCGAAACGGTTAAGGCTTACTGTAGTTATATTACCCATCCATCCGCCGGAGGAATTATAAAAAAAAAACAGAAGAATGGAACTGTTTGTGTTAATTATAAAAACAAAACAAAAATACACATCAGTTGTTGAGTTCTCCCGAACGGTCGATGCTCAGCTTTTCAAGCAGCTTGAATGCATCGATCGCGCGTTTTTCGCTACATTTATCGTGAATACTGGCCGGTGATAAAACTGCCCTATGGATGCAACCAGGGTCAACGGGACGATACTACTGAACTGAAAACAGGTTGATTGGTCGACCTTACAGCTGGTGGAGTTGGGCCTTGCCATCGCCACGACTTGTCTCGGCGGAGTAATTATGCGCGCGCTTCCGAATCAAGCGGGTTGAGGGTGACGAAATAATTTCGGGTAGTTTCTGGCGGTGACTCACGCGCGCCGTAGATCAGGGTCGCACACAAGTAGGCGTTTCTTCTTCGCACTGAGCGAGACGCCTTAACCGCATTAATGAATTATTATCTGGGATAAAGCATTGAAATCGGGGAGTATGGTGTGGCCCGCGTGTGGTTCCAGTATTGCGAGAACGGATAATCTGAAAACAAACAAAACGTAACCCTACTGTAGCCATAACCCTCGTCCTGACCCCAACCCCGACCCCGCCCCTACCAATCTGAACTTTGTCTCGAAAAAAACGGGCGTTTTTTTGTTATTTTACGAAATCGGTCAACCACCCTAAAAGTTGTATCATAAATTATTCCCCGATTTCCATGCTTGCATCCTAGAAAATACTCTAGTGCTGCGGTAAAGGCCACTGGGCTGAGCTGTACAGGGAAAGCTAGAAATATTTCCGGAATTCGTGCGATTTTTTTCCACCAGAAGAGTGTGTGCGATTGGTGAGCGCAGTGATACCCGCACCTTAAAAGACAGCAGACGAGCCGCCCCCGTCTCGCCCTCGCTTCTCCCACTCCGCCGGTGCCACGGGTTTGGCGTTCATTTCGCGTTCCACATATGAAAGGAGGGGGAGTCAACGTAGTAGGTATATGCAGTCTGTTCCCGGTTTACTTTTTTTTCTGCTGTACGTACAAAACTGTCGTTGGGCTTATGATGCCGTCTTTTTGTTTTGTCCCCAACGGAGACCTGATGGTATATTGATATTACGGGCAATCGAATTTGGTGAAAACCTCTCCAACTACAATGGTTCACTTTGCGTCGACGGCTGCCGGTATGCCTCCTTCGCGAGAAACCCCAGAACCTGGTGATGACATACTGTATACCCTCTTCCCTCTTCCCCGCCCCTTGCTTCCCAAAAATGGCGCTGTTTTTTTTTTCGGTGGCGCTTTTAGAGTGGACGGTTCCATCGAGGAACGACCTCCCGCGGGAGCTTCAGGAAGCCCGCTACCCGGCCCCGGTCCAAGCGCGCCCGCGACTCCTCCACTCCCGGCACTTCCTCGTCGTCTCACCGCGGCGGCCCGCCCTTGCCGAGAACCGGGTCCTTGCCGTGCAGCAGTGACAGGATGGAGCGAGGCTTCTCGCGCCGGGCAAGCGACGACTACACGCCCACAAGGTGGGCCGACATGCCCAGGGCTTCTTTCCGGTCAGCGGGAACACGGGTCGCTTCTGCCGAGTCGATCGGGACTCGGGTCGACGGCGCGGGCGCCATAGCCACGACGGCAACAGCCCGTGCACCGTCCGCCAGCATCGGCGTCGGCGTCGGCGAGGCGGTCCCGAGGGTCTACAGCGGCGAGTTCGTGGTCGCAAGGAGCGGGTTTTTCGCTCGCCGCAGCCCGTCGGCCGACTCTCTCGATGAACTCCCGGAGGATGCGGAAGAAATATCGGACATGGACGACAGCTTTAGTCGAGAAAGCGCAAAATGCCGAAAATTTGGCGTTGACGGGCGCGGTGGGGGCAGGAGCGGAAGCGGGAGAGAGATAAGCCAGAGGACCATGGACGAGAGCAACGCCACGACCGTGACATCTTCTCGCCACTGGGCCATGCCGACCGACTCGCCCACGTCGAGCGACGGCCGCCCCGAGCTAAGGGGCGCTGGCTTTGCCCCGACGTCCAAATCGTTCAGAGATGCGCAGGTTTAGTTTGTAAGAGCAAACAACGAACAGTCCATGTATTGTATTAACTGCCCGCCCCCCCACGTCGTATGATACGAGTATTCATTTCAGAGATAATGCACCAGGTAAACATTGTAGAGCAATAAGCTGCAGTTGATTAATTCTACTGTCCACTTCATGGTTCGCACCGCGCCATATGTGTACCCCGTCGCGCCATTGGGCGACTTTTCGACTTCACGGGTGGGGATCACCGGCGTGGTTACTGCAACAGCGTCGCTTCGTAGCAGAGGCGGGCGGCGCGATTCCGTGTATCGCTCAAGCCACCGTCCCTCTACATAGATAAGCTCTGCGGTCTGCGGTTTGCGCGATCGCAGCTGTACAGCCTGGGGCCGGGGGGGAGGGGGTGTACTTCATTTTCATGCATGGCCGTAGTCGTATGACCATAGACCCTCGCATCCCTACAACACCGGGACGTAGCATGTCGGGGTTTGCCCAGGGGGCGGGGGGGGGGGGTTAGCTGGGTATCACCATTAATGCTGTCTGCCTCCCCCTTTTCCTGGTTCACTGGGGAAGTGGGACAGCTGAACGTGGCAAGGACCACACAACGCGCATGCTTGCCATGTATAGTTAGGGGCGTACGCTTTTGGTGATTGCCTTAGTCATGATACCATTGGGCACGCATTTCTTTCGAGACGGACCACACGTGTAGGCAGAGGGGGGGGGGGGGGGGGGGTGCTCAAGAGGTTGGTGCACTGGCATTTTGGTGAACCGGTACGGTATGCACGATCTCGGTAAATAACCGGGCGAGGAACGGTCTGAGTGTGGGCTCCGGACAGAGTATGGCCACCAGGCCGGTATCGATCAGCCTTTTTTTTTCTGCGGTGCAGTGGCGATGGAGGTTGCAGGAGACTTGTAGACTGTGCGCAGGGGGGGGGGGGGTGCTCAGCTCATGTCATGCATGGCCGTAGTCGTACGACGATAGACCCTCGCATCCCTACAATGCGGGGGGTGCAATTCTCACAATTCTTGCGCGAAACGCAGGAGGGGGGTTGCATCGTGGTCTGCACTACGGCCGCGGTTTCAGCGAAAACAAATCTCCGGTGGCGCACCCTCCCCTTAGTACGCTGGATAGACCCAGGGTTAGTCTCGTCCAGCAAACGTATAGGACACGGACGGGTGAATGTTAGACGGGATTCGTTGTTATCGCGTTTCGGCTGTGTCGGCGTCTGATGTGAGGCCGCGCTCAAGCGATTTATTGCACGGGTATGCAGTGATATTGACAGCGCATACTCGGTTTACGGCGGTGGCAAGAGTCGTATGTACCGGCGGCCATTTAATTAACTGTCATAGCGTAGAATGTTTAAGCGTGATGTAGTTTTAGCTTTTTTTATGGGAAATCGTTGCTTCTGAAACTTGGAGAACCGCATTTCGTTTTTTTTCATGTAGCGTTTCATGCATTCGTTGTTATATACCTGGCACGACGTACTCGTAGCATTTTGTTGTTCGCAATTATATTTGGTAATGTGTTTCGCAAGTACCGGCAGTATAATATTGCTGCAGCTCGCCCCAGTCATGCACGGTGATGATAATGTGAGTACACTACGGGTATGTTTGTACCAGGTATTGACTTAATTTTTTACGTTATGTACTCATACCTTTTTTCTTTTTCTTTTTCTTACGATAGCTTCGACAAGAGTGGCGCCCTTCGATGAAGGAAGCCGCGTCGCTCTGACCTCCGGAAAAGGCCGCAACGACGTCAGTTTTTACTGGAGGAGTCCTCTTTTAATAAAAATATGCCGGAAAGCTACGAGTACCACGCCACGACAAAGTGAACTGTGTGTATGACCCCTGGGCGCGAGGCCAAGCTGGATTGTAAGGCAAGGAAGGGCGTTCGGTGCAGTCTTCCCGCTTTTGTCTTAGAGAAGGAAGGGCGTTCGGTGCAGTCTTCCCGCTTTTGTCTTACAGAAGAAGGTTGACGCACTGCAAATGGAAAAAAAATCCAGCACAACAAAGCAGGAGATGTATGTGTAAGAGGTGACGACCGAATCGCCCACCCTTGACCAATATAATATCGGTCAGATTCGCTGGTAGGCCGAACACGGCATATCGGGATTGTTTTTCTCCAGCTACTGGACGGTACATACACATATAAGCGTCCCACACGACTTCCCACGCAGGCTTTCACGAGGGTGACCAGACAGCCCCCCGCACGGGCTTCCACGCGAGCTCCGATGCGGGCTCCTGGGCAGGTTCCAACTCGGGGTCGGAGTCCCTCGCGGGGCCCTACACCGGCTCTCACGGGTGTTAGCTACGCTCCCAGACGGGTTCCCACCCGTCCCCACGCGGGTTCCCACATGTTTCGCGTAGGAAATTGGGAGCCTTCCCGAGGTGGCACAAAGAGGGAAATTGCCACAGAAAGCTCAGTATTATACATTTTCTCGGCAGCTCAAGGCACAACACACCTTCCGGTGCACCGACTCCTCTTGTCTACGTACGTACGATACTCGGGTTGCTTTCCGCCGGTCGTTGTACATCGGTGCCTTGGCCGCTGTGAGCGCTGCCGAAGTAAGGTGTACCAGTAAAGTACCAGGCGTTACGTTGTGGTGTTCTTCCGACTCGCCCTAAAGACGGATGGATGTCCTTGAGTTAGTGGAAGCTGTCCTTTCGGCCGCCCGGGTGCCTTTGGAAGAATGCCACCAAAACACCCTGCGGAGCCGTGCGACCCCCCCTCACCGATCTTAGGCCCCCCAAAGGGTTGGGGGTTAAGGCTAGGGCTAGGGCTGGCGCTGGGATCGGGTTGGTCTGTGCCGACGTCCAGGATAGAAAATGACCACGGACGATGTCCGTCACGAACTTCGTTTCATCCCCGTCCTGCATTTAGGGCGAGCCTAGGTTTCCCCTATACACAGTCAACTAACTGGCGCGAAACACCCTCTACTAACACCGTTTTCTGTCAAAACCGCTTTGTCCGGAAAAAAACGACTTTAAGCAGACCAAAGCGCGGTGGACAATACTAGCAAATTGCTGAAATATACACTGCACTCGTTGAAGTGTCGAATAATGGAATCAAGACGTGCCCCTAACTACTCACTCACCCCCACCCACCCAGTCACCCACCCACCCACCCACCCACCCACCCACCCATCCACCCAGCCACTGCAGGCATCGGCAGCGACACTGATAGCCACATGGAGGTTATCCATCCGTACAAACGACGACATTCCGTTTTATATTGAAAGCACGATTTCCAAGATTGAGATTAGATACTCCTGTTTTGTGGTCTGATTTCGCTTCAAAAACTATTTCCAAGATTGAGATGAGATACTCCTGTTTGTCGTCTGTTCGCTCTCTTTCCACGTCTGTTTTCGTACAGCACAGCCACACGGCCTACACTTCGAATCCCACCAGTAGTAGTAGTGCAAGCGCTCCTCCTGGTTGCCTCCCCTCTCTCCTCGATCTGCTACGTTAAAAAAAAAATAATACCACTACAAAACCCTGCACGAGCTCTACGAGATATAACCCCGGGCGCACCCTGTAATGAAGTTAAGACGTGCGTAAGCTACTATTACGGAGGTCCATAGTAAATGCTAGTAAATAGAGCCTACGGTACACACAAATACCTAGACATTTTCCTATTTTTACTAACAAAAATGGGTCCTATTTACTATGGCCCCCCGTAATACTTGAGTGCCAAAAAACAGAAAATAGAAAAACAGGAAGTGTAAAATAGCAGCAGAAGAACGCACGCACGCACACGCAGCAGCAAAGCAGCAACGCACGGCAACGCTCGGATGGGTGCGTCAGCTCTGGGCAACGTTGCGGGCCAGGGGGGGGGGTAGTGGGGGTGGGTGGCACATTGTTAGGGTATAAAACAACGCCGTCTCGAGTGTGGTCGTGGTAGGAAAGGGCGCACAAAACGCGTCACGTCGTCTCAAAATTACGTAAAACAAAGACGACCTCATGGGGGGCATCGCTTTCAACCTCAAACGAGTTTCGTCAGTACTACTGTTGTTACAGGGCTGCGGAAGGAAGCTGAGTAGGGTGAGACGTTCACAGTCACAAGCTGAATAGATTTGATTTTAATGGTTTAGGGGATCAGAGTTCCTCACGAGCTGACCTTGGCTGACCTGACAAGAGATTGCCGGGTTCAACGTTGAGTAGGCGTTGATTCATTGATTGATGTCTACCCCCCTATCTATCTATCTATGCAGAACCGCAGTCAGTCGTATATATGGGAAAGCTAGCCGGATGAAGATCGAGAGATCATCATGAACGCGCGTCTGAAGGGGTAGTAAGGGTTTTCATTAATCCTTGCCTATAAGGATGGGGACCGAGATCTGCCATGCGCTTTTCGGCCGCAAGAAGAAGAAGAAGACTCTTACGGGGGATCATAGTAAATAGGACCAAATATTATTAATAAAAATAGGTAAATATATGGACTTTTGTCTATACCGTAGGTTCTACCAGGTATTTACTATGGCCCCCCGTAAAGGTGTAGTACAAGAAAGTCGTGGGTGAACGCGAGGACGCCATTTCGGGGGAACATACTGTAGCAAGAAAAACCAAACGCAGTGTGTAAACATACAGGGATGTATATTGTTTTGGGCCCATCGTGGGTTTTGATTATACGATTCTTACAACATATGCCCACCCTGTAATAGGACGGAAAAGAAGGATCGGGGCGCCCGGCCTCGCGGGGTGGCTGGCACGCGGTTGTCGATGGAGGAGCATCGCAGAAACGAGTGACGAAGAGATATTATGTGCTGGGCTGTTTTGGTAGCAGCAGCATAATAAGTTTGCGTTTATCTGCATGTTTTCGATTGATATTGTGTTCATGAAATGTCATCAAACCAGTGTTGGGGGTTCGGCGGGAGCCCTGCGTACGCGGCGCGAAGGACCTCCTCCGTGAGAGAGAGAGAGGGAGACGGCGGAGCGCTTGGTTCCGATCGAATGGAGAGAGCGGCCGTCAAAATTCGATCTTACCCTTTGAACAGTCGGTCGATGTCCTACCTATAATGTAGCAGTATGATGGAAAAAACATTTACCACACTTAGGTATTATTTGCAGTAGTTATTCACCATGTAGTAGCTGGATTGGACGGATGGACGGGAATACCTAACACGCCGGGTAGGTCACGATCTACACCATCTACTGTATATCCTAGCCTGCCGCCATGAGATGTGGTTTTGTGTACAATCTTTATACATCGTTCAGCTCTGATCCAGGAAACCTGTTCTAGATACATGCATCAAATTCCCGAATCGGCATGTAACTGTCAAAACTGAAGAGGCATCACGAACAGTACACGGATCCCACCCGACAACATGATGAGCTACTGTAGATTACTGTATACGTACAGAATAGGAAATGATGTGCCCTGGAAAAGACCTAGTATACCATGACATGGGGACCAATCATCATTTTCCCGACGTGTGAAGCATTAACATTTTGATTGGACGGGTACAGACGCATGCTACGTACGGTAGCCTGCATGCAGGTGCACCATGTTTCTGCCTTCTGAGGGTGGTTACTTGAGGAGCTCTATACTAATAGTAAGTCAAAACCTGATTTTGGAGGGAACTAAGAGCGCTATGACACCCGATGGACTATCCTATCCCATGGCCTAAGCATAATATGAAAAATATTGCGACAAAAAAATGAATTCCCGACAAATTTGGGTTAAGGAGCCCCGGCATTCAAAAACGGTTTCAGCCAAAAAAAGGTATACCTTATACCTGCATCGTAGCAGGCGTCTGTCTACAGTTAGACGTTCCGTCGCAGAGGACCCCAGTAAACGGGGGAACTATCCTCAGTTATGACGTACTACTACGCAGATGAGAACTTGCCGACCGAAGTAGAGTACGAGTAGTACGTAGAATTGGACCAAAATATGCCGACAACCCCATGTCCAACAAAACAGGGGGGGGGGGGGGTTGAATGTCCTTTTCGTCCGTATATCTCGCGGAACGAGCCCGTCCTCTAATAGTTGTGCGGTCTCTGTTGACGACTACAAATATCTACGTATGCGTGTTACTTTAACTCATAAAATTCCTACACAAAACGTATGCGTGTTACTTTAACTCATAAAATTCCTACACAAAAAAGAACGAGTTAACCTCAAGCACCGGCAAAACACACTTCGTATTGTTATTTAACATACCTGGTATTTAATAGTAAAACCAGAACAAAATATGGGGCGTAAACATCAGGGGGGTACCTGGTGCATTGTTTACGGGTTCATCGTGGGTTCTGGCTACTATGTGCTACTATTGTATTATGGCCCCGGGTACTAACAACAGTAGTAGTCTACCAGGTTACAACTTTGCCGGTTTGAAGGAAGGGAGCTGAAGACGGGTGGGCGTGTCTTATCTATGCAAAACATAGATAGTAACGAAGCCCATCGTTTCGGGAGAGACAAGAAGTAGAAGTGCGTGTCACGGAAATCGAACACGAAGAAGGTCGTCCACGCGACAAGGTCAAGTTTGGTCGCTAGTAGTCCCCGGTTTACTGGGGTCTCTTGACACGAACATTCAAATAGATGTAATACTGTTGTTCGTCCGGCCGTGCCGTGAAACAAACAAGCGCTACTCGTACTTGAATCAAATAATGGAGCCTGTCGGAAACAATGAATGACTGCTGCAGTGCAAGGAACACTCTTCACTCGACTGAAGCATTATGTTCAGGGTCATTTTAGGCCAACCACCGGCAGTAGCAGCAGTAGCAGCAGCAGCAGCAAGAGTACCGAGCAAAGGACCAATCGTACGAGTAGCAGCAACGACCATAATAACAACAACCCAGCTCCCTCAAACACACGGCGCGTACACAGCACCACCAACCAACCAACCAACCAACCAGATCGATACTGATGGTTCGGTACATAGCACAGGTTGCACAGACAGTACGGTGCAGGCAAAAGACGGCACAAGCACGCACTGCTGCCCTCTCGGCCGGCTGCAGGGGTTGACCTACGTATTGCTTCTATTCGCTGTCAACAGCAGCAGCAGCAGCGGCAGTACCACCAACAATCCAATATATACCAGGTATGCCGCAGCATGATTATTGTACTAACGATTTGTGTGTTACTGATAGTACGTACATATACGGGACCGATACTTTTAAATCCCGGCAGCTCAGCTCAAACAGCAAGAAAAAGCAAAATCGCAAAAACCTGCAGCTGTGGATTTGCTCTCGTTCGTTGACGGCGCGGGCGATGCGTGTTACGTTGATAGTTGGGTTTGGCGCCACCGATGGCATTGCCTTAGCCGCGAATCAGCCCGAAAAACACAAGGGAGAAAGAAGGGATTGCAGCATATGTGTGCTTCTGCGCCTTCCCGACAAACTAACTCCAAAAAACGATAGGGATAGATAAAACTATATTAGTTGATGCTCCTCCAGTTTTGCAGCACAAAACGAAAAGCAAAAAAATGCTCGTAACAACCAACCAGTTACGTACAGGCCTCAAGATATACCCCCTACTCCTACGATAGTAGAGCACAGGTCCCCAAATATTTACAAACCTTAGATTACCCACCAAGAACAATATACTAGCGCCACCTTCGTGATGGCGCAAACACGCCCTTGAGGCATCATAGCACGCAGAAAGACGGAAGCGCGCCGAAAACAAAAAGAGAAAAGGATTAAGTTTCAACCCCCACCACAAGACCATCGCCAACAGTGCGACTGGGTCGGCTACATCCGCGCAAACCTT
Organism: Saccharina japonica; assembly: GCA_008828725.1. NCBI lineage: Eukaryota > Phaeophyceae > Laminariales > Laminariaceae > Saccharina > Saccharina japonica. The sequence goes on along the minus strand of MEHQ01002748.1, from coordinate 318,439 downwards.
AAGCGGGGCAGCCGCCAACTCCCTTCCCGGCGAAGCGCCTCGATGGCACTACCTTCCTGCAACCGCCAGCCAAGCAGAGAGGGAGACAATGGGGGGCCGGGGCCCCACTGCAGCATGTTTGCATCGTCCTCTCGGTCCATTGCCTGCCGTGGCAAAGCGTTCAATCACCCGAATACCATCTGGTACCCGTCATAGTGTCAAATGTGACGGCCCACTTATTTATCTCTACGACCACGTTGTACGTACGTGACAGAGTCGAACCACGGGTGCCGACTGGATGCCAAAAACCAACTATCAACCGACGGCATGTCGGTAACGACAAACCCTACTGATCCACGCCATTTGCGGCGTGTCCGGCCCGGCGCGGTTGCTTGAGAGCAATCACGCCGCGTGACCGTCAACATAACCCCTGCCGCGCAGAGCTTATCGTTCGCTCCTACTACTGCCAGGTGAACCGGGTATTGAGACGATAATTAGGCTGAACCAGTAAAAAGAAAAGACGTACGAAGCATATATATATAGAACAAGGAAAACAAAAGAGAAAAAAAAGGCGCTGCTTTTTACGCTGTACAACCGGTACCCCCTCCAGACATCACTCGAAAAAAAGGGAACAAAACGCGCCGTGGCTGCTGCAAGGCTACAGTAAAGCTCCACTCTGCTCTAACAATAGAAGACGCCAATACGACGACCAAGAGCAAAAGCTACGGCGCCAAAGAACAGAACAGAACAGAACAGAACAGAACACAATAACGCCTCGCCAACAAAGAGACCAACATGGCCACTACTGCTATATTTCAAATCATACAGTTGCGCGCTTTTAACGAAGGCCGCGCGAACGAGACTCAACACGGCAGCTGGAAGCGCTGCCAGCGCTCAGCGCTCGAATTCAGACTCTCAAAAGCACTTCTCGTCAAAATCGCGGGACCCGTCCCGCGTGCCGTGCCTTTCGGCTTCCGGTCGAGCTGACCTATACTGCGAAACGCCTGACACCCGGCTGATCTGTCTCGTTCCCCACCCCCTCCCGCTTTGCGCCGCCCCCAGCGCCTGATCAAGAAACCAACGCATGTACGCCTTAGCTTGCACAACTAGCAGAAAGAAACGTGAAATGGCCCAGCATCACAACATAATAACGGTAATATGTACACCGCTACAACAAGCGTGTTCGACCACCACTTCCCCCACCCCCAACAAAGACAACATCAACAGCAGCGGCACAAAGAAGGAGGAGGACAGACCACCCCCGAACGAGCTGGATCCGATCATGCTGATCAAGGTCGGGAAGGACCACCACCGTTTCGTGAGACCTAACGGAAGGGTGGTGATGTACAACCTGGACTCCCTGGTGGACTACTTTATCAGCACGGGGGACTTCCTTGAGCCCGAGACTCGGCTGCCGTTTTCCGACGATGAGCTTCGGACAATCGATATGAAGGTAGGAGGTGGTGGTTTCGTTTTCTGTTTTACGTCTCATAGTGGTAGTGAGAGCGCAGGGTTACGCAGTCCGGCTTGGAAAAATCGTGGAAGGTTGCGTACGCTGTATCTTTTCACCTCGTTGCTTGCCCGGAACAGCGCGGAATCACTTTCTGCCCGACCTTATCCCGCGGTTGACACTTTGATGACGACCACCCCCCCCCCCCCCCCCCCCACTCCCCCCTGGTTACACGGTGGGATCCGAGCATCGAAGTGTTCATATCGCTCGCTCCGGGCTTGCCATCGGTGGAGTTTCAGGTCGCCTATCGGCCGATTGCCACGCCACGGACCACGCCGTTTGTTCCTTTGAGAATGCCGTCAAAGCTTGCCCTCTACTCCTTTATACCAGGGATTTGCCGTATGTTTGGGAAATAATCAGTATAAGCGACGTCCACGGCAGCCTGTTAATAACAGTCCATGCCCTCCTTAAACCTCGAATTCTGACAGGCAAAAGCGGCGGGCCTTTCAAAGCCGAGCGTCCTGGAAGCGAAGCGGGATCCCAGGCGCTACGCCGAGCAAAAGTTCCAGCAAGACGCGCTCGTGGGTGAGATACGGGCGGTGAATGCAGAAGGTTTTTGTTTGGATTTGTTTTTCTCCCGTACGTTACCAAGGTTCTCGTGGTGCTGGCGAGGCAGATCTAGACACCGGTGGTAATGCTATAGCGTTGCCGAGCCACCTTTCTCTGTGGGAGTTCAATCTTATCACTATTTCGTACCAGGTACCTGGTACCTGCTATATGTCGTGTTTCAGTTATGAGTACAGACATGCTTGCGGTTTGAAGTGTTGAAAAAACATGCCGCCCCGTTTTTTTTTGTCTTTTTCTGACCCCTGAGACGAAAAAACGGTCGTAGTGGGAAATAGGGATAAGAGGAAAGATGTGGAGAATGATGAAGAAGATGACGGAATGTGCGAGAAGTGCTGTGATGTTGGACGGGGAAATATCGAAGTACGTTGATATCTTACAGGGAGTTGCCCAGGGATGTACGCTATCACCTAACCTATTCAAGGTATACATTAATGACATGATAGTAGCAGTAGAAGCAGCATCGCAGGGAGTCACGGTGGGGGAAGATACGGTGTCGGGATTGATGTTTGCTGATGATTTCGTTTGCATATCAGAAACACCCGAAGGACTGCAGAAACAAATAGAGAAGGCAATAGAGTACACCAGGAAGTGGAGAGTGACGGCGAACGTAAAAAAGTGCGCAGTAGTTGTATGTAACGAAGATAAGGAGAGTCCGGTAACTTGTAAGTGGAAGTGGGGAGAAGATGAATTACCGATCGTAGACCAGTATACGTACCTTGGCGTAGAAATCTCAAAAGATTGCTCTTGGGATGCACACATAAATAAAATAATAGGCAAGGGTAAGGCACACGTAGGCAAGATGGAAGCAGTCCTAACAGACTCGCACCTTGACACTAGAATTAAGAGATGTATACTGATGAATGTGATTGTACCAAAGCTAGAATATGCAGGAGAAGTATGGGAAGGGAACGCGAAGCTCGTAAAACAGCTGGAAACAGTACAGATGACAGCAGCTAAAAAAGTACTAGGATGCTCAAGTACGACGAGTAATACAGTATTGAGAGCAGAACTAGGAATGCACCCACTTAAGACAAATAGAGACGTGCGTAAGTTGAAATGGCAATATAAAGT
>MEHQ01002748.1:222812-310312 GCA_008828725.1 Saccharina japonica | reverse complement strand
GTTACCTCTCTCCTACTGCCACGAGGGGGCGGGGACCTTGTGCAGCCTCCCAAAACAAGCAACGCTCAGAGTTTAAAGTTTGCAAAGAGCACTATTGAACGTACTACTTGTACGTTCAGTGGGGTACCTATTAATAGCGGTCCAAGACACATGTCAAAAGAGAACCCTATTAGGCAACATAAACTATTTGTATCTCTTCCTCTTTATGCCCAATATCTCGTGATGTTAATCGCATGTATCAGAGCGATTGACATGGTACTGTAATTCGTACATACCAGGTACCAGGTACTGTACCTCTTATCGCGTGATTGCGTCATGGATGGATGGGGCATTTCCGCCATTTAGTCAGTCAGTCAGTCGAAACGTAACGAAGCCAACGCTACCTCACCCTGCCTGGCTCAAACAAACGCATCTCACTCGCAACTCTGCAACAAGCACACCACAGAAGGAAGTCCTTACCACAAACATGCTTGCGTTCCTCTACAGCCGACTACCTGCGCGCTCCACCACACACTTGGACTCCTACAATGCCCGCGGGGTTCCCAGACCGACCCACCCCTATCGATCAGAGACCCATATATACCTCCAAGGAGGTTAATCTCACTATCTAAAGCTCTCCTCGGTGGCCCTTCAACCGGTACTACCTTTATTAATATTTCTCCGTGCCTTCAATCGTGATCAAGCCACACAAAGCCCTCCACCACGCTCGTGTCGATGTTCACGCGCCTGTCCTTCTGGCGCGACAGACATTGAACACCGAAACACGCCGTGCACAGCGCGATTGGCAGTCGCGATTTTGCAATCAGCCGAGAGCCGGAGGCGGCACGGCGGTAGACTTTCTCGCGTGGGCGTGGGTGATGCTAAGGTAGACCTTAGTACCAGCGCCCGAGCAAGCGACACCTGCCCTTCCCACGAGAGCCTTCCCTCTGAGACCGTTTATGCCAGAGGGTACCTATTCAACCCCAAACGCAACAAAAGCAACAGCTAAAGCAAGCTGAAGCACTATTAATATCAAATAGTATTAGTGAGGTACGAGACTCCCTACGAATCAGAGAAAGGAAATGCGTATTATATTTATACCAGCCATCTCTGCCTCGTTATGATACTGACGCGTGTGCGTAGCAGTACCCAACCAGACATGTCGGTACTCGTATGATATGAATACGTACTATTAATATTAATAATATACCTGTAGTGTTGGGCCTTGCTTACGTACGATCGTATTATACCTGGTATGTAAGCTTTTGTAAAGAAGCTGCGTGCACACTGCCAGGCAGTGCCGAATTCGCGGCACAGAGCAATCAATAAAAGCATGCTGCTCTGTGTGACACGTGCGGTCATGGGACAGCAGCCGGGAGACTGAAGAAGTGTTGATGGCATGACGACAGCAGTACGATTGGCGGACTGACTACTACTACTTGTACTAACAGGCATACTACTACTGCCGTGTGGGCTGCTTGCAGCATTCCCAAGACCTGCACCACGCATGGATCACAAATTCGTAAATACAACCAGTGCATAATTTTGGCGTAATGTATGCTCTTTTCACCAGGTTGTTATATACGAGCAAATACAGGGTCATGTAGCATTGATGGTACTACTGTCTGGGCATGTAATAGTGCTGTAGTTCTATGATAGGGCCGAGGCAGCAAACTCACGTTCGATCGGAGGTGGACGAAGAGCGCAGGCTTGGAGAGTGTGGATACATCTTGGGCGTCGATGTGAGCTTGTCTCGCCAGCCTGCTTCGAGAGAGATGCAGGAAGCAAGCGGGCACAGAAGACATGAATGGAAACCGGTATATACGTGAGAGAACGAAGCTTTTAGATTTACTCACAGCAGGCATGTATCGACATATAGGATCGATAGGATTTTATTATACCAAGATTACTATGGAGCAAAGGCGAAAAAGGCGGAGAGTTTTTATTGCAGTTCGGATTTTGAAGTTTCAGATCGTCGTGTACAAAATAAATGTACGAACTGCTACTTCTTTTTACTACTTACTGCTATACGTACTGCTGCACCAAAGTAGAAGGCGCCTAGGAGCACGGTGCGACATAGGGATGGCGCAGCGGGACCCACGCTCATGAGAGAGAGGGCCACGTGGGCACCACTACGAAGGGCACCAAGGCCGCATCGGGTTCAATGGGCAAATCGTCCGTGCTGTGATGCAATAGCTGTTGACGGCCAGGCGGGGATGCCCCCAAAATGTCAAGCGGCGGCGTGGTTGAGCTTTGGCATTTTTTTCCTATCACGTAGGGCACAGAAAAATTCCCAGCTCAACCCAAGGACCATGCTCTCTGACTCGGCTTCCCGGACCGAGACAGGCGGCTACTCTCACGTGGCCTTGCTCACGAGATGGCGCATCTACTGCAGCTAGAACTGGTGAGTGGGCTCCCAAAGGCTACCAAGGAACGCTAGCTGCTGCTGCTGCTGCTGCTGCGACTGCTGCTACTGCTGCTGCTTCTGCTGCTGCAGTGCTTACCCCTGAAGCACGTGGAGCGATGGGCTTGACCTGGTCTCCATGCTGGTTGCTTTTAGCAACTTCGAATTCTTCGCGTCGGCCGCCGGTCGCTCCTCTGCCAGGACGCAGCCTTCCGAAGCCCGCGGCTAAGGTCCAGCTCTGGGGAGAGGGCAGGGAGAGGAGGGGCGCCGGAGCTACGACGGTTCACGGACAGGCTGCAACGAGAAATATGGGACGTGTTTGAAGTCGCAACACTGGGAAAAACATCAAAAGCTCGCTCATAGGACCAATAGACAGGTCGCTGGCATCGAGAGTAGACGTATGCGTAAATCCCGAGCAGGGTGCCTCGTGAGTCGCACCTTTCCTGGGTGTTGTGGGGATCGCGCTGTCGCCTGTGCAGGTATGCCGGTACAGTCAGCCAGTACGTAGCAGAATATGCGATGCTCTTGCTGGGTTGACTTTTCCAGCTGTACTGCACTTGCTCGTGCGTTTCTGGGAGCTATCGCGTGTTTTCAAGTCCGCGCGCACATGTAACCGTCAGAAAAGAACGAAAAATATCGCGCGGCGTCTTCTTCGTCGTGTGTATACTACATTTACTATGCTAGTCTGTACCTGGTATACTTTACGACCAGCTACACTGCTGTTGTTGTGCGTCTACTTTTTACTTGCCCCTGATGTGTGATACGATCCGGTCGTTGGCAGCCATCCTCTATCCTTGAATTCGAGTGGTTGGCGTGTCGCCTGCGCGTGTCCTGCCGTGTTACATTGCATTAATGTGGCCGTTCATGGCGCCACTTCCTCCTTCGTGCACAGCAGTAGTAGTACAGCATACAGCAGCACCACATTATGTCGTAGTGAACTTCACTTGCAGTGTCACAGCAGTGGGTAGTTTATAGACACAGGCAAACGATATACTGCTACGAGGTACGTCCTACGTGGCTCGAAATAGTACTCGTAGAAGGCCTTGCAATCGTACATATATACGAGTATCCGTATGCGTTTTTATTAGCGTGTGGCGTTTAATATGTATGTTCTATCTCGTAGTAAAATAATAATAGTTGTATGTACGTAAGTATGCACACATGCGTCATCGATCTACTACTTGTACTCGTACTACTGTTGGGTTTAATGTCGAGATTCAGATCGTATGACGTGTATTCTCATCCCGCACTCCTTCCTACGAGATACCAGGCGGCTGCTTCAGAAACGGGCAAAAGAGGAGCCGATGAAAAATGAATTGAAGCTGCGCGTTATGCCTAGCCGCAGTATTGTGACAGTAAAAGTAGCAAAATATATCGCATAGTTAGATGATGCCTCGCTCCTCCGACCGGCCATCATGCGCACTGAACGGCACATACTCTAAAGTGTAGTTCGCGACAAGAGGTGTATCTACTAATAGTGGCCGTTGTTCTTGCGTTTGATCGTGGGTATTATCCGAAATACAAACAATGTGCGAGTAGTCACACACAGCGGCAGTCGCTCTTCTAAAAAAAACGCCCCCTTACGACAAAAACATACCGGGAAACATACCGGGGATTTATCGTATACCCGGCCCGGTGCTTTGAAGCACGCGCAATGTCGTTGCACGCTGTCGATCCAGGGTTCGGCTTACCAAGCTTGACATCTCGAAGCCGTTAAAAACGAGCGCTACCCTCCCTCCGTCCTTGTTTGGACCACATCTCAAACTTCTTTATATACCCCGATCCATTGACAGGTCCTCTAGAAAATCTAGAACCACAGTAATAACCCATCATGCATTAAACTGCTGCAGTTCCACCAGGGAGTTCCAAGTGAAGAAGGCCTGCAGGCAAGTGCCTTGTCCAACCAACTGCAGCCAAAAACTCTGGACGCCTCCATGTATACCACTCTCTACACATAGCATCGGCTACTGCCCAAGGGGGGCAAACGAACATGCTCTATCATACAGTTGGTCGTGGCTAATCACGAGCACGCCGCTAGAATGAGCCTCAGCATCTCTTCCGATGACAGCACCCCCTCTTCCTTGGCCACCGTGAACTGCTTCGGGTTAGCCTTTGCCGCAGTCTCGACGGACTCGGACGAAAACGTCGTAATGAAGGCCCCCTTACCCATCGTATTGGCCTGTCGGGTCACAAAAACGAAACCACAAAGTGAGTAAAACATCACGCGGTATTTTATGCAGGATTATGACTACCAACTCCAACTCCCTCGTTCCTTGCGAAGGGGGTATCGAGTGTGTCCAGTGAATATGGGGGGGGGGGGGACAATCACGAGATTCGACAGGCGAAGCACTGCAAAATTGACACCCATGCAGCACCAGTTGAACCAAAATGGGTCCTGTTGGTAACACAAGGCAACAAAGCCGGAATTGGGACTTTATGTACACATGTACTTTGATGTGCAGTCCACAGTTAGGCTGTCGCTTAACGAACCAAGATTGGCCCGGAGATGAGTTTCACGGCGCTCTCGTACGCAAAAAACAAAACGCCGGAGATACCCTTTCAAGAAGAATGGCGATCACCATGCTCACCAATGCGATATCGTTGTCGTCGTCTCCCATGGAAGCACAGCTTTCCAACGGGATCCCGAAGTGTTCCGCCGCTATGTAAGCTGCGGCGTTGTGCTTGCCGCTCAGCTCGGGACAAATGTCCACCAATCCAAAGTTCGTCACCACGAGAAGGCCAGAAGGCAAGGAGTCCAATAAATTCTTCACGGCAGCTTCGCCGCCTCGCTCGTCCTCTAGCTGCGTGTCTTCCCCCATCCCCTCGGCATCGTCTCTGCTCCTCTTCTTTGTGCTGGTACCGGCTTTGACCTTAATCCTGTCCACATAAATCAAGCAAAAGTGTATCCATCCTTAGCCGGACTCCAAACACGATGCGTATCTTGTTCGGATATATTTCAGCAGTAGCTTGAGTGTGCTACATATCGACAGGTCGGCCACGTTGCGTATCAACCCAACCCAACCACGCCTGCACAACAAGGACACCACAAGCTGCTCGCTTACACAGACACCCTTGCGCATTTCGGCACTAAATCGTGTCTTACCTCAGCATTGTGTAGTACGTGTTCGTATCCACCTCAAACCCCTCGGAAACAGCCTTCCGGTACAGCTCCCAGAGCGGCCCCTCCCTATCCTCCGGCTCCTTCGCGTCTTGAGACGCCGGCCCCGTCACGCCCTCCATCTTCCTCCTCCACTGCAAGTCCTCTGTCAGCGCGGACTCAGGATGAGCGGTGAGCGACGGATCGCCAACTACCGATGCTAAATCCGAGGGGACGCCACTAGAGCTGCCGACGGTGTTTCCGCCCTCGCCCTTAGAAGCTTCTACGCCCTCCGTCGCAGCCTCTTGCGGATAGAAAATTCGCCCCCCGTTTTCGATCACGTAGGCGTCTGCCCGCGGGAGGTAGGGGAGGCGTTTGACAAACGTAGAGTATCGCGTCCCCGAAACGAGGACGAGGCGAGCGCCGCTCGAGCGCACGCGGGCCGCGAGCTTGAGGGTTTCGACGGAGATGCGAGCCATGCGTCCAGTGAGAGAGGCTGGCAGGGAGATTACTTCAGGGAGCCCCGGTGCGTTGGTGCCGTCTTCGTAGTAGTGCACCATCGTTCCTGCGTGGTTTTCCAAGGGGGTAGGGTGGGGGGGGGGTACTCATTGTCATGCAAGGCCGTAGTTGCATGACCATGGGCCCTCCCATCCCTACAAAGTTGGGACGGAGCTCGTTGGGGTTTCACCGACCAGGCAGACATTGCCAGCATCAAGCGCGAAGCGACCCGAGGCGGTCGGCGAGTTGCACGAAGAGAGAGCTGCATCCTACTATGAACCGCTTGTGAGGGCGAACGAGGCACCTTGTAAGCATTTTTTTGCATATGGATGATAGTGTCGAATGTTTTTAGTTGTTTTCGGGGTGGCAAAAGAGAAAATGTGTCATGTGTAGCTATGCGGGGTACTCGGCTCCAGTTCGTACTTTGTTTTAAAGTACAGAGGTCACTACAAAGCATTGCTGTTTTCCTGGGAATCCTGCAGACGTAGTGTAGTCTCGTCTCGAGTGGTTGAAGTGATAAATAAAGCGACATCAAAATTTGCACCCTCTATGGAAAGCAGTGCGTTCGCTCATAGCAGAGGACGATTCAATCAAGGGTGCGAGGTATCTGCTCCACACTGCACAGGAAAGCAGAATGGACCACGAGCACAGCACGGGCCGTGTAGATGGTGTGGATAATTATCAATGAAGGAGCACAGAAAGCATACATACTGCTGTAGCGTTCACGATAGAGCGAGGCTAGACAGGACAACAAGAAAAAAAATCAAGCAGACTCACCGTCGATATCAGAGAAAAGGCACTTGATGCTCCCAGTTGCTCCATCGCTGCGTGGCGGAAGCAGAAATTTCATTCGAGGCAGGTGGCGTTTCGAAGGTTCAGCTGATAAAAAAAACGCCACACTATATACACTACTGGCAATTGCTGTGGATATGGATATAACTGTTGCGATACGTGATCCCACCAAGTAATTCCTGTTTCCAGCAGCTGGCGGAGTATTCTACAGCAAGGGTAATATTATACCGGTACGATGACCGAGTACTGCTGTGTACACGTGCTTCGTATTATAAAAGAGCGTCTATCGAGGTATGCTTTGTTTTGTCGCGCGGCCTCCGCGACTTTTTACTCGCAGTTTAACCACTTCCCCTTCATCGTGAAAGCAGCAGTAAGGGGTAAGGAGGGCTACAGTAGGAGTAGGAATACAGCAGGCAGAACGTGCTGGCAGGTCTTCGGCCCGATAAAGACAATGCCAGTAAGCATGCCGTTTCCCAAAACCTCGTACTTACGCACGAATAGCGGACTGCCGCCCGTCGCGGCTTTGTTTGCCTGCCTTCCTGCCTAGTGCACGTGTTGACGGAGTTTCCCCGCCCACGCGGTCAAGGGACACTGCATGAAGAAACATTTCTCAGGTATCGATCACTGCTGCGGCGAGCCCTAGCCCACCGGCCATTCACTCGCAATGCAGAATGCAGACTACAATCAACAATTCGATGTTCATAATACTTGAAGCACAGCATATATGCCATTTACCAGGTACCGTACACTCGTGCTCGTGGCTCAACATTTTCCCCGGCAACGCGGGCAATTACATAGTTACTATATTCCAGATTCCCCGCAGACCTCGGAATCTGCTCTGGACTGCTGTGTCCTGTACTGCACGGCGACGGTAAGCCCCCTCCAAGGCGATGCGCTCATGTACGCGATCACAGAGGTCATGTTCACGAATGCACAGCAGGAGTGTACAGTACGCCGAGAGACAACCGTGGCTGAGTCCCTACTATAAATAGTCCCTACGATGATGAAACATACCTTTATGGTACGTGGTACAGTACCAGGTATCAGGTAACATGTACCCACGATACCTGGTACCAAGTACTGAGTGGCTCTTAGATCATTACGATACGAGTATTCTCTTGTTCCCAGCAGGTGTTGTTGTTGACCTCGTTGAGCTCATTGTCATCACAATGTACCCCGTGGACACGAGTCACGACCCTCCTCAGAGCACTACGAGTACGTTCAGAGCACCAACTACTATTAATACTGCTGATGTCTCCTGTCTACAGCAGTATTTACAGGAGGGTAACATTCACCAGGTATGAAGCCCGGAACAGGGCGATTCTGAGGAAGTTGATGCTACCAATTTTATCTCTTCACTCTCCAGTGAATCTAAGCTGCCCCAACAGCCTGCGACCGGAATCTCCATCGGATATCCACAAACGAGACAACGAAGATTGTGCCCCGTGCTGCTGCATCGCGCGGACTATTAATTTGCTGTTGCGACACGTTAAACATATATACTCGTAGGGATGGACAACGGTGCCACTGAAAGTAAATCCTGCGCACGTACGGTACGTATATTCAACACGCAAGATAACACCCCCCCTAGAACAAATTTCAAAGCTGCTGTTCTCGACAACGGGGAGAGCGCAAACGTCGAGCGATGTGTCTAGGGAGAGATGTCGACGAGGCATTTCCAACGAAACCATTATCGTGGTGCGGGGCCTGCTTGTTATGGAGAAACCTGGCTCGGAAAAGCACCGTAGGTGGAGTTCATCTAGTAGTGGACAGACACTGTTAGTGGATCTTCCTAAGGTAGCTAATTAGGCACTCTGATTGGCCAAGCAACCACTGACCACTGGCATAGGGTTCGGGTTAGGGTTAGGGTTAGGGTTCGATCTGAGGGTCAATATTATACTACTACTCGTACCAAGACTAATACCCCCATTTTAAAGATCCACTATCACCCTTCGTCCACCCCTCAGTTCATCACAGTGCGTATCATACTGGTAGATACGCATGATACGTGTACGTGTGTACGTTTCGTAACAGAATCCTGGCATGTTTGCATCATCCGAGAAGGGGTTACTGGTCCTATGCGGGTTGATATGAAGGAATGTGATCTGCATTGATCTCACCTTGCCATTGTGCGTGTTGCCTCTGTGGTAGCACTGGTTAGCAGTAGAAACAAGGCAGTCCAGACTCGGCACAGAGAGAAAGACATTTCGTGTCGTTGCCTGCTGTGGTTTGTTTCCGGGAGTACCATGCAGCTTAGGAGGCCTATAGTATTGGGAAAAATTGTTTTTCATCCCCGTAGAAAATGCACCGCGTGGTCATTCTACCTGCTACCTGCTGCTTGATACTCGTACTCAAAGCAGTACCTATGCCTCCAACAACCTCGCCTGAAGATGCTCTCAAGTTCGTGGTAAGACTATGAATGGATGGCTAGTTCCAGCCTTGCCCGCGGACTGGGCGGGCAGCGCCATCAACGTTTTGCTGGCGAACGCGACGGATCGATTGTTTATTTTTCTTTCGTCAACCTAAACATTCCGCACTTTTCCTCTCAGTTGCCCGACGTACACGTTTGGTATCGCGGACAGAGAAGGACAAGCACACGCTGTTGGTGCCCGCTTGGCTGTTTCCTGGGTGTATGCCTGCCTGCTCAGCTGACCACAGTAACCTTGGAACCTGCACGCAGGCTTTCTCGAGCCTGGTGAAGGTTGAATTCTGGACTGAGCTTGCTGCGAAGAAACTAGACACGTACCGCCTCAACGACGACGCTCAGGTATGATGGTACGATGTTCTTGCTCTGGTATGTACCGTACGTACGCGAGTCCTCCACGGGACGGGGTGGTTGGTTTCAGCTCGTACGTACCGCTACGTAGCTGATGCTTTTGCAAGAGTTTCCGTTCGAGGTCTGCGAGGTCTCTTTTGTCTTATGTCGTAGTAGATACGGCTGTGTGTCTGCAAGGGAGACTATAGCAATCGATCTACAGATGAGTATCAACAGCAGCAGCAGCAGCAAGTACAACTTCAACTTTGTAATGGCCTAAGGCCGGTAATGTTCTCACAGCTATGCGGGCACGCCCGTGACGTGCCGACCACACTCTGCCGTGGGCAAAGTACCTCACACGCGGCGTTTCGTCCTACCAAGGGGCATCCTTCTGCTCATCGAAACGGCGTACGGGGCGCTTGATAACCCTATCTGATGTTACAACCGAGCTGAAAACGAGGAACCCAACTCCCTGAAACTGAAAAGCTCAGGAGGAGCTGTGAGCGCTGGACACGTGTACGCTGCCCGCTTTCGCCGCGTGTCTGCCTATTTTTTCGAACTCCCGTATTCGCTCCAACGGGCATCATCCGACACCGCCACACCGCCCTCCAAAAAGATGACGCCACCGCCAACACCCGTCGCCGCCACATCAAAACATCAAATCATCAAAATGCCAAAACTTCTAACGAACATTGGATCATCAAACATCTAAAACGGCCACCGACCGCAACAGGCAATCTGCGGGTTTTACGGCTCCGGCCACGAAGCCAGGGCGCCATGCCGCCTGAGCCTGCTGGGCGAGTCGTTTGCGGGGGACGCGGACGAACAAAGGCGGGCCGGGCCCGGAGCTCGTTTTGAGGAGTGCCGTGCCATGGGCTACGTCAAGAACGTCAACACCAAGGAAGTGAGTACTGTCTGTATTACAGACAGTAGATGTGTTACACAAGGTAGCTCGTATATATTGTGTACGAGTACCTGGTATCAGGGTAGTGCATGGTATGATATAACCAGAGGTAAGAAGCAGGGATGCTGGAGCAGGCTGGGCTTCTTGCTCGGGAAGAGGATTGTTATACGCTAACTTCAGCGTAACTGCGGCGGGATGTTCCGGTGGACTTCAGCTCGTCTTTGTTGTGATCGGTGCTCTCGGTGTCTTCGTAGTTTGTCCTGTAATTACGGCGGTTGCTGTGTACGTATAGGAGACAGCAGCAAGTACACTGCTGTGCATAACGCTATTAATTGATAAGCCACATCAGTACGAGACAAGTACGGCTGCTGTCCCAGGGTGGTACCGATACCTCGCACCAGGTACCCTTCAATTGTACCAGAAAGTTGTTGATAGTCTACCTGTATTATAATTAATAGACTACTGGCACAGAGTAGACTACGCAATAGACTAGATACATACCTGGTACCGGTATATGTTATAGTATCTACAGCTTTCACATATTCTTGATGTTTCTCCTTGTGAAGGATTTCTGTTTGGCTTGCGCTCAAACCATCTGCTCCCGTTTGTCCGTTGGTATGATACGATATCGCGCTTCATTTTGCTCGCGTTTCACGGTCGGGGGGAGGGCGCTGCCTCTTGTGAGTCCGTTACAGAAATGCCGCTGTATCAGCACCACCAACATACCTACCATTACAGTACCACCATCAACAGCTCACATTACAGGGGTCACCGGCACGCCCGATTTGCTCGCTGCGTCCGCGCGCATCGAATATCGCAGCCATCTATAATAATAGTTTCAGCAATATGGGGTATTTCGCCGAGGGCATGGCCGGGGGGCTGCACGTGGTGTCGACGACTCAAGCTTCGAACAACGCCATCACCACCTTACTATGTAAAATGTGTTGTCATAGGCTGCCCGGCGTGGGACACACTTCCAGCCTCTGAGAGCAAGCGCTGCCTGTCTCACCAGACACATTCTCGATCGCGCCCGACCGGTGAAAGGGGGAGTCTCCGTCGTGATGTGCGAGATATGCTTCCATGGTGTTGCAAACTTCAGGGCCCGGGTATGACGACAAAACAATTTCGGTATTATCAACATTCGTATTTGCTTACCATCACACGGGTATATTATTCTGGCGCAAGCTTGCACCGTACACTTCAACGCTTCCGCGTAAGGACCAGCGATTTCCCCCCCCCTCCTCCTCTAATATTATCTCCATGTGCGTATCGACCCCCCCCCCCCCCCCCCCCCCCCCCCCCCCCCCCCCCCCCCCTACTTCCAGGCGTTCAAGGATCTCGACAAGCGCGCAGCGCTGGCGGCGATTGCAGCCGAGACCTGGGCAGACGCCGTTGAGAGCGGACGGGCGGTAGCCGAGCCCGAACGCCTCCTCCGCTTCCTCCTGCTAACCTTCGCCGACCTCAAGAAGAGCGCCTTCTTACACTGGTTCGCCTTCCCCACCCTGGGCAACCAGGCGCTGTTCCGGTTATCCTCTAAACCGGCGCCCGCCTCGTCGGTCCTCAGCAGTGCCGACGCCTCCTTGGTGGTACAAGGGCTGGCCACGCTTTGGGCCCAATCCTTGGAGGGTACCGGGCGCCCCGGCTGCCCCCCATTTTTTGTCGTCGTGGTAACACGATCTGGGGAGGGAGGGGGGCTGGAGACGCAGAGCCTGAGGGTGCTATCGCTCTTGGAGTACGAGGGAGAGCGCGAGACCGCCCGGGATGCGGGAGAGGAGAGCGCCAAGGGCGAGACGTTGTTCGGGCTTGTCGACCCGTGCTCGGAGCCTGGCGGGACGCCCGGCTGGCCCCTCCGGAATTTTCTGATGCTCCTATCGGCGAGGTGGGGCGTAAAGCTGGCGAGGGTGCTTTGCTTCAGAGAGCACGTTCCGCGCCCGACACTGGCCGGAGGGGGGGCGGGCGCGGCATCGGAGAGCTTGGTGCCTGATGGTGAGCTCGCACGCCGATAATTGAAGTTGGGGGCGGGGGGGGGATGGACCGCGCCGGGGTGGCCGTAGCGTGAGAGCACTCGTGTACCGGGGGATGGACACTCGGTGCCTTCGCCGCGTGTTTACTGCGGTAGGCGTGTGGGCTTTATCAGGCGATCGGTGTTCTACGTTGGCATTCATCTACCGATACATAGCTTGGTTGAGGCGGGTAGGTTTTGACATTATCTCTATCAGGCGGGCGCCCCGTCGCTCAGCCGCTCGGCGCTGTACTTGTTTTTCCCATGGCTTTCCGCGGTGATAAGGATGGGCCGGTCTTGTGTGACGTATACCCAGCCTGTGTACAAGGTAATCGAGCATTAAGGTCGGCATCCATTGATCGTTGGCGAGGGAATTTTGCAATGTTCGCCGCGTCCTCGCATTTTTCTCGAACGTGACGAACAGGGGAATTACGCTCGCTTTTACGACCCCCAGTCGCCCTCTCCATCGCCTCGCACCATCGCTTCCACCCTCCCACCTTATCCGCCGAATCAACACGCCGCCATCACGCCCCTCGCGCAGCATTAGGCAGATCGAGCCTCGACCGCAGCGTGATTATCGACATCGATCTGTCCGGGGCACCTTCGACCGAGCATGGCCTCGAGGCAGCAAAAGAAGCATGGCTCCCGTCCCGAGTCGGTTCCTTAGGGTGGGAGCCGAATGCCGGAGGCCGTCCGGGGCCTAGGATGTCGGACCTAAGCTCTGTGCTCGACCCATCGCGACTCGCGGAGAACAGCGTTCGATTGAACATCAAGCTCATGCGTTGGAGGGCGCTGCCGGAGCTGGATGTGGAGCTGCTAGCGCGGACGAAGTGCTTGCTGCTGGGGGCGGGTGAGGGCGCTCGCGCGGAGAGGGGTTATTTTTTTTTTTGTGATCCTGGCGTGTCCTTTGGTTCTAGTGTCCCAGCTTGTACGTGTGGTGTTTTCGGCTTCATGAATAAGTGGGTGTTTTGTGCGGAATATTGTATTTTTGAGGTGTAGCTAACTCATCCCCATCTGCCGTCCCGCCTGAACACGACGTGCTGCACCGTACGTGGCTATCTTGTCTCTCGATGTCGATGTGCGCTACCTCAGGCACGCTGGGCTGCGCGGTCGCTCGCTGCCTCATGGGATGGGGGGTGCAGCACATCACCCTCGCGGACAACGGGCGCGTCTCCTACTCCAACCCGGTCCGGCAGTCGCTGTTCAATTTCGAGGACTGCAAGGGGGGCGGGAGGTTCAAGGCGGAAGCGGCGGCATCGGCTTTGCGCACCGTGTACCCCGGGGCGAAGTCAGCGGGGCACGTTCTGACGATCCCCATGCCGGGGCACCCCCTCACGCCCGGGGCGGAGACGGAGAAGGCGAAGGGCGACGCGGAAACGCTCGAGGCGTTGGTTTCGTCACACGACGTGGTGTACATCCTCACGGACTCGAGGGAGTCCCGCTGGCTGCCGACGCTACTTTCCGCCAAGCACGACAAAATATGTATCAACGCCGCGCTGGGGTTGGACTCTTTCTTGGTTGTGAGGCACGGCGGGGCTCCCGAGGGAGAGGTGTCGGAGGGACCGCAGCAGCCGGAAGCCTCGGAAGAGGCAGAGGTAGAGGCGGAGGCACGGGTGCTATCGCCCCCATGTGTTGAGGTATCTAGTCCTTCGATCCCTGGGCTCACTGCTGACGCCGCCGCCGCCACCACCCCGGTTGCTGACGTGGACACGCCGCCCCGACTTGGGTGCTACTTCTGTACCGACGTCGTCGCCCCCGAGAACTCGTCCCTCAATCGCACCTTGGACCAGCAGTGCACCGTGACGCGGCCGGGGCTGGCCCCCATGGCAGCCGCGACGGCGGTGGAGATGACGGTGGGGTTGCTTCACCACCCTCTCAGACAGCGCGCGCCGGCGGACGACAGCGCCGGGAGGGCCAAGGGACTGGGGGCGGCGCAGGCAGCGGCGGCGGCCGGGCAGGAGGGGCATCCTCTGGGAGCGCTACCACACCAGGTATTGGTTTTTGGGTCGGTTACCTTCGTGGTTGACAGTTGGCGCTGGGTTTCGACACTGGGTTTTGGTGCTTGAATGTTTTCCCCTGACTTTGAGGTGATTCGTCCGGTGTTTTTATCATGAGGTCTTGACGTTTTTGTTTTGTGGCTTGGAGCGAAAATCAGAGACTCGATTGAGCGCCGCGTATCGTGTTAGCGTGTTCTCGCGTGGAATACTTTGCAGATGGTGGATGGGCAGTGAGGTTGAATACGGCGGGTGTATTGCATCGCGTGCCACAAAAGAAGGGCCTTGTCTAGAGCCTTAGCCCTGAGCTATGCAGTCCTTGTTATTGTTCAAGGCTGGGGAGGAACAGTGGCGCAGAGGCGTGAATCACCATCACCGGCCATAGCTTAAAATCATGTATCGGCCGACATGACCCGCAGGAGCAGTACACCGGCTGGGAACCGTACGTGTAATACGACGACTGGTATTGAAATGACGCTAACGTTCGACTCATCCCTCCTTCCCCCCTTTCCTCTCAATCTCTCTCCATCCCTATCCCCCTCTCTCTCTCCCTTCTCCTCCCCCCTCTCTCTCTGCTCCTCCCCACAGGTGCGCGGGTTCATTGCGAGCTTCACCACGGTAACGCCGTCGGCTCTAGCGTTTGACCGTTGCACAGCGTGCTCCGCGCCGGTGGTCGCCGCCCACCGATCCGAAGGGTGGGGCTTCGTGGAGAAGGCGTGCCAGTCTCCACAGGTTTTGGAAGAGGTGTCCGGGCTCGAGGAGATGCGAAAGTGAGTGCTGTATTTACTTATTTGTCACAAAAGTGCTTATGCACTGCCATAAAACGCATTGTCTCGGTAGAAGAACTTGGTATATGTGCAGTAACTTAACCAACAATGATATAGCGCGCCGAGCTTACGTTTGAGCGCTAGGCTATTCTAGGCCGACAGTTATGGAGGGGGCTCGTGCCGCCCGTCTCCGAAGGGATCCCGATGGCAGCGCTACACGTATCAATTACACTACACCTATCAAATAAAACCCCTTGTGGGGATATCTCGTATCGATGCGCGTTTTGAATTAAAGTTGGCTTCCGACACGGACTAAATCATGTCGACGACTTAATGTGATGATAAACAACACCGACAACTAACAACATCATTCATTAACAACAACTGACCGTGTGGCACCGTGCTTGAACGTTGACAGGGGGCTTGACGCGGTCGACGTAGACCTCGACTGGGGGGCTGCCGAAGAGTGGGAAGATGAAGATGGGGTGTAAAGCTAGCTATCCGAGCGCGTCATTGTCACGCATTTATGCGTCAACAAGCGGCGGTATAAAATGTTTTGAGCTACAGTAATACATGGCAGGAACGGGCGCCCGCCGACGCATAAGGGGAGGCGGGGACGAGCCCTGGCATTGGCACATACTGTATATGATCGTCATGGTCCTGTGGCTTCTGCGTACCATAGAGCCGTGGAGTCTGGCAGGCTCGTGTGAGCGCGCGATGGGCGCGCGTGCGGTTACGGCAAGGCGGCATATTGTTCGCCTCGTCGCGTGATTGTGTGTCGCTATTTTTGATCGAACAGGCCAGACACCGTAGCAGGCGGAAATGTGGTCCGGGTGGCCACGTAGTGTGCGTTTGTGTAAATACGCATATAGTTAGAGTCGCCTTTTTTAGGCCATAGTGTGTTCGAGGGAAAGGGGCTGGAAAACACTGAAAACGCGTCAGTAAGGTCTTGCCGGCGATGTGCCCCCGCTTTTAACTCTTAAAGAGAGTTCGAGACCTACAGCTTGTGGGGCGCGTTACTGCTGTAGTAGGTAGAAGGGGCGCACGTAAAGATAGGGCGTGGTGGCGGCGGCAGCCCTGTGCAACTTGTTCTCCATAGCAGTCGGCACCTTCGTGCTGCGTTTACAACACGTATTCCTATACTTCGTGTAGAGTTCAGTAGTGCCTGTGGAGGCTTGGTCGACATAGCTTCGATACTAACAACTAGGAAGGGTGGAATTAAGGTCGAAGAGCCGGGATAGCGCTTACCCTATTAATTGTACGCACCGTAAATAGGATGCGCGCGCGGGTGCCTATCCTCTAGGTTTACCTAGGGTCTCCCATAAGGGAAAATACGAAAGTGTCTTGTCTTATCCTTCTCCCTGGCAAAATCGCCATGAAACCGAAGTGTCTGCCTATCCGTCTCCTTGGCAAAACCAAAAAAAACGTACTGGTGTTTTTTACGCCAGTTGACAGTGGAAAATCAGCTCAAGTCCCTCGTACAAACCAAAAAGGGAGATACCGGGAGATACCGTTTTTAGTCACGGTACACCGTTTTTTGTCAATTGGGCCCCAAGGCCCCAAAACAAAATGCGTCAACCAATAAGCATCCACAAAATTATTATTCCGAGTCGTGACAGGACTTCAGCAGAGGTAGATGTCAGGACGTTATAGGAACCTTCCTCGTAAGAAAACGCCACACGCACGCAATAAGATTAACATCTACAGTAGGGAATAGCAGAGCAACGCATATCGTGGGCTCTGCTTTACAGTAAAATAAAAGACAGCAATAGCGTTACATATGACATAGTTTAGTAGTGGTAGCCGGGCGGGGGTGTACTTATGTCGTGCAGGGGGGAATCCTGGGGGGGGGGGGGTTAGTTTGTTGTTTTTTGGGGCGGGTACTCATTTGTTGCTTGCCTTAGTCATTAGACCATTGACCACAACAGGGGGGGGGTTATGCGGAGTTGGTTACCAATCGTCCGATCACCTACATGAGAAAATACACGGAGGGACAAGAGCGCGCTGATGTACATCATGCCAATAAGACAGCATATATATACGAAGTACATACAGTTAATAGTATTCGATGATGCGCAGCAGTACTGAGATCGGCGCCGAATGTTTCTGGCTTCCTCCGAAGAAAAGCGACAAGTTACTCCACGCTTTCAGCCCAATGTGCACCCGACATCACGCGACGTCCTTGGCCGCCTCTTCTGCTTCCGGGGCTGGCCGACATCCAATGACATTCTTGGTAAGTGTAAGCCAATACGATAACAATAACATAGTAATCGAAAATAATTTTTACAGAAAAATCGAGCAAAATTTGGCAATCAACCAACCCCCTATTCCACCAACCTCTCCCACAATAGTCACGCCGCACCCGCAGCAGAAATTCCGCCGGTGCGACAATGTAAAAAATCTAGACTTGCGCCGACGAGCATTCAAACTTCCAACCGACGGGTTGTCCGACTGCAAGGGGCGTCCTTTCCAAAGTATTCAAGACCCGATTGTCTGTCTACTGCGCTTTCTGCTTTTGGTCCCGTGACCACTGCCGGTAGTCGCCCGCAATAGTCGAAATAAAAGTGCTCGACACGTACTCTAGAACTCGAGTGTTTATCCCGAGGGCGGCCGCTTTCACTAGCGGCTCAGGCGTGGCGGACAGGAAGCCCGGTATCTGTGGTGAAGAAAAAGAGCAGATAAGGACAGCAAGCGGCGGCCATGTTTAAGCGCGGCGGGCGGGGGCACGTGGCGTGTCTAGTGAAGGTGTCAACGACACTGGCAATGCTGTATTAATAGTATTGTCAGCCTCCTTGCACTGACGCGGTCGTCTGGAAATCTGCTCACGTTGCCGCCAAAACCCCTCTGGAGCTTCAGAGGAAACACATGACGATTACAGCATCGTCGGTCACACGAAGCAGCCTTAGGCTTAGGTTTATCCTTAGGCTTTGCCTTAGGCTGCTGGGGTAGGAGAGGTGTCTAAGCTGCAATCAATGCAAGGAGCTTTGCGGCTTGCGAGAAGCATGCTGATAATCGTACTGCTGCTGCTGCAGCTGCGCACTCTTCCTATTGCCGGAGAACATAGTAATCACATCTAAAATATGGTGTGTAAACCTACCTGTTTTTTTAGTCCATCATGAGCTTTTGATCGCTACCAGGAATGTATTACTATAGCCTCCCGTGATAGATGCGTTGTAAAATCGCACTCGGCGTGTTTTTTGTCACCACAAATGGGTCCCAATATAGTTCGTATGTAGTAGCCATTATGTTGCGTTTACCAAGAGAGGGACGGGATCGCGGATATCAGGGCACCGCCCGCTCTAAATCATCGCTACCGTAAAGCGTGTAACCGCTGGAGGGGGGGCGGGCGAGCTGACCCCGCCTGGGCGCATACTAAACAGTCGTCGTAGATTATTCCACTCAATAATGCCGTGCGGCAGCGTTCATTTTGCGGCAACTCCCATTCCCCCCCAAAATACAGGAAGGGGGGAAATGCGTGGATAGAGCTGCCGTATGCGCGCCACGTGACAGAGTGTTGTGATATTGTCCCGCGTCGTCGAACAAAATATCGCGTGCGAAAGCAGCTCCAACAGAGGAACATTTTAGGCATTTTCATGTAATTTTCTGTTACCCATGGAGCTTCGCCCCCGCATCTGTCGCAGACCAACACCATACATTTGTTTCCAACTACCAAGCACAACCAGCAGATAGTCCTTCCTTCACCTTGCCCCCGATGGTCACCGCGACATCGCCGCTCAAGAGCGTGTTCTTCAGCGTCAGCGCGCGAACCTTCGTCTCCGTCTCCTCCACCCTCAGCTCCCCCTCGAGCTCCAAGAAAAAAGTGTCCACGAAATCCTGGCCCAAAAGCCTGGCCATGGACTCCATCGAGAACCCCACGGACTTGACAGTCACGAAGCCGTTGGCCCCCACCTTAAGGCTAATGTCCACCGACATGTCGATAGAGACAGACAAGAAGCTCTGTCCCGTAAAAGCCAGCCGAAACATGCCTTCCCCCAGCGGCGTGATGTCCGGGTGATCCCAGCAGGCGTAGACTATTCTCGCGGGGTCGGAGATGTACTTCTGCATCGATGCCAGCGAGGCGCCGGCTATCGCTGCCTGCGTGGTGTCGTGCGGCATCGGCGGAGGGGCGGGAGGCATTTCTGAGTGTAGGAACGAGTGTCATCCATTGATATTGATATAATAAATGGATGAAGTTTCAAGGGTCGAGTGCTGTTGCTCGTACTGCAGCTGTGTCTTGTCAGCAAATACACCCGTGTCAGGCATCAGAAAATGCGATGGCTGCGGGTGAAGTTCTGCTTGCCATACGGTACTGCGTGGGTCAGTAACGGCGCTGAACTTGTACTGTACTCTATCAATAGTTATTCGAGCAATGTAGTATGATACCTACAACAGGGCAGCTGCTTTCGCACCATGGGCTGAAAAAGGATGCTGAAATTACAACTTAGACTTCGTGTGTGTGAATAATCGCACTTCGTGAATCTGAAGGGAAGGTCCCTTTTCCCCACCGCAGCCAACCTAAACATTGAACCAGAGCAATGTGCAGTTCCTTTTTAGAGATTACCAACAGCACTCACGACGATCCAACACATGTGCAGTTCCTTTTTAGAGATTACCAACAGCACTCACTACGATCCAACACACGCGGCCGAGCGTCAACGTTATTTTTTTATATTGCACACGTCGGCCAGATCATCTACAGATAGATCATCTAGATCCTAACCTGCCGCTTTAAGGTGATGTGCAGGATCTGTGTAGAACAGGTCCGACCCAGGGAACATGTCCTAACTATGCAGATGATATGGCTCCAACCCGGCAACGTGAGCTAGATTCTACAGATCATACAGATCATCTGCCCTGAAATATCTAGGTCGTCAAGTGGGAGCTGACGATGATCTGCATGATCTGTCCAAGGTGTGTAAAGAGTGTCTCCGCGTGCGGCTTGAATCAAAAGGCCGCTCTCGAAGTATTCTCGCAACTGCCGCTTTATAGCTTTGTTTAGACGACAACAATCTGCTCGATGCGGCACTCAACATGTCGAGGTATTTACTTGCGGTAGATGTTTGATGTGTGTACTGCATATATACGAAGTATATACATGCGGCATTACTGCTGCGGTGCAGCATTCGCGTAGGTAAGGGACAGGAGTGTAACAACTCTACCCGTTATATTACAAAGCGGTTAATATATTCTTGAGAAAAAATGTCTTCGCTTCGGCTTGGTCAGAGACTGATTTTTTTTTCCACTAAGGCTGTTGTTGATGTTCTCACGCTAGATCGGTAATCGGGAAACTGACGTGTTTCTTGCTGAGGGCGTTGTATCATACTGCCATTGTTCTTGTGAATACCGATAATGCCGCGCGGCAGGCGCTCATCAGCACGAGCGTACTCGTATATACAAGTTTGGAACTACTGTATGTACGAACTACTGCTGTCTGCCGCTGTTGCTCTTCTCTATTCTAGACTACGTATTATATGTATGTGGAACACTGCAGCTGCTGTTGTGGGCGCCCAGTCGTCCACATGGTGCTGTTGATATGTATCAAACGCACAGCAGTGGTAAATACGGTGGCGTTGCTCTCGTACTGCCAGGAAGGGCGCGAGTCTGCGGAATGTAGCTATTCATAGCGACCGCAGCAACAACAGCAGTTAATTACGTATAGAAGTTGGTGACTGGTATATAGACGCTTACTTCGCCCGAAAGCGCCACTATTGCGGAGGACCATAGTAAATAGGACCAAATATTGTTAGTAAAGACTAGGGAAATATGTAGGTTTTGTGTCTTCCGTAGGTCCTATTTACTATGGCCCCCCGTAGAAAGACACGATACATACTCGTGCGCAAGTCGTACGTATGGCACGACAGAACGGCGGAAAATAAAACTTTTCCGATCCCGCTGGTTGTACTGTTGTAGTTACTGCTGTACTATTAATACAATGCGTATTTTAGCAAGACACTTGTTGTGCTTCAGTACACGTTGTTCTCGTACGCTTCAGCGAAGACGAAGACATAATGAGGGATTTGGTTCACCTCAAGGAGGATGTAGTCGTTGGAAAAGAGGTACCATTGGCATGCGTGCGAAGGGCTGTATGGGGTATGCTGTACGCCGATGATGCAGGAATTGTCTCAAAGTCTGCGGAGAGTCTCGCAAAAATGATGACAGTCATCGTGACTGTCTTCGAAGCAGCAGGCCTCACGGTTTCAGAAAAGAAAACGGAAACGATGATCTTACGAACACGGGACCAGACACCCCCTCCTCCGCCGCTCGTTATCGAAGCAGCTGGTCAGAGGTATAGACAGACGAGCCAGTTCTTGTACCTCGGCGGCATTATCCACGAAGACGCTGACCTCTCACTCGAAATCGAACGACGGATCCGTCTCATGTGGGCGTGCTTCAAACGGTTCGGACCAGAGTTGTACGACATGAAGACGGCTCGACTTAGTCTGAAAATCCGCATGTTGAAGGCCGAGGTGATTGAGACCCTGCTGTACGGATGTATGACGTGGACCCTCGGTGCACAACACTTCGCCAGACTCCGCTCGGCACACCACCAAATCCTCCTGCGTGTCATTGGCTTCCAGCGTCGGCAGCGTGGCGACTATAGGACCCTCTCGTACGCAAAGGCTCTCAAGCAGACACGATGCGAGAGCATCGAAACGACGATCCGTAAACGACGGCTGTTCTTTGCGGGAGCCGTGGCACGGCAACCCAAGGGGCGACTACCCAGTCGGGTGATGTTCGGGACCATGACGGGTGGGGAGGGACGCAGACCGGGCGGACAACCAAAGTCCTGGCAGAAATGCATTGCTGAAGACCTCAAGGTGTTTCAAGCCACCAAGGGGTCCACGGCACAGGTCCCGTTGGTGTTTGGAGTAGAGACCGCAGCGTGGACCGTTGCAGCAACTAAAGTGGGCAAGTGGTACAGAGGGGTCCTCGAAGCGGCTGAACAGTTCATGGTCCGGTGGCACAAGGTCGAGGCGGAACTGAGTAGACAGCGCCACGCATCCGTCGCGGGGGGTGCACAAGGGAATGGGAAGGGAGGGGGCAACAGTCGTACAGAAACCGCGGTTGATGAAAGCAGGAGGGAGACAGCCGACAGGATAGCAAGGTACCAGGCTGACTAGTAAGTCCCGCCTAGACTACCCGTGCCGCGCACCTCTGTAGCTGCTTCGAACGCGGCTCTGTTGTGTTGTGTTTGTTTTTTTTTTTTTTTTTTCGTTTCGTTTCGTCTTCTTTAGTTTCGTTGTTACTCTCGTTCTTATCACTGTGATGAGGAAGAAGTACTAACTGGCTGGGTGGATGGCGAACTGGGTATTGTTTCCCTTGGTTATTTCTGGTGATCTTTTATTTTTTATTTTTTATTATTTTATGTTTTTGCTTGGTGTAACGCCTGTTGTAGCGGGCACGACAGCGATGCTACAATCCCTCGCATCATCCATTTGTTTTGGTTTATTTTTTATTTTTGCCGTGATCGCTTTTGCCTTTGTCTCTCCGCCCCCCCGAATTTTCCTAGGACTTTCTTTGGCTGCTTAGCTACGTACGTATACATTTTGGTTTTTGTTACTTCCTCTTCTCTTTCCTGGACTCTCGTGTGAGGCACGAGGACGAAACGGAACTGAGTAGGAAGTGCCACGTATCCGTTGTATGGGTGGCGCCCAAGGGAATGGAGACAGAGGGTGGGGGGGTTCGTAGGGAAACCGCGGCGGACGAAAGCAGGAAAGAGACGGCAAACAGAGTAGGTACCAGTACCAGACCGACTAGCTGGTAGAACCTGCCTGTACTAAGGGCACAAACCTGCCTCAGCTGGCTGGAAGGTACTTTTGGTGTGCTCTGGCTGCCTGTCTTTTCCTGTCGTTCTTAGTCTTGCTTTGTTGGCACTGTTTTTTTTTCGGTTCATTTCATTTCATTTGGTTTCTTTTAACTAGATGTCGCATCTCATCTGGGAGAAGCACGACATTTTTTTTTTTTTTTTTTTTTCATTTTGTCATGCTTTTGTTTGGTTGCTTGATTGTTGATTTGCTTCAGTATGTTTACTTTCTATTATTTTTCCTTTTCGCTTTTTTCTTTTTTTTCTCTTTTTTTCTCTTGCATGCACCTGGATTGCTAGCAGGGTAGGTCTTGCCTGTCGTATATGGCATTGCATTGTCTGCTCTGCTTACTGCACTGAGTGTAGTATCTCTGTGTCGTAGTTTTGTGACCACAGAACTGGTACCTTTTTAGGATGATGAATCGGCACGGACACTGGGTGTGCTGGATGTCGACGGGTAGAAAGGAAGGTTTAATGTGAAGAACACACACACACACACTGCCAGTACTCGTACATAACGTTCAGCACCAGGTATGTATGACTACACACGCACATGACCACGCTGCCATGATGTCGAGTGTTCTGAAGTACGTCAGCAGGAGGTCAAGGTATGACAACATACGCTTGAAAAATCACGAGCACAGACTTGGCACAGACGCAAGTCTCGGATAGGTCTCGGATAGGTCTGGGGTCTGGAGTCTGGATAGGTACTCATATAGAAAGCTTTCCACAAGCGGCCTAGTTCGAAGCGTGTTGCTCTTGTTGGCCCGCAGCCATGCTGAACGTTTCAAGCACTGGGGCGACGCCCCTGGGGTCGGCTGAGTACTGCTCTGATGTACTCGGTACCTGGTACGTCGTAGAGCACGACCAGGAGAGCAGCTTTCACAGCAGTTCTGCACAAGTATACGAGTACTGGTACAGGAAGACTCAAAGAACCAATCTTATCACGCTCACCTCTCACACAGCAGTGTGCCTCCCAGGTGCTGCAACACAAGTTGCAGCAAAGCTCCAACCACCCACACCACCAACAATACCAACACCACCACCACCACCACCACCACCACCACCGCCACCACTACCACGACCGCTCCTTCTTCTTCGTACCTCGACCCGCTGGCTGCTCCCGAACACCACCATGCCCTCCTTGCTGAGGCTGAACTTCTCAGACGTCTTCTCGGCCTTTGTTCTTGGCGGGGCCATTGAGCCTGCCATCACCACCACAGAGCGAGGCGCCGTTTCTCCACGCCCCGAGGAAATTCTATGGTCTCTCCCGGCATCTCGGTACCTGGCATCAGCGAGGAATGCTCGTGCGGTGCCGGGACAGAAGGCGAGGGCAGCGCACGCGGCCTCCAAAACGATGAAAATCGAGCACAAGGCTACCCGGCGTCTCCTCATGTTGGCACTGAACCAGAGCTGCTTTCGTTGGGACCAGCAGTGCCTTGTTTGGACCTAGCGTGACACTAAGGCGGAGAGAAGAAGCTCGGTCGATACGGCGATCGCCAGAACGTAGTGTGCGCGAAATGCGGACTGGGTTGCCTGGTTCTGCGCTGTGTGCGCTCTGCTCTCTGCTCCGCGCCGCGTGCGGCGGAAACTGCAAACGGTTTGAAAATGCTTCCTCGTTGAAGTTGGAAACCCCCTTGCTACAAACCCTCCCAAGGTCCCTGCCTGCCAGACCATGCGCTGCTGTTGGCGTGCCTCGCTCTCTGCACTAGTGCTCCTGCAGCGGACGAGCTGCTTCGTAGTAGTAGCCCCTGCAACAGTGGTCTCCTCGCAAGCTTCGTGTCCGTGTTTGTATTCGACCAACACGGAACACCTCCGTGGCACATACCACGACGATCGAGGCTCGAGTACGTTCCGTCGACCTTGGCGAAGTACGAGGCCGACAGCGGGAGTGGGAGGGAGGCAGGTGCGTGCATAGTACATACGTATAGATGAGTGAAAGGGTGGATGGAATTGCTAGTGACTGGTACTGGTGTGCATCAGTGGAGACGTGCGTCCGTGCGGAACTTTCATGAAAATGTTATCCGGAACGTGGCATCAGACATCAGGCGGACTACCAGTACAGCAGTACTGCTGCTGTGTCGATGGCCCACTGCATCAAACGCCGGAATGCAACCGGCCGGCAACTCTACACTCGCGCTCAGAACTCCATACTCGTCGTACGAATGTACATCGAGCGCTTTACAATGTGCAGGACAGTAGTACCCAGCTTGAAAAATGGACCACACATGTTTAGTCTAGAGGTGCTGGCTGTACCGACCAGTCTAATTCATATTTCTCGCCGAGCTATCGTACGTACGTAACGTACTCGTTCTTCTGCTTTTTTTTTTTTTTTTTTTTTTGTCCATCCCATTTATTATCTTCGCCCTTCCTTTCTCTCTCCTCCCTAGTCGTAACTCAGATCCGGGGTCACAAAGTAGGCTCCTCTCCCTCCTCCCCCACTACGGTTCTTGCCTTGCATTTTTATCGCGAGAAGACTTCAGCCTTTCCTTCCCTCGTCGACTCGCATCGAATTGTGCCTACCCACGCTACTACTAATTGGCGCTCTCAGCAGTTGATTCCGTTTTTCATTTCTGCTGTGTTGTAAAAAAGAAGAAAAAAAAAAGCAGAAGCAACCTTCAACCTCGCACAGATCATCGATTCGTACGTCGTGTTCTTACATACTGCTTTAGTAGATATTTCAAGGCGGTTAGATTCCTCATCTGTGCATGATCTACGTACTGTAGCTCATGCTGCCCGGTGGGAGCTGTATAACCTGCATGATCTAGGACATGTTTCCTAGGGTGGATCTGGGTACCATCCAGATAGTATGCACAACATTCATATCGGCAAAAAATGATCTAGATGATCTACAGCAGTAGATGGTCTACGAGTATCTGGATCTATCTGTAGATGAGCTATCTGTAGATGATCTATCTGCAGATGATCTATATGTAGATGATCTATATGCCCGACGTGTGCAACCTTCAACCTTGTTCCGGAGGAAAAAACGAACGAACGAACGAATGAACAAATGAACGAACCGCCTTGTGTGAACGAGAGTGGGGACTTTGCATGATTTCGTGCGCACTTCTCAGTTGTCCTGCAACTTCTTCAGCCCATCGTCATCAAAAGAAACCACAGCAGCAGCAGCAGCAACCGCAGTGGCAGCCAACGACAACATGAGCTCAAATCAATTTCGTTCCGTTGTGCCGCACCAGTTACCTGGTATATCTCTGCTTCGCTGTGTCGACATGGGCGTTGACGTTCTGCATCGAATCGATGTGCGGCAGCACTCTATTCATAGTCTACCATGTAGGGCGTGGTCCAGCACTCATTCATACCAGGTATACAGCATTTCGTCTCACGGCATCAAAGGCAATAATGCGTTGCAAATCCCAGTTCCTGCTCAGTATTAATTGCTTGGTGCGTGCTGAATGGGACGCCTCTGATGTGGAACTCCCTGTTGGCGAACAGGTGGTGAGCAGCGGAAGTTCCGAGCTTGATGCAGACACCGCAGGGGCCGACGTTATCGTAGACCCCGTGCAACCAGACTTGACCGTGCTGAGGGGGATGGAATCCATCCTGGACTTTGTTGGCGCCAGCACGCAGTGGGTTGTGGCGGGCTCGGTGGGCGCTGCTCTGGTGACAAGAGCGGACGCGGAGACGTTGGTCTGGGTGGTCGGGTCGCTTTTTAACGCGGTGTTTTCCAAGGTGCTGAAGAAGGGGATCAACCAGGTCGGGGTGCAACTTGAGTTTTCGCTCGATGTCGGGGCATTTCTGTTTCATTTTTGCTTTTGGGTGTTGTCGGCTGGCGTCCTTGGTTTAGTTGGTTCCGTTAGCGCTGTCGTATTTTTTATTGCCGCGTTTTCCAAGCCTTACCTCTTTGCTCGACACCCAATCACTACGGCTTGTTAGATGTGTACACCATAGCATTGAGCTAGCAGTCAGTGCTGGCTGCTAAGATGATGGGGGGATTCGAACCCAAGATTGCAGATTGTGTTTTTGTTAGACATACGCCATACGCCATACCCACTGGGCAAAGTAGTCAGCGCTTACTACTAGCTCAGTGGTTGTAGTTTTAATTTACTACTGTAGCACTGCTGTTTGCTGTTGAAGCGATTGGCCGACTCAGCGCGCGCGTCGAAACTGTCTTGAGGGACGGCGTCCTTTTTAGGTATCATCGCACCGCCACGTACCGAAGGCGACTGCTGACGTACTGACCGTATGCCGTCTTCTTCCGTGAAGTAGGTCCGACCCGACGGCTCGCGGCTGCAGGACCCGGGCATGCCCAGCTCGCACGCGATGGTGAGTGCCCATGGAGACATGGCAGTGCCAGTGATAGTGTCAACGGAAATATGACAACAGTGGCAGAGCCAACAGAAATGTCGTAGCGGTGGCAGTGCCAACGGAGAGATAGCAGTGGCAGTGGTAGTGGCAGTGGTAGGGGCAATGCTGATCGGGATCCGTGGGGTTGAATCGACGAATCACGTCCCCGTCAGTTGTCAGGCAGCAACTCGCTCGCCAGGATTATGACCTAGATCGGATGTATGTTGGCATCTTCAGCATGAAACTTACTGGTA
Organism: Saccharina japonica; assembly: GCA_008828725.1. Taxonomy (NCBI): domain Eukaryota; class Phaeophyceae; order Laminariales; family Laminariaceae; genus Saccharina; species Saccharina japonica. Next base: position 282,754 of record MEHQ01002748.1, on the reverse strand, counting down.
GTATATAGGCGCTGTCATCTATCTATCTGGTAGACTGGTGGATGGACCCTGTTTGTTGAAGCAGAAGCTGGCCATCCAGCCGCAGACCCGTGTTTACCGGGGCCTCTTGCTTCCGCCGCCTCCTATATATGCAGCACGCGACCGACTCCCTCCTTCCGCATCCCCCCCCCCCGCAGTCGCTGTTTTATCTTGGGACGTACCTCGTCATTGGTCTCCAGGAGCACGGGATGCTCTCGGCGGGCTCCACGATCCTGCCCTTCTGGCCGCTTGGAGTCACGGAGACTCAGGCGCTGCTGGCCGTGTACGCGGTGACCGCAAGGTGGGAAGGCGATTGGGGTGTCTGTCATCGCCGCAGCCTCGTACGGGAAGTCGTGACTGGGAAGAGGTCCGCTCTGTCCGTAAATATAGTCACCGTTTGATAAGGACATCAGAGTCCAAACGGGTATTATAATGCCGATCAGAGGGGTATGCCCTTAGATAAACCCTTGCCTCGGAAGAGAAAGGGAGGGGGGGGGTTCCTTCTGTTTGTTGGGGATCGAACCAAGCTTGCGCTCTTGTGTGTGGGTACGGGTGGTGGAGGGAGTCCACGTCATGGGAGACGATCGACCTCCTATATCATTGCCGTGTCGGTGTTTCTCCTTTCGGCTTCCTGCCACCGTTTTGCAGCTATGTCGCGCTCTGCGGCACAGTGTGTGCACCTTTGGTCGTTCACTACTTATCCTGCGTCGGAAAGACGCATTAGCCAGGCAGGTATATTCATGGCAGGTATCCCCCCGGAAGTGGGCACCAGTTCACGCTCTGCTCTGCAGCATACAATACGCTATGCGCACTGCGCCTCTTCTGCTATCCGGTCGCTTGTCTCTTCCTCTTACCAGCTGGCGTATTTAGTTGGACACGGTACGCGCACGCCCCCCCTACCTTAACACGGCCAACTGCACGCTGCTGGATTTCCCCGCCCTCTCTTTCGAACCTCGCGCTGCTGCGATCGGCCAGCCTCTGGAGAGTGAAGGCGGGTTTCCACACGCTCCCGCAGGTGTCAGTAGGGGCTGTCGTCGGTGCCCTGGACGCTGCGTTGTGGTACAACTTCTGCCGGGGGGGGTTAACGTCTCAGGTAAGACGATGGGTCTCGGGGGGGGGGCGGGCGCTTATTGTTTGCTTCACGAGCTGCTATTGTGTGCCGGCGTAGGGAAGTTTAGAGACATCGGGCTGGTGGGCGTCGATGGTAAGAATAGGTACCGTAGGGGCGGCTCTCTACCGCAAAGGTCTGGCTACAGCAGTGTGGAGGCAGCTACGTGTCGTAACGGTAGATGTCCACGGTACAATATTCTGGCTTGGCTCCTGTGCGCGCCCTCGCCTGAGCATGAGGCTGGCTGCCCCCTTGATGTCGTGAACACAGCCATCTGGGACACGTGCGATCGCATACCCTCGATCGAGAGAACCTAAAGCCTTGACTTGTTTTTTCGATATTAACTGGCTGGTACTATTTTATTCGTTTCATCATTCCCTACCTCCGTCATACCCGTGCCATCGTGGCATCCCGCTTGAATCGGCGCTCCTCTTGCGTGGGAAGAAACGCCAGCATGCTCGTGACTGCATGTTGTCGGTACGATTAAATGGTACAGAATGTAGTGGTGACATATTGCCCGGTGCTCTGCCCTTTGTACGCTCCTCTCTTCTCTGCTTTTGCTTGCTGACGATACAGGTGGAGGCATTTTTTGGAGGACCCGACGTTCCGACGGGAGTTACAGTCGGCGTTTGCCTCGTGACATTTTTGACATTCGGTAACGCCCAGCGACGAATAGCGCAGGCCCTCCGGAGAAAAGAAGACACGAAGAAACCTTGAACACAACGGCAAAGGGCTTGCATTGTTTATACTGTAGCGCCGAAACTTTGATTGAAAGGAGTTTTGGTTGAAGCAGGGTGTGTCCGTAGACATACTTTCGATGGCGCTCGATGAGTCTCTTCTCCATTCAGAAGCGCTTCGTGGATGATCGCGCCTTTGAGTCCTTATAGTAATGGAACGCCTTACGCAAGCGCCCGTCCATGCCGCGTTGCACCAGGGGGGTGCGAAGCGGGAGACAGAGGTGCTGTAGATGATTTCATGTTTTTTTACGGCGATTAACACCGCCGGTGCTGTGGCGTAGAGCGAAGACTGGGGGAGGCGGCGGGGGCAAGATTGCCCCTGAATAACGTTGGACAGCTGGTTCCCCCCGGAGAAAAACCCCGCCCGCTGTGGTGTATGACTGTCGAATGGCACGGTGTACGAGTGTACCTTATGTAGATTCGAAAGAAGGTCGAAGAGATCCCGCCGGTCACTCTGCCCGCTGGGCGTGTGGGAGCTCCTGTGGTTTTGAGCAGACGCCGACCACAAAAGGGATACAGTTTTAAGCCCCGCGGAATTGATGCATTCGTGTAGCGTTTCGTGCGGAGTGAGCTTTCTTGAAAATATGCTTGGTAAATCGAAGGCAGAAGAGCAAATTTCAGGTTTTTGCTTTCGCCCCGCTGTCCAGACCCGGCTCGTAGGGCTGCAACTACGTACAGTAGTAGACTGGACGAAGAATCAGAGCCCCCGCTCTGTGGGCAAGCTCATTTGTTCGCGTGCAATTTTTTCTCCGGCCTTGCAGCGTTGTCCGTCGGAGTGCAGCCCTTCGACCCACCCACTAGTGGTGTCGTTTGTGGGGTTGACGGCAGCGTGCTGCAGCCAGTCGTACTTAAGAGAGAGTTTTAAATGTTGAAGACGAGCGAAATAACAGCAAGTGTCGAAACACATTCGCACACGTGTGTGTGTTTTTTACACGAGGATGCGCGTAACTTCCGATGGTACTACAGTACAACCGTTGGCGATGTTGGGGCCATCCCCTGCCGAGCGGGAGACAAAGGCCCTATCGTCCGTCTTGAGAGACGAATAGTTTCAGGCTGCCTCTCTCCTGAACAGACGGGACGCGAAATAGCCGCGAATGTGTCGCTGACGGGCTGCACCGCGGGTCGTGTGGATTTGCGACGTAGGACATTCCTGTCCAGTTCTGCCACTGTAGCCGTTACAGTGATGAGATCACGTTGTGTGCGATGCAAGGCACGCCGTTTCATACAAATAAGCAAGCGCAATCCTCCTCTCCTCGTCAATTGCGGGGTTTCGTAGAACCCGGCAGGCTACCCGATAAAAATGGGTGTCATGTGGGTATCATGCGCAGGGCCCATTGGGGCACATACGCTATTAACCCTTTTTTACTACGACTGCAAGAATGAACCAATTCTTACTCCAAGTTGTCTGTCTCCAAAAACATGGGTGTATTTCTAAAGAGGTTAAATATTATTAGTAAGCTTCGGCACGTTATCGTTGGTTCAAGTGCGCGTTTCTAGGGCCCCTCGTTGCTGACGAGCATATCGACCAGCTGCTTCCACTTCGTGCCCCAGTGGACCTCGGCCTCAACCATTCGCCCGTAGCGCTCCTGCAGCTCAACCATCGTGTCCTGACCGTTGCAAGGGAGGGGGGGGGGGGGGGGGGGGGGGGGTGTACTCATGTTGTGCACGGCCGTAGTCATATGACCATAGACCCTCGCATCCCTACAATGCCGGGACGGAGCGCGTTGGGTTTTCACCAACCAGGCAGACATTGCTTGCACCAAGCGCGAAACGCCGTGAGGTATTGGGCGAGTCGCATGGAGGGTGAGCTGCATCCTGCTAAGAACCGCCTCTGAGGCGGACTTGCATATGGACGACAGCTTCAATGAGTTAATTTAATTTCTGGTGTGGCCACTTCCGGAGACAGCAATGGGTTTTACTATGTAACTGCCTCGCGGACGCCTTACCATATTAACACTACGTGAAACGACCATTCCCCTTGTGCGGAACAAAGGTTCTCCACCCCGCACAAATGATCTACTCGACCGCCAGCTTTGGTGACCGCCAAAAAAAAATACAAAAAAAAACGGCACCCTGGTTGTCTAGCTCACGCAGCGAGTGGCGTGTTTTACAGCGTCGTTGCCAACCGACGCCAACCCAACCTAAATATAATATATTTATAGGGGGGGGGGGGAAACAAATGCAACACGATTGGTCAAAGTGGCCATTTCAATTCTTCCGAGAGTGGCGAGACAGCAGTATGCGAGGGCCGGGGGGGCGAAAAATCAAGCACGATTGGTCAAAGTGCTCGTTTCAACTTGCCCCAGAGCCAAGAGACAAGTGTGCGGAGGCCAGAGGGGAGGGGGGTGCAATCTTCCTGTTTGTTTCAGGGTACGTTCGGTCGTATATAACCCGCTTTACAATATGCCGGTGGACGACCGGGGCGTCCGCTCTTTGGTTTTCCGGATTAATGATTGAGCGTAGATGGGGCATTTGGCCACACGTAAAGCTTCGTAACACAATACGGCACCATTGTTTAGAGGAGCGCAAGGCACACACCCCCGTTGTGGTGCGTTTTTTATTATCTGTGAGCTTGTATCTTGCAAGGCTAACGATGTGCCTGATTTCACCCGCAAAAAAAAACGCCCGATCCAAAATAAAAAACCTACGAGCAGTGCAGGAGACAAGTACCCCTTCAATTTTCTGGGTGCACTTCTACTGTACCTGTGACACAGCAGTGCGAAAGAGGGGTTCCCCAGCCTACTCTTCGCGAACCCATACCATGGTCATCGAGTACTCATAAAGGCCTACCTTGGTTCTGTCCGCCAGCTTCGTGAACATCGCGTCTCTTGTTGCCACAGCCGCCCTATGCGCCGTCGTAACGAACGTTTCCTCTTCGAGCGCCGCGCGCAGCGCTTCCGCCCAGCCCTTCACGTCCGCCTCGCGACTCTCCTTCTGCCTCTTCGCCACGGCCTCCTCACCCTCCTCTTCGTCCCCCGCGCCCGCTGCTGCGGTTGCTGCCCCCTTGCCTTTCCCGGGGCCCTTCTTTTCTTTCTTGCTGCCTTTTCTCGCTTTCGCGGCGGCAGGCGCCCCGTTCCCTCCATTCTTTCCCGCCGGAGCTGCTGCAACGGCCGCTTCGTCCGTATCTTTGGAGGCGGCCACGACACCCGAATCAACACCTTGCAAAATTTTGTTGAAATCTACGGTGATGGCAGCGTCCCCTTCCACCCCCGCCGCCACCGCCGCCGCGGACGCCGCTGCTGTTTCTCCCGCCGCCAGCAATACTCGTGAGAGATCGGTCAAACCGGTCGCTTTCCAGCTCCGTCGCGCCCAAAACCGTCCCCTGCCGTGCCGAGAAGGGGCGAGTTCCTCGTCGCCTTTGTCCTGCGCTACGGCGGAAACAGGAGGCGGGGCGACGCGGCTGGCAGATTTTCTTCTCTCTCCCCCAGCTGCCGCCGCCGGTGGTTTGGCGTCGGCGGCCTGGTTTTGCTGTTCTTGTTTCTGGAAGGCTCGGTCGGCCTTTCGGAGGCGGCGCAACCCCTTTCGTTTCGGCTCTAGGTCGTCGTCCTCCGGAAGCTTCCCGAGATCATCGACCATGACAACGCTGGCAGACACCGAACGACGACGTGACATATATATATCAGCCGAGGGTGTAGACGATAATAGGACGGAGATGAGAAGACGTAAGGTTCCGACAGGGGAAAGGTATAGGGTAAGGAACTTTAGAGCGAGAGAGAGAGAGAGGTGGAATAGATGGGGACGATTTCATGTATATAGCGGCGGCTTGTGTGAAGAAGAGGCGTTAGCAGGGAAATGCCACTGTACTTCTGGTGTGCAATACGTGTGACAGAGCCTAGGGAGCCGGGAGCCAAGATTTGGTTTGATCCAGGCGGAATGTGGCCGGGGTTAACCGTGATGTGAATGCATACCGCAAGCGCTCAAAGATGAAGGGGGGAAATCAACCAGGTGGCCGAATTTGAATGATGCGATTACAGCACCGAACACCTAATAAGAAACACGGCAGCTAGCCAAGGCGGGATTTCTTGTTTGATAATGGGTTTGTTCAATATACACGAAATTCTGGATGATGACTCCTGAGTATCATGTTTTCCTGAAAATCTCAGCCTGCCTTTATTACTGCTCGTTTTCTTGTTGGATGTCCTGTACTGCACCAGGTACTACGGTAGTGGCCTCAGGGTCAGCTTGGACAAGTGCCACTGGTCCCTAGCATAAACAAAACCTCGCGCCGTGAAATCGCGACTCAGGACCAAGACCGCTATCTACGTAGAAAGCGGTATAATAAAGTAATTTCATGGATATACATCCCATTAACCGACATGTGTTGGCCGGAGTCTATTAATTCAGCTACATACCGCATTTTCCATGTACGAAGCACCTCCTACATTGCCTTCAGCCACTATCAGGGCCAAGCACCAATCTTCCCAGAAATTGCTTCTCTCCTTGCATCGTGCATTTCCATATGCATATTTTATGTGTTTACCTGTCCAGGATAGCGGTGACACCCCGGAAACACGCAGCGACCTTGCTCGCGTACTCCCTCGCCACCGCCGCCTCCTCTTCGAGCAGGTCTTGGCGGAAGGACACCATCGCCCCCCTTGCGTCCGCCGCGCGCGCCGCCTCCAGGGCCAACAACTCCTCGAGTTCTTCGCGACGGTCGGCCGAGCCAAAGGCGGGTCTCAGCAAGCGCTGGTGTTTGGCACGGGCCGCGGCCGACGCGGACAGCGAGCGCTCGAGCTTGGCCTGGGAGATGGGCGCAGAGAGGGGGGGGTGTACTCACGTCATGCATGGCCGCAGTCGTATGACATATGGACCCCCTACAATGCCAGGACGGAGAACGTCGGGTTTTCACCGACCAGGGAGACATTGCTTGCACCAAGTGCGAAGCGCCGTAAGGTGCTGGGCGAGTCGTATGAAGGCGACGCTCTCATTTGCTGCTTGTTTTAGTGATTTGACCAATGATCACGCATCCCTTTCGAGACGGGGTCGTATGAAGGGGGAGGGGGGGGGGGTGAAGACGATTCGTTTATTTTGCTCGGCGGTATCTCCCAAAGTCGTGTATGGAGCGGTTTACACCCATGAGAGATGCCATTTTTGTAGCCCCGTCAAGTTTAGTGGGGGGTAGGGGGCTGCTCAGCTAAAGGAGGCCCTATGTCTGTGGCTCGCTGATGGAAACGGTTGGAGAGCATGCCTGCTGAAGTCGGGCTCAAGGCAAATAAATACCGGTAAGCACACTATAGAAACGGAGGGCATACTGCCAACAATATATCAAAAGGCATCGGACATGACATGTGGATTCAGCCACGGTTGTGAAAGCAATCCAATCTACCTTCGGTTTTAGGCACAGTGCGGATACTTGAAGCCTAGTGAATTTTGACCGTTTCGCGAAAATACAATCGAATCGAAACCGCCAATAGTTTGTTCGAGGCACAGTTTCCGTGCGCAGAATGTTGTGGGAGCCGAAGTACCTCTAGAAGCCGCCCTATTGTAGATGCACGAAGCAATTGAACAAATAAACCGGTCTGACCTCAAGCTTCCCCCTGCGAATTGACGCCGCTTGTTCCAGCCTCGCTGATAAGTCCAACAGCATCAAGGCCGGAGCGCGCGGCCCGACTGACACGTCTCGCGGTACTGGCCGCTTGGCAATGAGCAGCTCGAAGCGCTCGACCTAAAGGAATGCAGGGAAGAGCGAGGCAGGGGTGGGTGGGGGTACTCATGCCATGCATGGCTGTAGTCGTATGGCTATAGACCCTGGCATCCCTACAATGCCCGGGTGGGGGGGGGTTATTATCGCCTTGCCCTTGTGACCAATGGTTGCCTCCGTTTCACTCGTTCCTCCCCGCGCCCTTACGCCCTGTTCAAAGCGTTGTGAGTATTAGTTAAATGTAATCGTCCTCGTGAATTTCACCGGCATCATCACTCGTGATGACCACACTTTAGCGCACAAAACTAAACAAAATACTAAAATAGTTGTATGGCGCCGGATGGTATCTTCAAATCCTCACAATGTTTATTTATCACAAGCTATGCACGCACGCACACACTTTAGCGTCGTTCGTTCGCTTTATTCGAAATTCCCGCTTCGCTGCGGCAACTCACAAAAAACCACCCGGGAGGGGGAAAAAAAAGCTAAACAAATGGTTGCACGATTTTTTTTTGTTAAAACACGTGCTACGACAGGGGGGTGCCTATTTTTTTGCCTGGGGTTCCTCGCTAGAGGGGCTTCATACTACTATTAGTAGTAGTACTAATAGTAAGTCACCCAGAAACTGAACTCTGAGACAACACGAAAATGCAACTCGATGGCCTTCAGTAGGTATACAACGAATAACATTTTTTTAAGACACGAATGGTGTTCCGACGGCAAGTCATGCCTTGAAAGGCATACCCCTTATGAGGCATATGCCGTATTGGGTAGAGTTCCTCAGTTAAGAAGCCACGGCAGTCATAAAACTATTTCGGTCAAAATGTGCCACGGACCCCTAACCGCTTACGCAGCACGCGTCACCCTCCCCCACGCATGTTTGGTCCCCCACCTGTCCCCTCAGCCGCCTTCTCGCTCCCTGCCGGTGCCCTTCGTCGCTCATAGCACGCTTGCGCGACTCCTCCAGCCAGGCTTTCAGGCTTTCGGGNCTCATTTGTTGCTTGCCTTAGTCATGTGACCATTGACCACGCATCCCTTTGAAAGGGGGGGGAGGGGGGGTATTATCGCCTTGCCCCTGTGACCAATGGTTACCTCCGTTCTACTCGTTCCTCCCCACGCCCGGACGCCCTGTTCAAAGCGTTGTGAGTATCAGATAAATGTACGTAGTCGTCCTCGTGAATTTCACCGGCACCATCACTCGTGATGACCACACTTTTGCGCACAAAAAAAAAAAACTAAAATAATTGTATGGCGCCGCAAGGTATGTTTAAATCTTTACAATGTTATGTTTAGCACAGGCTACGCACGCACGTACGTACGCACACACTTTAGCGTCGTTCATTCGCTTGTCTCTGAAGGCGTTCCCGCTTCGCTCCGGCAACTCACAAAATATCACCCGGGGAAAAAAAAAGCAAAACGAATGGTTGCACGAACTTTTTTTTGTTAAAACACGTGCTACGGCAGGGGTGCGCCTACTTTTTTTCTGGAGCTCCTCGCTAGAGGAGCTTTATACCAATATTACTGTAGTAGTATTACTAATAGTAAGTCACCCAGAAACTGAACTCTGAGAAAACACGAAAGTGCAACTCGATGGCCTTAAGTAGGTATACAACGAATAACATTTTTTTAAGACACGAATGGTGTTCCGACGACAAGTCATGCCTTGAAAGGCATGCCCCTTATGAGGCATATGCCGTATTGGGTAGAGTTCCTCAGTTAAGAAGCCACGGCAGTCATAAAACTGTTTCGGTCAAAATGTGCCACGGACCCCTAACCGCTTACGCAGCACGCGTCACCCTCCCCCACGCATGTTTTGTCCCCCACCTGTCCCCTCAGCCGCCTCCGCGCTCCCTGCCGGTGCCCTTCGTCGCTCATAGCACGCTTGCGCGACTCCTCCAGCCAGGCTTTCAGGCTTTCGGGAACGCCCTCTTCGCCGAGGAGGTCCTCCTTCCCTTCGGACTCGTACAGGAGGCGTGTTTCTGAGCGGCAGCGCGTCTCGAGGGAGTCGAGGGCGCCGGCGAACGTCTCTCCGTCTTGAGGCATCAGTGTCACCTGCCGTGGTTTGGGGGCGGAAATGAACCCTATGTGAAACTACAAACTTTGCGGTGCGAGAACGAAAACGACTTTTGGAACGATCGGTCACTTGGCTCCAGCCACCATCGTTTTCCTTTCCTTTTTGAGGTTTTTAGTCGGTGATGAGTCCGATACGGAGGTCTGAGTGAATCCCCAGCCGCAACTTGCAGAGATGCGCCGATCTCCCTTCATATGTACCTTCAACCGTGAGGTCCGCGATCACAACAAGCAAACCGTCAAAGCCAGGATACCATATGGCGAACGCCGGGAGAATACTCGTATATACGTACACAGGCACGAAGACACCGGATGTACATTCGGGGCGACGCGCTCCCCCTCGCTGTGCGGCAAAGTTGAGGCCGTGCAGTATGTACACGAAGTTTACGAAGTAGCACATATACATCGCGCAGTTTGCGGTATAAAATTATTGCGGAGGACCATAGTAAATAGAACCAAATATTCCTAGTAAAAAGAGAGAAATTAGCAGTTTTTTATGTGTACCGTAGGTCCTATTTACTAGCATTTACTATGGTCCCCCCGTACGTAATAGGGAGCGGATACGAAATTCACAGATCAGACAGATGGTCGAATACCACTCGATTGTCCTAGATACTTCAGCGCAGATATACTCCCGATGTGTGGGATCTAGCTCGTGTTACCGGGTGGGAGCAGCACGATATGCACGACCTACAGCAGTAGCATACGCTTCCTGGGTTAGATTCCTGGTACTCGTATGTACTACTCGTACGCAAAACTCCTGCACAACATCTCGTAACGGCAGGTTACGACCCATGAATGATCTGGATCGTGGTCCGTCAGGTGTGTGTGAAATCGTCACTTTACCTCCGGGTCGAGTTCCTCTCCATCCTTCCCTTCCGCAGCCCCATCTCCCGGCCCCCCAGGAAGACCGTCTCGCGTGCCCTCCCCCAGTACAGCGCGCTTTCGATCGACCCTTTCTGGCGCGGGTAAAAACTCTAAGAACGAGGCGTGTCGAAACAGGGCCTCCCGTATCGACAGCAAGCTCGAACGTAGTAGTTCCGTCAGGCTCCGGTCGTTGTCGGGCACCGCTGTGCCAACCACCATGGATGTTCCGGTTTCTCCTTTTCCTCCGCTGTCGCCCCAAGGTGGGCCCTGAATAAGCCACGCGCAAACGGGAGAGTAGGTATGCAAGTACTTAAACTTAAGGAAGGCTTGTGGTGGACAACCTTTTTTTGTTTCTCTGTCGATCTCCCTCGTTTTTTTAGGTGTCGGTCGGAGGTGTTTCAGTGAACGGTTTCAACGGTGTCGTTAGTGTTTTTGCAGTCTCGTCGTATTGAGTCTGATTTTAATATTATTGGCCACATCATCTCCCCCTCCTTCCCTCCCTCCCTCCCTCCCTCCCTCCCTCCCCTCTTCCTCCCCCTCTTCCTCCCCCCCTCCCACTTCCATAGAAGACTCCGCTTCCCGCCTCTCACCGCATTATCTTCAAGTTTCCCCCGAGACGCATCGCTCCCGCACGTCCAAGCGTCATCATCGACGTTAAGGCCGACGGGTCTCGGCTGCAGCAAGGCCTCGAGGCCGTCAAGGAGGCGCTCGATCGTGTCGCCGCACCTCTCGTCCCTCACCATCACCGATCGAATGCGCTCCTGGGCGTTCCGTCGGGGAGCTCCGTACCTAACCGCGTGGTGGGTGGTTTTCGACAAGAGTAACGTGGGGCGTGTTTGAGGACAAAGTAAGAGTTGGAGTCACGTCATGTGGAAGACAGGGAAGGTAGGATTAGTCGTGTGCAAGACGAGAGGCGCAGAAGGGGTCGTCGTGTTTTAATGATCAGTTAGGACGTGCTGCGATGCTGCGCTACGGGATCGGCCGGGGTTGAAAAAAGGGGTGGCCGGCTGCTGTTCCGGGCTCGTTACGAGGAGAGGCGTGTTTGGCGTCTCAGAGGTGAGAGGAAGGGTGCGACATATTTTTCGGCATGGAACATGTTCATGTTATGAGCGGCGCGAGGGGCGGGGGGGGTGGAGGTACGCCTTGGGATCATGAGGGCCTCTCCAAGCTCCCAGCGATACATATCATGTCTACCCGCCGCGATGGACGCTTTTAGCGTAGAGTGACTCGTGCATTGGTTGGCGGGGGGTCGAGCAATGCCGTTGGGGTAGAGTTTCCCACACAGATGGTCAACGCGATTTTAGGAGAGAGAGAAAGGTGCGCGGTGGAACGGACGAGCTGTAGTGTTGAACGTTTCGCGTGCACGTGGAGGAAGAGCGGCCAAGCCTTTCAGCGCGCACTGAATACGAAGACCTATACGAACCCTTGTGCGACTACTACCCGGGTGGTGTTGTAGTGATTGATACTCCAAGTGGGGGGGGGGCAGGGAGGGTGACGTTTTACCTCTGTCCGAGCCCTTCTCGGAGCGACAACGCCATGACACAGCGCGTGTGCTCTTTCTTGAACGATTTCGCGTCTTGGATGGCGTGTTTGTGCTCCTCCGCGGCCTGCGCTAGTGCCTCGCCGACGGATCTCGGCTGCAGCAAGGCCTCGAGGCCGTCAAGGAGGCGCTCGATCGTGTCGCCGCACCTCTCGTCCCTCATCATCACCGATCGAATGCGCTCCTGGGCGTTCCGTCGGGGAGCTCCATACCTAACCGCGTGGTGGGTGGTTTTTGACGAGAGTAACGCGGGATGTGTTTGAAGACAGCGTAATAGTTGGAGTCACGTCGTCTGGAAGACAGGAACAGTAGGACTCGTCGTGTGCAAGACGAGAGAAGCGCACGAGGGGTCGTCGTGTTTTAAGGAACAGTTGGGGGGCCTGCGATGCTGCGCTACGGGATCGGCCGGGGTTAAAAAAAGGGGTGGCCAGCTGCTGTTCCGGGCTCATTACAAGGAGAGGCGTGTTTGGCGTCTCAGAGATGAGAGAAAGGGTATGACATCGTTTTTGACATGGAGCATGTTCAGGTTACGAGTGGCGCGAGGGGCGGGGGGGGTGGAGGTACGCCTTGGGATCATGAGGGCCTCTCCAAGCTCCCAGCGAAAAAATATCGTGTCTACCCGCCGCGATGGACGCTTTCAGCGTCGAGTGACTCATGCTGTTGTTGGTGGGGGGTCGAGCAATGCCGTTGGGGTAGAGTTTCCCACACCGATGGTCAACGCGATTTCAGGAGAGAGAGAAAGGTGCGCGGTGGAACGGACGAGCTGTAGTGTTGAACGTTTCGCGTGCACGTGGAGGAAGAGCGGCCAAGCCTTTCAGCACGTACTGAATACGAAGACCTATACGAACCCTTGTGCGACTATTACCCGGGTGGTATTGTAGTGTCCCCCTCTTCCTCCCCTTCCCGCCTCTCACCGTATCTTCAGGTTTACCCCGCGACGCATCGCTCCCGCAAGTCCAAGCGTCATCATCGGCGTTAAGGCCGACGGATCTCGGCTGCAGCAAGGCCTCGAGGCCGTCAAGGAGGCGCTCGATCGTGTCGCCGCACCTCTCGTCCCTCATCATCACCGATCGAATGCGCTCCTGGGCGTTCCGTCGGGGAGCTCCATACCTAACCGCGTGGTGGGTGGTTTTTGACGAGAGTAACGCGGGATGTGTTTGAAGACAGCGTAATAGTTGGAGTCACGTCGTCTGGAAGACAGGAACAGTAGGACTCGTCGTGTGCAAGACGAGAGAAGCGCACGAGGGGTCGTCGTGTTTTAAGGAACAGTTGGGGGGCCTGCGATGCTGCGCTACGGGATCGGCCGGGGTTAAAAAAAGGGGTGGCCAGCTGCTGTTCCGGGCTCATTACAAGGAGAGGCGTGTTTGGCGTCTCAGAGATGAGAGAAAGGGTATGACATCGTTTTTGACATGGAGCATGTTCAGGTTACGAGTGGCGCGAGGGGCGGGGGGGGTGGAGGTACGCCTTGGGATCATGAGGGCCTCTCCAAGCTCCCAGCGAAAAAATATCGTGTCTACCCGCCGCGATGGACGCTTTCAGCGTCGAGTGACTCATGCTGTTGTTGGTGGGGGGTCGAGCAATGCCGTTGGGGTAGAGTTTCCCACACCGATGGTCAACGCGATTTCAGGAGAGAGAGAAAGGTGCGCGGTGGAACGGACGAGCTGTAGTGTTGAACGTTTCGCGTGCACGTGGAGGAAGAGCGGCCAAGCCTTTCAGCACGTACTGAATACGAAGACCTATACGAACCCTTGTGCGACTATTACCCGGGTGGTATTGTAGTGATTGATACTCCAAGTGGGGGGGGGGTAGGGAGGGTAACGTTTTACCTCTGTCCGAGCCCTTCTCGGAGTGACAACGCCATGACACAGCGCGTGTGCTCTTTCTTGAACGATTTCGCGTCTTGGATGGCGTGTTTGTGCTCCTCCGCGGCCTGCGCTAGTGCCTCCCGCCTGGACTCTGCAGCCAGCGTAACCTATTAGGAGTTATTGTTTGGGGGCACCATCGGACGACACGACGGAACGGGTGGGGTCAAAGCCTTACGAACATTCGAGGCATTCTGTCAAGGTGAAAAAGATCAGTCCGGTGGGGTTCTGCTGTGCGGAAGCAAGCTGGGTAGGTATACGTCGAGGCGCGTGCTACGGCCATGCAGTAGAGAGGCTGGGTGGGAAACAATGTTTCTGGCTGATGACTGATGCCACTCCTCAGCCGAGGAACTACCCAATAAGGCGCATGCCTTAGAAGGCGCATGCCTCAGAAGGCACATGCCTTATTGCTGGAATCACAATTAATTCGCATTTTACATTATTCGTCATGGGAAACATTTTTAATCGGGTTTGGCTATGATAAGTGCATCATTTTTATCTCAAAGTCCGTTTTGTTTTTGGGGGGGAGTGAGGTATATCGAGCTTTTTAAGTAAGGAACCTCAGAAAAATATGTACCATGGTGTACCCCTCCACCGTCGTAGCATGCGTCTCGACCCGATGGCGGGTGGCTATGACCATGCGCGGTCAGTTGCCACGTATACTGGTTCGTCTAGTTTGGCGTTACGTTGGCCGTTGGAACGGGCAAGATGTTGGGTCACGGGAATAGGGCTCACGCCCCGAGAACTTCGATCGAGACGATGTTTTATCACAGCTTTGGGGTCTCGCCCATATAGCCGTGTCACGAGTAATCGATGCTCCCGTAAATCGGTCATCGTCAGTTGTGTCCTGACGTACCATCGTCCAGCCGCCTGGTGGCATCGAGGCCGGGGTTGAGCTAAGTTAAGGGTTAACCTCGCCACCTCACTTGTATCTATTAATACCTGTATTTATGTTTGCTTCAACGCCGGGTGGGCCGGTGAGAAATGAAAAGTGCTGGGTTTTGTTTTGCTGTGAACGAATGCTCACCTCTTTCCTCGGCTCTTGGAGAAGCTCTTCCAGCTCGTTTAGCTCTTGGTCGTCGTAGTCCCCGCGTTCGGCAAACCTCTGTGTTGCCAATGACAATGGCGATACGAATCGTGATGGCGTGACAGTTAGTGATGGGGATATGATATCGAGCAGTCGAGTTCGGCACGATATCGATAAACGATAGATCGAAAAGAAAGGACTTCGAAATACGATACATGACGGTACGAATCATGATGGTGTGGAGGATAGTGATGGGGATATCGAATCATCGAGTGCGACACGCCATCGATAAACGATAAATCGAACCAAAAGGATTTCGATATCCGATGTATATATCGAAGCTGTCGAAAGAGAATCGGGCTCGTCGACACGATCTCGATAAACAAGGGGTAATTAACGTTTACCAGTCGAAGACACGGGAACAATATTTCCGCGTGGCTTCGCGCTTGTTTGGAATACCAACAACACCAACCATGCGATGGAGATTTGCTACAGCGGCACGATCGATCGATGGCCCACAGCAAGCTTGAGTACAAGCAATAGACACCTCAGCTCGACATGTCTCATCGAATCGCAAACGAATCAAAGTACTGTGCTGTCGCTGAGCTGCTTCTTCATACCATAGGGCTACTCGTACAGCAATAGCTATTTCGTGAATGGCAGCGAGTTTGTAGCTGGGCAAGTTTCGCGAGGGACGCACCCTGCACAGCCTTCTGACGTCGTCGCAGTTGGTGAGTAGTCTGGTCGGCTCCTCCTCGACTGCCCTTTCCAGCCTCGGAAGGGACGCTTCGTACTCCGCACCAAAAGACGCCACGAGCTTCTTGCACCTGCCATCACGATTCAACGCATGTGTTATCAAATATCAACATCGTGCTCCGTAGCAGTCCCATGTTATGTCAAGAGCGCCGTACAATAGAGCACTCACGACAAAAACATACAGTATACGACTAGCAGAAAAAAAAATGGAGCACACAGGCAACGGCGAACTTGATCTATCCAGGCCGTTAACGTGCTTAATAAAGCAGTCAACATCGAACCTCTGAAACGAGGGGGAGGGCATCGCTGTCCCTCAGCATCCTCACCGCTACTGCTGGAGTGCTGGTGACGTATCCAGCATACGCACCGCCATCTTCTAACAACATCACAATTGGTACCGCAGCCCAACGTTTGTTTGTTTTTCCAGGTTCAACAAGCACATTAAGGGCACCCCGCAGAGGGAAAACAAGGGGTGGAACGAAACTTTCTTGGCAAGCATGGCAGAATCAATGAGAACCCGAGCTAGAGCGAAACCAACGCCCAGCTGTGTACAGCGTGTACCACTTCGGTAGGACCACACACGCAGCGCTAGTGAACAACCCGACTACGGTCATGCGCGACATGAGTACACCCCCACCCCCACCCCTGCCACGTACGCAGTGGTCCTGGCGCAAGGACACTTCGAGCAGTTTGCAACTTGTTACGTCCATCCCAGGAAGCACAGGGAACCGATAGAACAGTGAGGGTGCGTGGGTAAGACTGCGAAAATCTTCCTTTCACACCCTCATACCCTGCTTCTCCTCTCTCTCTCTTTCTCTCTCTCCTCTCCCAGTCCGCGTCACAAGCGGTTCTTAGTAGGATGCAGCTCACCCTTCATACGACTCGCCCAACACCTCACGGCCTTTCGCGCTTGGTGCTAGCAATGTCTGCCTGGTCGGTCAAAACCCGACATGCCCCGTCCCGGCATTGTAGGGATGCGAGGGTCTATGGCCATACGACTACGGCCATGCATGAATATGAAGTACACCCCCCCCCCCTCTTCCCAAGAGTATATCTCGCCCAACAAAAAAAAAAGACTCTGCCGAGACCAATACCTCAAGGACTCGGCATGGTTAGACAGAGTGGCAGGGTTACCTTGACTCCATGCCCTGCAAGGCGGCAACGCTGGTGGCGTCCGCCAGACCTTCGGTCATGCTTGCGAGAGCCTTCGGGTTACAGCAGTGTCGCAAACAAATCCAGCGAACCATCAACGGTAACATTCGGGCAGGATACGGTCAGGGATAGATGAGGGTCACGGTTGGTTGTGCTTAGTCGGGAGCTTCCATGGAAGCGCCATGGTTTTTTTCACACGGCGAAGGGTGTGTGAGAGTAAAAATAGTAAACACATAAATGATGTAGATCGTCTACATAAAATAAAGTGGACTCTAGCTTTGTTTTTTAACGTTTATGTCTCGTCGGCATCAGGAAGGCGAGGGCGATGCAGTCGTCGTGCCTTGGCTCGGCGTGCCACTTTTTTCCAATGAACGAAGATTTTTCACCGGCTGCTCTCGTTGGAACGGAGCGCCTCGATGGGGCATGATGACGCGCGCGAGCGACAACAAATTATGAAAGAAGGAATAATGTGCAGACTGTTGTGATCGAACCCTGCCATTTGTTCTACATTTTTTCCCACCACCCCATGTAATGTACTCGCCCTTCTTTTTTCTCTCCTTTTTTAGGCGTAACTCAGATCCGGGGTCACTACGAAAGTAGGCTCTTCCCCTCTCTCCCTCCCCACTACGGTACGTGCCTTGCATCTTTTATCGCCAGAAGATGTCAGCACTTTCTTCCCTCGTCGACTATACACATAAAAAAAAAAAAAAAAAAAAACAGCTATGAGATCGAGGATTTCGTCGAACCTCATTTTTGCAAGCTGAGTGCCATACTTCCACCGTGCATACTACGGGTTTCGTAGAGTTTTGAGGGATACGAAGTATATACTTTGCACCGGGAATGAAACAAAGGGGCGATACCTATTGGGTACTGCTGTACGTTACATGTGCAGGCAGACCTTCTGAAAACCTTCGCGCGCGGCGCCCATTCTCTTCAGCTCCCCTCCGAAGTTTCTCTCTTGCTCCGACAGCTTGTCCCGAAGGTGACGGATGAACCTATCACGCAAAAACAAAAAAAAAAAAACGAAGGACGATGGACCGCGATACACGGAACAACGGCAAATCGAGGACGGCATCGGGGAGTCATGATGAAAAGAGGGAGCATGTTACACTGTACAAGTCTGCAGCCAAGCTGTTCAATTCAGTGCGTGCCGAACAGAAAGGAGCGGACAGGCGGAAGACAAAATAGCAAAGCATTCGCCCCAGCCACACCGGACACCGGACCGAGGTGGTTCGCTCCGGGAAAATCCAGGGAACCCACGGACTAGATTTTAGAGAGTTTGTGGACAGGACAGCGTTCATTTTTTAACGTGTAAGCATGACATACAATAGTTGTTTAGGTTGTTTCGGCCGTGTATCTGTCCCGTTTGCGCCCTATACCTTCGGGCCTTCTGGCGATGAGCGTATAACTCCCCTTCTCGAGGCTGCCGTGACCCCACCTGTAAAGTTTCGTTGTCGAAAAGAGACGCAGGAGATGTGGCAAGGAACAGGTAAACAGGGGGGGGGGGCGGCGCACGGGGGGGGGTCGTCAACTTGACGCGATCTCGTGTAGTTCGTGTCTGGCAACCGACTTACAGAAGCCCTGTTTGTACCGGGGGGTAGCTAAAAGCTGACGAGCGAGGGCAGCGGACACACACCAAGCGACGAAACAAACAGCGTCATAATTTACCTACCTCCGTCCTTCCCTTTCTAGGCCAATGCTTCCGCAACCTCTCCTCCAACTCCTCGGTCAGTATCTCTTGGGCTTCTTGGCATGCCGCCTCCGCCGCCGCTTTTCTGGCGGCGGATCGTCGTTCTGTCCTCGTCACCAAGTCGTCCCTCAAAGACGCGAGCATGGACGAAGTTTCCTCCAGGGGCAACGTCAGCTTTGGCGACGAGGGGGGGGGGGGGGGGGGGGGGGGGGGGGGGGGGGGGGGGGGGGGGGGGGGGGGGGGGGGGGACGAGAGGTGGCTGTGGTCTATACGCCTGCTTTGTCGGTCCTTAATTATGTTGGTACTGCAAGTGTAGACTACACATATATGTATTTGACTCTAATTTCAAGTATTTTGTCTCCGAAACGGGAGTGCGCTCCTAAAGGGGATGAAATGGAGCACATACTGACGATATTACGTGGAGGACAGTGTATTTCGGGGGGGGGCAAAAACCACCGAAAAAGCACCGCAGCGAACATGCACTATCCCGTCATGTTCAACGTATTAAAGTTGAAAACTAAATCCTGCCCCCACCGTGAAGACTAACCGAAACCTCCCATCTGAGCCGCTGCTTTCATATAAACCCTGGTACCACGTACGCAACGGAGCGCCTCGATGGGGCATGATGACGCGCGCGAGCGACAACAAATTATGAAAGAAGGAATAATGTGCAGACTGTTGTGATCGAACCCTGCCATTTGTTCTACATTTTTTCCCACCACCCCATGTAATGTACTCGCCCTTCTTTTTTCTCTCCTTTTTTAGGCGTAACTCAGATCCGGGGTCACTACGAAAGTAGGCTCTTCCCCTCTCTCCCTCCCCACTACGGTACGTGCCTTGCATCTTTTATCGCCAGAAGATGTCAGCACTTTCTTTCCTCGTCGACTATACACATAAAAACTAAAAAAAAAAAAAACAGCTATGAGATCGAGGATTTCGTCGAACCTCATTTTTGCAAGCTGAGTGCCATACTTCCACCGTGCATACTACGGGTTTCGTAGAGTTTTGAGGGATACGAAGTATATACTTTGCACCGGGAATGAAACAAAGGGGCGATACCTATTGGGTACTGCTGTACGTTACATGTGCAGGCAGACCTTCTGAAAACCTTCGCGCGCGGCGCCCATTCTCTTCAGCTCCCCTCCGAAGTTTCTCTCTTGCTCCGACAGCTTGTCCCGAAGGTGACGGATGAACCTACCACGCAAAAAAAAAAAAAAAAACGAAGGACGATGGACCGCGATACACGGAACAACGGCAAATCGAGGACGGCATCGGGGAGTCATGATGAAAAGAGGGAGCATGTTACACTGTACAAGTCTGCAGCCAAGCTGTTCAATTCAGTGCGTGCCGAACAGAAAGGAGCGGACAGGCGGAAGACAAAATAGCAAAGCATTCGCCCCAGCCACACCGGACACCGGACCGAGGTGGTTCGCTCCGGGAAAATCCAGGGAACCCACGGACTAGATTTTAGAGAGTTTGTGGACAGGACAGCGTTCATTTTTTAACGTGTAAGCATGACATACAATAGTTGTTTAGGTTGTTTCGGCCGTGTATCTGTCCCGTTTGCGCCCTATACCTTCGGGCCTTCTGGCGATGAGCGTATAACTCCCCTTCTCGAGGCTGCCGTGACCCCACCTGTAAAGTTTCGTTGTCGAAAAGAGACGCAGGATATGTGGCAAGGAACAGGTAGACAGGGGGGGGGGGCGGCGCACGGGGGGGGGTCGTCAACTTGACACGATCTCGTGTAGTTCGTGTCTGGCAACCGACTTACAGAAGCCCTGTTTGTACCGGGGGGTAGCTAAAAGCTGACGAGCGAGGGCAGCGGACACACACCAAGCGACGAAACAAACAGCGTCATAATTTACCTACCTCCGTCCTTCCCTTCCTAGGCCAATGCTTCCGCATACCGTCTCCTCCCAAACTCCTCGTCAGTATCTCTTGGGCTTTCTCTTGGCATGCCGCCTCCGCCGCCGCTTTTCTGGCGGCGGAATCGTCGTTCTGTCCTCGTACCACCAAAGTCGTCCCTTCAAAAGAACGCGAGCATGGACGAAGTATTTCCTGCCAGGGGCACGATCCAGCTTTGGCGACGAACGGATACAAATGCGAGCGAGCGGAGAGGGCGGGACGGGGCGGGGGCCGGGGGCGGGGTGTGGGGCGGGGACGGAGGTGGCTCGTGGATCTATACGCCTGCTTTGGTCGGTCCTTTAATTAAATGTTGGTACTGGCCAAGGTAGACTTACACATCATATGTATTTAGAGCTCTAATATTTCAAGTATTCTTGTCTCCAAAACGGGAGTGCGCTCTAAAGGGGATGAAATGGAGCACATACTGACGATATTACGTGGAGGAAACAGCTGTAAATTTCGGGGAGGGCGGGCAAAAACCACCGAAAAAGCACCGCAGCGAAACATTGCAAACTACTAATCCCGTCATGTTCAAACGTATTAAGTTGAAATACTAAATCCTGCCCCAACCGTGAAGACTAACCGAAACCTCCCATCTGAGCCGCTGCCTTTCATATAAACCGCTGGTAACCGACAGTACGTCGCCGTATGTGGCAACAGCCACAGAAACAACCTCCGGCATTGCCCCTCCTCCCTCCCCCCCCCGCCCCCACGATCCGGGCATTGGTACGCGTAGAGATGGAGGGTTTTATGGTCATCGAGACGGCCATGCAGGACATTGAGTACACCCCCCCCCCCCCTACTAAAACCGAGGCCCTCCTATAAAGAACTGACCTCTTCCATGACCGCCTCCCCTGCGGGATCTCTCGGCACAAGCCTCTCCTCCGCGCGCAGTCGCTCAATCTCTTCCTTTCGCACCGCCCGGTGCTGATCCACCTCCCGCTTAACGCCGTCATACACCTCCAAAACCGAGGGCGGCTCGACTTCCGCTTCTGCCGGGGTTTCCTCTGCAGAAGGGTGGGGCGCTGCGACGGCACCTTTCGCCGCTTTCTTGCCCTTTGCGGCGGCGCCTTTTTTGTTGCCTTTTTTGGCCTTCTTCGCTGCCTCTTCTTTGGCTTGGGCTCTCGCCGCGGCCTCGGCTTCTGAGGCGACCCGCAGGCGGTCTCTGTCTCCCTCGGAAAGTTCTCGGAAACGGCGGTCCCTTTACAAAACAGGGGCATGTGTGCAAGGCCCGAGCGATCGTCGGCGCGGGGGGGGGGGGGGGGGGGGGGGGGGGGGGGGGTGAGACGCGAAGTGGAAACAGCTCGTAGTTTGCTGCTATTCTTTGTTGGAACAACTACTTTCGGTAGAGATGGATGAGTGGTACGATATCATAGGGGTAGCATTGTTTGGGCAAGATATATATTGCCGTGACTCCTTAACTGATGAACTACCCCGATAAGGCATATGCCTTATAAGGCGTGCCTTACGGTCGGAACACATTCGGTGTTCTATACATATATATACGTGTGTGTATTCGTTGTATACCTACTTAAGGTCATCGGGTCGCTCTTTCGTGTTTCCTCAAAGCCGGTTTCTCGGCGACTTACTAAAAGCACTAATTAATTACTTATTATTAGTGTAGGGATTGCACTTTTTTGCCTTCTGAGGCAATTTTTTTCTGGCTGAGCTCCCCAAGCGAGCAGCGCTGCCGATTCGTATATATGATAGATCTACTAGTATATTTGTTTTCAGGACGAGGGCACAGAAATGTTGGGCCGGATTGCGTGAACAGACTTCTCCGAAGGCATGTTTCGGATGAGACATTCGAGCTCCTCATGCGAGGAGCTAAAAACATATTAAGGCGTTGCTCCGCACCTCTATCGTAGCGCGTGAAGGGGCGTCGTACGTGGCAGACCTGCTGCTAGTATCGCCATTTGTTCAGTTCAAGCTGTGTGCGTGATTACGGATGTTTTGTGCGTCAGACATTATCTTGAAGAGGTTTCTCGGCTCGAGGAAGGGGCAGACGAATAGAGGCCAGAACACTTTTTTTACATTTAGATGGCGAGTTTTCTAGCAACATGGTGGCGTTTTTCAGTAAGCTTAGGCCCAAGACTGTCAAGACCACGCTGTGCGTTTGCATGAGTAATGCTGCACAACTTAGCACGATGTTTGCACTCAAGACTGCGAATCCCACGTCGAGGACACTTCTATATAAAATGCTGCTGCTGCTGCTGCTGCTGCTGCTGCTGCTGCTGCTGCTGCTGCTGCTGCTACTGCTGCCGTCAAGCCACCAATATGCAGGCCACCGTAACGAGCTTCCCTCTGGGCTTACCACCGTGGTCCGCGCCCATAGCGTTGCACGAAACGCAACCCACCCCACTCCGCCCCGAGCGATTCCTACCACCTTGCAGAAGGTTGAAATCAACCGACCAGCCATACATCCGTCCATCGCATGCATACCTCTTGGCAAAGTACTCTTCCAAGGCCTCCTCCCCTTCCGCGAGCTTCATCGCCTGCAGCTCGTCCTCTCTCAAAGGAACGAAGCCCCCCCTCCAGTACGACGGAGTGCTAACACCGCTGGCGTTGGAGGAGCTACCACCAGCTCCGCCCTTTCCTCCCGGTCCCCCGCTGCCGCCGCCTCCTTTGCTTCCCGTGTGGCTACTACCTTCGTCGCCCTCTTGATCCGTGTCGCTGCAGCTCTGATCGTCCTCTTCGTCTTCCTCCTCTGCGTTTGAGATGAGGAGTTCGGCCGCGATTTCTTCCGGGTTGCGCTCGACGAGGTATTCCACCTCGCCGACTTCCGGCGCCCGGTACGTATTGGGTCTTATCTCCTCCTCCTCCTCCTCCTCCTTTTGCTCCTCCTTTTCCTCCTCATTCTCCTCCGCCGCCACTTCTTCCTGTGGGTCCGGGTCCTCGTTCTCCGCCTTGCATAAGTGGGGGGGGGCGTCGAAAATGTTTTTTTTTAAGTAGTCGCGAAAATGTTTTCCTGCGGGGGAGAGTAGCGGTCGTCGTATTCTTCCAGGCTCTCTCTCTCTCTACAAAAACCATGAATATATAAAAATAGCTGTCATCCATGTGCAAGAAAAGTCTGCCTCACAAGTGGTTTTTGGTAGGATGCAGCTCACCCTTCATGCGACTCGCCGAACACCTCAGGGCGCTTCGTGCTTGGTGCAAGCAATGTCTGCCTGGTCGGTGAAAACCAGACTCCACCCCGGCATTGTAGGGATGCGAGAGCCTATGGCCACAAGACTACGGCCATGCATGACATGCGGCAAATGAGTACCCTCCCCCCCCCTGAATGGGGGTTATACAGTACCCATGCGCATAATTCTAATGGACTGACGATATTTTTCAAATCATCATCCTGTCGGTCCTTGCACTATTACACCGAGGGGAGTCACGCGACCTATGTCCTTCAAAAGGTCAAGAGGTGAAGCACCCCGCACGCATAAAGCACGCGAGGTCAAAGTATTACGCACAAGCTTGAAAACTATGATATGTCGACCAAATCCTCGATACCACAGCTGAGATCTAGTTTGAAGTCTTACAGAGAAATGAACGCTGCTCGGCGCGAAGCAGCGAACCCAGACAGGCGACTGAGTTGCGAAGGAAGAGCAAAATCTACAGGTACGATCTGGGAAAAAGCTCGTCCCAATGGTAGTTTCGTGCGTTGTGCGAGAAATAGCTGAATCCTAACCGGCATCGAGCCATTGCTCCCGACGCATACACACAAAAAACGAACCCGAAGCGATAGAGGTCTTCGGCATTAAGCGATCACAGAGATTACGCGGGCCCTGATTGAAAACAGGCTATAGACGCCACGGCGAGCAAGACGCTGCTAACAACATACCGGTACCAGGGTAACCGAGAACGATATTCCCCCAAAACCTGGACCCCTAACTCCGGCGTTTCGTATGTACATATCGTACCTTTCGGCCTTCCTCCTCCTCCCCGACCCCTGCCTCCCCCTCCGCAATCCCTTCCCCGTCTTCGCGCTCCTCTCCTTCCGCGCCACCTTCCACCCCTTCGCCCCCCCCCTCCGTTCCAGGCTTCCCCATCGTGGAAAGGGATTGTTCGTCGGCATCGGACGGCGGCTGCAAACCCAGTAGGGCGCAAACGGCGGTGCGCATCCGCTGCGCCTCCTGCTCGGCTTCGGTGGGGTGAATGGAAGCCGCCGAGTAGGCGCCTTTGTGGTATTCGCGGTATGACGCTTCCACCTGAATGATCCCATCATATGTAGGCCGCAGGAATATTTTTCGCGAACAGAGAAGAGAGAGAGGTCGGTGATACTGAGCTTTTCGCGCAGTCGCTTGCTTTGCGGTGCGGGCGGGTGAAACTGAGTTTTCGCGCCGGTGCTGGCTTTGCGGTGCGGGCGGGTGGTCCTAGCTTGTTAGCCGAGGTCTACGGTATGGTAAAACGTCACCGCTCCGGCGATGGGGAGAACATTTTTGCGCTGCTAACTATAGGGGGTAAACGTTGTTTTAAACCCCGGTCGGCGGTGACTACTCTAGTAGGACCCTAACCAACACGTGACTTTTTTTATGACGAGGCTCACTTCGTCAAGAACACTCTTGACTCGGGGCGAAACATGACGAAGCTCATCTGGTCGAGAGAGAGAGATAAGACTCATCATGGCTCGGGTGAGACGTGACGCGGGGCTCACCTCGTCGAGAAGACTCATGACTCGGGCGAAAGAGGCGTCCAGCTCCTCCTCGCCGGCCGCCATCCTCACGCGGTCGGTGCACGCCTTCACCATCGCTTCTCTGTCTTCGTCGGCAAGCCTGAAGTCTTCCTGCCTGTCGAACATCTGCCAAGTTGCATGATACCAAAGTGTGTAAGTATATATTATATACATACGCGTTCGGTTTGTTTTGCTTCGACTTGAAATATTCGATCGACTTGACGTGAAGGGTTTTGGTGGATGGTAAGGCGGCGTTGTGGGGACAGGGGAGCGCGGCTCGGTCGTCGCTGTTGTTGTTATCAATTTAACTCATTGCCTAAAACTTAGTCCGTGATCACCACAGGACAGGCCCCGTAAAACAAAAACTCTTGGAGTGAAAGAATACCTCAGGAAAAAACGCAATAAGACTGTTAATAATAAAAAACAGGTAGGAAACACGTCATAACTTAAGCGCATCGTACAACTTCAAAAACAAGAACAAAAAAAAGTGAAAATCAGCGTAGGTATGTACCAGGTGCCTGCTGAAACCGAAACCGAGGCGACTGCAAACGCAGAACAACAAAATGAAACTCATCAAGTCAAACCAAGTCGCATCCAAAGGAAATAGGTGCGAGGAGGTTATTGCTGATACGGGGGACCATAGAAATCAGGACCCACGGTATACACGGTATTCCATTATTTTTACAAAGTGTAGTTGGTACTGATTACTTTGTTCNACGCGGTCGGTGCACGCCTTCACCATCGCTTCTCTGTCTTCGTCGGCAAGCCTGAAGTCTTCCTGCCTGTCGAACATCTGCCAAGGTGCATGGTATCAAGGTGTGTAAGTACATATTCTGTACATACGCGTTCGGTTTGTTTTGCTTCGACTTGAAATATTCGATCGACTTGACGTGAAGGGTTTTGGTGGAAGGTAAGGCGGCGTTGTGGGGACAGGGGAGCGCGACTCGGTCGTCGTTGTTGTTGTTCTCACTTTAACTCATTGCCTAAAACCTAGTCCGTGATCACCACAGGACAGGCTCCAAAAAACAAAACTCTCGAGTGGAAGAAAACCTCAGGGAAAAACAGAATGATAATATTACCAAACAGTACATAGGACACACATCATAACTGAAGAGCATCGTACAACCTCAAAAACAAGAAGAAAAAAAAGTGAAAATCAGCGTAGGTATGTACCAGGTGCGTGCTGCAACCGAAACCGAGGCGACTGCAAACGCAGAACAACAAAATGAAACGCATCAAGTCAAACCAAGTCGCATCCAAAGGAAATAGGTGCGAGGAGGTTATTGCTGATACGGGGGACCATAGAAATCAGAACCTACGGTATACACAAAAAACCTATATAAGTATTCCATTATTTTTACAAAGTGTAGTTGGTACTGATTACTTTGTTCCCCCGTAATAGTTGGAGGGGGGGGGGGGAGGGGCGAAGGAGAGAGTGGCACTATCAGTTATTTGAAAGTCAAGTAATCAACACTGCCCAACAAGACCCGTTGCTGCTTCCGTAGGGTTCACAAGTAGCACAACGAGGTTTTTGCTTGAATCGCTCGCTATGTTTATCAACTGTTGTACAAGCTCGCCACGTTATTTCTCCGCCCACTAGAATTTGTCCCTCGGGAGTTTGGATGAGCTCGGCATGGTACGAAATCAATGCGGGACAGGCAGTGCGAGGCGTGGCCGGGGGCCATCATCAGGCATACACGCGGTTGTAGAGCCTTGGGTGCGTGGTTGTAGCGTGTGCCCCATCGAGAACATATGCAGCATCGGATTTGAGTAGATGTTTTAACAGTAAACTGCCAAAGTCATCAGAGCAGTCCGGTGGCAATCGCATTCTTCCGTGACCTCAAAAAACGATTTCGGGTCGTCCTACCACCCACGATAGGCTTGACTCTATAAATATTATTATGGTATCTCTCCAGTCCAACCGATGCCTGGCCTTAACATTGACCCCGACGAGTTATTATTCTAGGGCGCTAGAGGTCGGTCTGCGCTGTCTGGCAAATACTGACTCGACAGACTAAGCACCTCTGGCTATTGCTCAAACACTCAGTTGGGCCCTACGAGTGACCCTTCCAGGGCTAGAGGTCGGCCAGCACTGACTGGCAAGTACTGTCTCGGCAGGGTTAAACACCCCCATATTGTTGCACACACAATGACTTGAACCCAGATACATGGAAAGACACAAAAATATGCTTGAAACCTTGAACTAGAATGAGCGCCCTATATACAACAAAACATCCAGAATTTAGAACTTGCCCGACTACCAGCAGCATGTGCGTACCTCTGCGTGGGGTGGGCTACGTGGTGTGGGCTGCCTGTGGACGGCTCAACCCTACAAACAGGGACTGATTTGTTTGACGCTCTCACCCGCTGTTCCCCTGCCTCGTCGATAATCGCTTTTTTCTCCTCGTGCGTTTCCAGCTCCGCAGATATCCCAGCGAAAAACGTGCACGCACGCTCGGCGCACGCGTGAAGCTCTTGGGCGCGGGCATCCATGGACCGAATGGAACGTTCCAGAAGTTGCGATTGCTCCGAAAATCTCGACGCCAGTTCGTCGTCCGCCTGAGGGAGTACAGCACGAGTCGGGTCAAGATACGGCGGTAAAAGGGGAAGCTAACTCTGTGTTCGTTTCGCAGGATTCCTTATTTTATATAGTCCGAACGTGCTCCTAATCAAAGCCATTCACGGCAGGTCTCTGAGATTTATTATTTCCATCGCGAGAGGGCGATCTTCAACCCTATTTGGTATATGTGCCACCGAACAAGTAGTGATTATCTTATTACGACGGGGGTATAGTGACCAGAACCCACTATGGACGCATAAAACGTAGTATCCCCTATGTTTACAAGCTATATTTTGGTTCTGACTGCTATACTTCCCCGTAATTGACTTCGAGGGGGGCGGCCAGTATATATACCTCTTCCGAAACGACCGCGTCCACTGCAGCGTTGCAGACCCGCTGCTGTTCCAACGCAGCCCGAATGCCTCGCAGCTCTTGCTTGAACTCCTCGCTAAGGTCGCTCGCTGAGGCCAGCAGTCCCAATCGGCGTTGTACGGCGCGCACCTGGTGTAGCGATTGTAACAACGAAAACGACGAGATCAACACTCAACACTCCCCCTCGATGGAAGCCGTGTCCGTCTGCAAATGTTTGCTATTGTCGCAAACCAATACCGTTGTTGTCGCTTGGAAAAGCATGCGCCGAGTGAAAATGTGAGAGGGCAACCCTGCTCTATTGTTGGGGCTGGAGAACTAAAAAAATAGTATCAAGCGCGTATAACAGAGCATGACTTAAGCTTCTTCAAGACCGTGGCCAACCCAGTTACCTGAAGCATGTCGATTTCGATGTCCGACTCCCACCCACCGCCGCTCCTCGAAGTCCCCCCACGGCTCAAACTCCCCAAGCTTCGCGACCCCGTCGCGCTGCTCCCGCCGGCACTGCCGCCGCTGTGACCCCACAGACAAACACACGCGCGCCGCATGGGTTAAAGGGCAAGGTTATACAGAATATTTCGTGGTTCTCGCTTCGCCGCAGCGCTAGCGTTAGGTGGCGGGCCCACCGCACAAAAAGCGATTCGCCGCCGGGGGGCGAGGCGAGTGTTATTTAGGGTTCTTCACAAGTCACGACCCGACTCACGGGTCGGGTCAGGAAGTTTTTAAATGTCACGGGTCGCGTCGGGTCGCGTCGGGTCGGACCGGGTCGGACCGGACCTAGGGTTGTCGGTTCGGACTGGGTCGGACCAGGTCGGACCGGGTCGGACATGACCAGATCCGCGTGCCGGGTCAGGATGTTTATGATATCTCACGGTTCGGGTCGGGTCGGTTCGGGTCGGGCCGAGTCGGGTCAGGAGGTTTGCAAACTCTCACGGCTTGACTGGTTGGTTCACCCTTACCCGATCCGACCCGACCCGACCTGACCCGTGATACCCCTGATCCGTGAAACGCGCTAGCGTTATTGGATGGGTTTGATCGAAGGGTTGCGGCCTGATCCCAGGCTAAATATATTATCCTACTTATTCCAATTATCACGAGCAGTTCCTTTCTTCGTGTGCGGTGCCGAGACAGGATGCTCTCGTCGTGTTGAGTAACCCCGGAGTTGCAGTCTAATATAGCGCAGTGACCACCAGCCGGGGTACCCAATCACTTGTGTCGTGGTGCCGAGCGAATTAAGCCACCGATAGGTGCACGAGGGGGGTCGCGAGCGCGCGAAGTGTTCGGCGGGAGCAAGAACTTTCCCGCTCTACTCATCCATCGCCGTGAGTGCGCCCTTAAACCCAGAAAAACTGCGGACGTACGTAGACCAAATCGACTTCTCCTATTCCAGGGGTACCCAAACTAAGGAATTGGCGGCTCCGTGTAAAAACTCAAACCAGCAATGTCAAAAGAAGAGCCATGCACGATATATTGTCGGAGAGAAAACATAATGAATACCATACCACTACTGTGGAAGAGGCGTTACCTTCGGGAACCTTTTCCTGCACCTCGTGACGACCCGACACCGCTGCGCTTGGAAACTCTGCTCCCAACTGAACGAGCCGCTCCGCTTCCCCCCCCAGCGCTCTGGTTCCCCTTACGCTCGATCGTGCTGACCACGCGGTCAATATCCTCGGTGGCGCGCTCGAGGCAGCTTGCAAGGAGTGGGTCGATCTCCGATACCTGTTGCCGCGATAATTGAACGGCCGACATCGGGGAGAGTGGGCGCCGCTTGGTATATGCCTTATAAAAACTACTGTGGTGCGCGCCAATGAGAAAACAAAAAAAAACTTGTCGGGGAACCATAATACTGCTGGGGCTGTCATGGCGCAGCCTCTCCTCGACCATCACTCTCGATTTTATGTGTTGCTCTGCTGAACGTTGTCCTTCCTGAACGAGACTTCCCGATCACATGGTTAACCGTAATTCTCGCTTTGATGAAATCGGCATGCATCTCAAGGATCACGTTCTCAAAACCAGCCGAGATTTACTACTTGAGCGAAATTGGAGGCAAATATTGGGTGGGATTTTCTGCACCCTGCCGGCTGGGGTTGCATTACTTGTTGAAACCTCGCGATTCCAAGGAAGTTCCGAATTCAATTGATAACTTTACGCTGGGACGTCGAAAGCTCGGCGGTGTTGTGTCGTCCCAGACGAGAAGACTATCTCGCCCCTACGCTCGCAGCTACACCGACAAGCTCTTTCCCGGTACCTGCGCGAGATCGGTGGCTTGGCGGCGCAGAACATCGAGGATGGACGGTATCTCGCTCTTGGGTGCCTTCCGGAGTCTCTCCACCGAGTCCACAAGCCCCCGCCGCAACATCGTCTTTCCCTGCTTGTCGAGAACACTGCCACAAGGGGGAAACGTGTCGCGGTTAAGTTTGAGTCGATCTCACGTGGGGGGGGGGGGGGGGCATGTCTTTCATTTAGGGGGTTGCGTGCGATGTTCACCCTTTCATGCGTTGCCTGTGAGCAGGTCCGGTGCGGTATACATTGTGCACCGAGTTGTGTTGCCACCTTCAGCAGTACGAACAGCGCGCACCCGGGCAGCGCTAGGGTACGGAGTAGTTCCAAAAGTGGAATTTGGTCCACTTGTCACCTCGCGTTCGATAGTTTTTGTTTTTCCAACACCTACAGATGCCAATAACTCCCGGCTGTCTGGTCGTTCGTCTACTGTACATAACCTAGCAACTGTAAAGAGACTAACTAGCCCCCGCTCATGTCAAACCTGATTATTTCGCAAGACAGTTTTGGTAGATACAAAAGGCGTTTTGTGTATTTCTTCTCACCCTTCCACATCCACTCCGCAGAGCAGCAGCTCGATCCTCTCCACGGCCACCGAGAGCCAAGTGTCGTAAACGATTTCAGGGCTGCGCATACCCTGTGTTGAGAGTTTGTAGAAAACGGACAAGCACAAAGGTTATAACTTTTACTCCAGCGGGCGGAAACAAAAATGCCCCAATTTAGTCGAACAAGGTGTCATACACAAGGTCCGTCTGCCACCCCCCACCCCCATACCCGTTCCGCCTTTTCTCGGCCACATCTTACACCCAAATAGATCAGGAGACAGCACTTTTCACCCCTTGACAGACAGAAACGTTGCCTTGGTTGACATGCCTTGGCTGTCACCAAACTACTACCAGGTACGTACGTAGGGTTTGGTATAGAACACTCGGCCCTATTACCCTTGACAGCTCACGTTTTTCCTTGCTTGACATGTCTCTTATTACTGACATATTTGCCTTGGCTGACACCAAACTCCTACCAGGTAGTTTTCTGTATAGAACACTCGGCCCTACACCCTTGACAGCCCGCGTTTTGCCTTGCTTGGCATGCCTCTTATTACTGACATCTTTGATTATATATATATATGTATATACCTGCACCAACGCCAACAGCTCGTTCTTCAAGCCGCCAGCCTTCCTCAAGAACTCTTCCAGCTCCAGGTTGTGCGCCACAGCCTCCACTTGCCCGCAGCAGCCCTCGAGGTCGGGTTCAGCGTGAAGGGCGCCGTAGCTGTGGAGCTCGGCTCTCAACGCTTCCCGACGCGCCTCCGATTCCTCCAGCTTGGCGTCCCTACAAATTCAGCGGTGGGATTTTCGTAATGCACGATATGTTTGGGCAGAAGCCGTAGTTCAGGAAGGCGGCAGCGCGTGGAGGGGAGGGGGGGGCGGCGGTCGAGATCAGGCATCCCTGTGAAAAATAGCCCTCGTTCGATCTGTTGGGGGGGATGTGATGCTAAGGTACGAGTACGGCGGTTGTTCGGGAGAAGAACGGCCAGTTTTCGCTCTGTTTGTCCTACGGTATCGTACAGCGGCTGTTTTGTACGCGCCATGGCCCAATTCGCGTTTGTTGACCCATGAGCTTTCGTCGATAAACACGCTCGGAGGGGGTGGTGTGGGCAGGACGGAAGAGGTGTGGTGGCAGATCTATGACATACCTGGTAAGCCCTACTCGAGGCAAAGCTACGTGCAACTCGTGGTAAAGCTACGTCCAACGCCTGAAACGTTATGCTTCATCAAGAAATAATACGAAATACACACGCGCTTCCTGAATTATGATCGGTTCATGTATTGTCCCCCTTAATAAGGAGTATATACACCCAATGATGGGGCCGTATGAAACCCGTTGAGTACGCGCGATCGAAGTATCACACAGCTTCCTAATATGAGTTTCGACAATGTCTTCGAACTCACAGCTGACGTTTTTTTTAAATAAATACAAACCATCCTACCCGTGCATAAAGGGTGGATGTAGTCGTAGAGTTAATTCATTAATTTAGCAGAAAGGGGGGACGCGATATCCTACCCGTACAAAAAAGGATGAATGTACGTAGAGTGAATTCATTAATTTAGCAAACGCGTGACACGATATTATATAGGAGAGACGGAGTAATAATTTCCTGGCTTACCGGACTTGGCCGAGGCCTTCTTGTGTTTTCAATATGGCGTCAATTTCTTCCTTGTGCAAAGCCGCGTACTCTTCGCGGAACCCGCTCACGGCCGCCGTTGTCAACCGTTTACCCTGAGCAAGGACGCGCGCGCCGAAGGAAAGAAAACGGGGTAAGTGGATCCAACACGCCGCATGATACAACTCCCTCTGATCATCACTGCGTGTGGTGAAACTCAACAAAGTAGAACGCAATGTGCTCTTCTTGAGATCGTCCGGCAGAACGCCTGGGGGGTTCTCGCCACCACTGATCTGTTGGGAAGCTGCCCACCTCTTGCTTTGTTGCAACAATCGTCGTGGAAATATATGCACTTCCACACACGAGTGTTTCTGCTCATCAGCGCAAGGACACGAAACAGATAGATACGCTCGAGTGTGTATATACCCCCCCTTCATGCACCAGAAAAAAAACGACAACGTCCACGCAGTGAAAGATATACCATGTATATTTTTACAATTTTCCAAGCCTGCCTTCTAAACGCACCTCGTTCTGATCCTTTCCGGGGGTTCCAGGTTCCACGTCAAGGGGTCGGCGCCCGCAGAGATCCCGCAGCAAGGCCACTCGCTTTTCGTGCCGTAACGCCTGCCCCTCCTTGAACGCCCTGAACAGCACCACTCGCTCCGAAGGGTTCGTGAAGTTCGGTGCGCATAGATCGGAGTGGAACTGGCCCACCGCACGGTCGTGCCGCAACCGCCGCCAGTCGTCCCTGCGCACTTCCCACGCTCTGCCACAGAATGTCGTGTTTTTTTTTTCGATGAGCCGTGGGAGGGGAAGGAAGGGTGGGGGGGCGGGCGGACGTGACGTGCGCAATAATGGAGGTGGGGCGATCTCTGTTGGCGTGCGGTTCTATGGTTAGCTGTTTTGGTCGCGCTGCTAGCCAAAAACACCGCTGCTTAAAATGCATCTTCCTTTGAATCGGCCCTCGGTCACGACAGGGGGTGGAGTGGGGGGAGGGGTTCAGTACTGCTTGACGGCCACGTGCCGTGATATGATTGAGTCATTGCGTGTCCTTGAGGTGGGGTAGAAGCACGCTTGTGGTGTGGTCTTGCTGCATAGGCTGCTCACGCGCTCTCGATGTAATAAGTGTTTAACGTTGTCCTCTTCCTCCTCTGGCCTACGCCATGTAAAGGATAGTTGAGTGAATTTCGTATGTAGGTCTAGGTAAAGACGTCACCATCATATTCGCCTACCCCCGAGAGCGTGCCTACCTGAGACAGATGTACTTCCAAAGAAGATTTAGGCTTCTTGGCAATCTAGAACGCGATAAACAAAGGCCTTCGGTACTGAGAGTTAAAGAGAACATGGGCATGCACACCGATACACGTCTGATGCTGGACTGACGACGTCAACTACGATACCTGGTACGTGCTATGCTACGTGAGTAAACTCGATTCTTCCCGCAAAGCCCGGGCGCCTCGTGCTCTTCTAGCGTTGATAGACGTACGTAAACTGACCTTCCAAGCACAAGCACATCTACTTTCAAGCATCGGGGGTCGACAGCGCACGGTTCAGCACTTTCACCCTCAGCAGTTCAAGGACAAAGAACCAACACCGCTGTGAACCCGAAGACCGTCAATATTCCTGGAACCACAGCAACAATAGGCCATCAATTCAAATTCGCACACCAACACACCTCCGAATCCCCACGGCGATGGCGAAATCCCTCTTCTCCATCGTCGCGAGCAGTTCTGCGTGCGCTAGGCGATTGCTGATGAGCACCCCATTGAGCTCCGACACATGTTCCTGGCGGGGTCAATGTGGAGACGAGTTTTCGGGTGATGTTGGTGCTTAAGAAGAGCACGCGAAACCTTCTTCGGTCAGACAGCAGTAGAGCGTACAGCAATAACAAACAAACACATTTCGCTACGATTGCGTTCGTATCTTCGACAACACTTTAAAAACAGCGGGATCTTGCTAAGATTATTTGTCTTCGTTTCTGTCTGCGCGTGGGGTGTGGTTGCTAAAAGGTCATACAGTAGACCAGGGTTGCTGCAACTTGTTTTAAGTTCAGTGGGTTGATCGTTTTGCTCTGCTCGACGATGCTCACCTCAGCAAGGCGCTCTATCTCGTCGGGCATCCTACACGCGATGGACACCATCTCGTCCACCAGACGGCGAAGCTCCTCCCCGACAGCCTCTGACCTCAGAATCTCGATGGCTTCCAAATTCACTCGGAACTCCTCGATGCAGTGTGATCGATGGCAGCACTGCGCCTCTAGCTTGGACCACATCCCCTTTGGCGTTCGTTGAGAGTTAAAAGGAGGGGGGGGCAGGGGTGTACTTACTTGTTGCTTGCCTTAGTCATTTGACCATTGACCACGCATCCTTTTCGAGACGGGGCGCGCGGGGGGGGGGGGTACTTCATATTCATGCATGGCCGTAGTCCTATGGCCATAGGGGTGAGTTTAGCAAATTGAGGTGTAGGGTAAGGCTTGCACGGGGGTCATGCAGAGGCGGAGTGGGCTGCAGACCATTAATACCGATTTGTTTTGTTTCCGGATAAAGTTACTGTCGACATGATTACTTTCCCAAGGGGTAACATTGTTCTCCAGTACGGCCATAATAGTGTCAATTTCATGCTTAAGGGCAGATGAGTACCCCCACTACGCCGCCGCTGATAAGAAACCCTGATTTTCCCGCCGTCCATTGGAACTTCCGAATTCCAAGCAGGAAACCACCACCAACACCCATCAGGCGCTGTCACTCCCTCCCGCCACAGACTGCGTTTGATTGTACGTTTCCGGATCGCCACATATTTTGCTACTTGACCGCGCCCCAAAGTAGCAGGCGAAGCTGTACCGCATACGTGATATTTAAAGTAGCAGGTGCTAGCTAGCCTCTAACACCTCTCGCACCTCAACGTACGCCATATCTCCCTGCACGAGAAGGTCATCCACGTCTAGCTCCTTGCGGGTGGCGGCGATGGCATCGTCGGCAGCCCCCAAGCTGTCCCGGAGGGCGTAACTCGCTTCCAGCACTCGCTGCTCCATGTCCTCGGAGATAGCGGCCACCCCGGCATCGAACGCCTTAATAGCTTGCGAATCGCGCTCTCGTCTGTCCGCCTGCACGCGGTTGATGTTTCGGTATACAGCCGACGCGGAATCGGATACTCACGAAATTTTGCCTAGTGTCTGGGGAGGCACAGCTTTGACCAGGGATACGTGAACGGCAAGGGCGGCAATCTTGCGGGGCAGAAAAGCCGCTACATTGAGTTTAGGAAGCTGCAAACCTCGTGGCACAATATGGTAGAAGACCAGGTATATTATGTACTCAAACCGGAGGTTGATTGCCAGGAAATGTTATGCGTTCGAAAAACTTGCCTTGATCGCGCGAAGTGCAACGAAACGACGCCCCCATATGGAACGGTCATTGCCGCACAACAGTCATTTTTTGCATGGTCAGCAACACTAAGGACAGTAGTGCTGTGCTGACGGCAATGCACTGCCAGGCCCCATGGGCGTTTTGGTGCCACTAAATTTTTATTCACCCCTTTGAACAAAACGCTCCCGTTTTTTGGGGACTAATAAAGTACTTGGAAATAGTGTAGGGTCATATTTTTGCAGCAGTAAACGGGTTGGCGCTTTGACAAGTGCTACGTACACGAGCGTATATCTCAGTCTATTTTCAAGTAATTTGTCCCCGCGGGATTTAGACGGCACCGCGGCGACAGGTTGTCCCTGCTCTGTTATTATTATTATTATTATTTGTGGCTTACCTGTTTCCGGCGTAGCTTCTCAAACCCGCTGCGAGGTAATTTTGGCTCCAACGGCTGATGATGCAACATTCGGACCTGAAGGCAGACAGTAAACATATCGTTTGGTGTAAGTGGCAAAGACCAAGGACTATCGTACTTCACGAGTACAGCATGGAGGCAGCCCGGTGTCAGGCGGTACAGGGTACATACAGTATAGTACAGAGTGATTGTGCTTTAAAACAAAATCCGGTTCAGATATTTCGCGGGTTTAGCAACTGCCTTCTACGTTGGTACGCTGAGGTGCGTAATATACTGAACCGGCTGTTTTTTGCGCAATGGACAGCAGACTCAGTCGTGGTCGTATAATATGTACTACTACTATAGTGTGGTATGACGCGAACCGAATTCAAGGCAAGGCGGGGAAAAATCAATGCAATTCTCGTAAAATACAGTAGGATGAAAACACCCACTACGTACTATTAATACTGCTGTGTTGCATCTTCTACGCAACCGGAATCGTACGCAACCCTGCTTGCGCCAGGAAGAAGCAAACACGAATCGAGTCGCTGGAGAATATCACGCATTCACAAAACGTGTAACACCGAACCGCACACCAAGGCGTCCTATCCACGACTGACTACGGATTACACCCCCCCCCGGGTCAAATGGCTAAGGCAAGCCAACAACCCCCCCCCTCCCCCCGGTGACCCGTCTCCAAAGGAATGCGTGGTCAATGTTTAAATGACTGAGGCAAGCAACAAATGAGTACGCACCCCCCCTCCCCCCGCGCGCTCCTCCTCCACGATCGATTGCTTTAGACTACGGCGATGCATAGCATGAGTACCCCCCTCCCCCCGTAAAGATATTACGTATACGTCGTATGTATCGGCACACTGCTCCGAACGTGAAAACAAACGTGTTTTTTTTTCTTCCTTCTTTTTTTTTCTTGCTCACTTCATCAATTTCGCGGAGAACTTCCTTTCGTGCTCGCTGCCCTGCAGACGGAAGTGCAGGCAATCGGCCTTCGCTGTGCCGGTGCCTGTCCGTTTCCGGCGTGCTCCTTCGTCGGCCCAGCAACGAGTCCTCGCTGCTGCCGGGATCGGCGGAGTCTGTTTCTGGGTGAACCACCGCCGACAAACCTGGCCGGAAGGACGTTGTAAACAAGATACAGCATATTATACTCGTACATATGTATTCCGCGTGCTCTGGATACATGTGTAGGGCCTATTACGGACGACCATAGTAAATAGGACCAAGTATTGGTACTGTAGTAAAAAAATAGTGAAACATAGGATTTTGTGTGTACCATAGGTCCTATTTACTATGATCCCCCATAATATTCGAAGAAGATCCTCCCAGCGGGCATGCACGCCGCATGCATCCACCGCAGCAGTGGCGAACACATACAATAGGGTACAACGTTGTACAGCAGTACACACATACGTACGAGTGCTGTAGCGTTGCAACTCTAAACATGGTTTTTGTATGGTGCATAAAATACGAGCACCTACTGCTGTACGTACGTATCATACAGTACGTACGTACGTACTCGTATGATATTCATACAAGATGCTGACCCCGACATCATCCCATACTACTGCTGTACTTCGTTGACACATGCGCGTGTGGTCCAGCAGTGAGTGCGGCTTCGAACATTAGTGGAGAGCATTCTTGTAGAAGTACTGATGAACACGGATATATCTGTGCAGGCACCTCCCTGCCACGCGCCCGGTTGGTGCCTCACTCGATTTGCCCGCCTACCGCAAGTAAGCCAATACTTGCGCACTTTCTCGAGCATACAAATACAATTTCGGCGACGTGAACAAAAACAAGTACGGTAACAATGATAGAGTCGTACGTACCGGCTTGGCTCTTGACAAAAGGATTCTTGCCAACGGTGACTCTCGGCACGGCAAGAGCCCCGAGGGTGCCTTGCTCCGCCCGAGCAATCACCATCGCCGGGCTTGGGCTCGGTGCCATCGTGGGGCCTGTAGCTGCAGCCGTATCACAGGCGCGTCGAGAAGATGAAGCGTATATGCATCGTACAGCAGAAGCATCTCAAATCTCAAGCCGTAGTTGTCGAGGAGGAAACAAAATGACAGTTTCAAAAAATGACTCGCGGTCGGTTTGTGATGTCGGTCGGTCGGTCTAAACACCTACAAAGTGACAGTGCTGACAAGGGCCCGAAATTCCAAAATCCCAACGGCCAAGTGCAGCAGCACTGGCTTCTTGAACAGGCAAAAAGATCGGGATGGCCTGAAATGGGGAGGGCCGCACGCACACATCTCGTGGCAATGGTCGCATGTGGTGCCACCGTGGCAACCGAGGGATGCAAATGAAACATGGTATATCCGAGGTGCGCTTTTTCCAACCCCCGCGTGACTTCCTGCGCTATATATCCCCAGCAGCAGCAAGCAGCAGTATCCTGAATACCCGCCACAAGATCCGTATCCACATAAACCCGGCGGGTGTATCCCGCCCGGATGTACGGCTTACATCCGGTTTTATGTATAAATCGAAAACTACGAGCATCTATGGCGCGCAATATCATGTACTACAGCAGCATGTGTTGAACATCGATTTTCTCCAGATCCCAGCCGACGATCGTGGTAGTGCGAATCTTCCTCCCGGATCCCAATACGAACTCAATCTGTACATACATGCATTGTCGGAAGGCAAGTACATGAAATCACAATCCGTACGTAAGGGGTCGAAATCGTAAGTAATTGTGTACGTAACAGGTTGTTGGTACAAGGTATACCGGCGTCCCCGGTGGTCTAGTGCTTAAACCTCGCAACTACTGAGAGTCAAAGTCGTATCCTACACCACGCAGGATTTTGATCTTGCGGGAAAAATGACCTGCAGGAAGCGCCTATCATACGTTGTGTTTATGCACAATTCGCCGCGAGTCGACCGGGGGGAGAAAATGCTGAACTCTTCCCGCGATAAA
Organism: Saccharina japonica; assembly: GCA_008828725.1. Lineage (NCBI taxonomy): Eukaryota > Phaeophyceae > Laminariales > Laminariaceae > Saccharina > Saccharina japonica. The sequence goes on along the minus strand of MEHQ01002748.1, from coordinate 243,657 downwards.
ACTTAAAAGGCGCGTGCACCTTAGCGGCGACGGGGCGGGGGTTATATAGAGTCCTACTCGGTAGTAGTAGTAGTAGTAGTAGTAGTAGTAGTAGTAGTAGTAGTAGTAGTAGTAGTATTAATAGTAGTAGTAGTAGTAGTAGTAGTAGTAGTAGTAGTAGTACTGTGGTAGTACTGTAGCAGTAGTAGTAGCAGTGATGATCAAATGACCCTTCACGGCTATGCCGGCTTCAGCATGCCCCGCACGGCGTCGGCCCTATCGTGCGCCACCCGACCCCCCTCGGCGCCGCGACCGTGCCGCGCCCGCGCCCCACACATCAGCCCTCGGTGGCCCCACCGAAAGATTTTCCGCAAACAACGAACTCGTCGAGCGGGGAGCGGGGGAAGGCGCCCTCCCAGGGACGGCTCGCTCTCTCCCCGGAAACGGGGCGGGTCCGCAGCAAGGGGGGGTGTCCGTTATATGACCGCGGGTCTGAGTTACGAAAAATAGGGAGCTGGTGAAGTAGGGCAAAGACATAGTCTTTTTTTCCATCTCATTTATTATTTTCGCCCGTCTTTTTTCTCTCCTTCCTACTGCTGTAGTCTTAGGTCACAAAGTAGGCTCTTCTGCCTCCTTTCCACAACTTGACGGTTCGTGCCTAGTTTCATTTATATCGCGAGAGATGACTTCTGCCCTTTCTTCCCTCGTCGACTCCCACAGACAATAAATGGGATGGAAAGAAAACGAAGCACTGACGGCTACTTTACGCGTTAATGAACGATATTGACGTGCTGTTCCCCCGTGTATTTGTTTTGGTAGGTTGGACAGTCGTACAAGCGACTCCCCATACTTCCATGTGCTGCCCCTCATCTCATTGTGTACCATGCGGTAAGATTTGCCATATGTATGTCTCGTACACTCATACTACGCTAGTCCTTAGGAACTGTGGGCAGGAGTGTTGGAACACACCTCGTCTTGCCTGCCCTTCGGCCTGCCCGGGCGTTTCTTGCTGTTACGAATAGTGTTGTCCTGGTGCGTAGCGTAGGGGCAACCGAAACAGTGCTCGTAGCCCTCCCTCGTTTTTCAAAAGAAAAATAAATACCGTTCATTGGTTTCATTGTTGATACTGTGTTTTGTGTTGTAACAACTCGTCAACATTAATCGCAACAAGAATACTCCCAGGCGTTCCGCTGTTGTCGTCATACCCTTTCCGCGTGAAATAACACCCCGTCGAGTCCTCAATTTCCCCACTCCCGTCGCCACATTTTGCGGATATCGCCAATATACACAAGACCCTCGTCTTAAAAGTTCAAAACAACCTTTCGCGAGCAAGAAGCGTTACATCGCGTGTGCACCACGAAGGAAACAGGTGGCCGTACAGGCGCTTGAGCTACTTTTAATCTCTACCAGGTATTCTACTGCTACTACATACAGTACAGGCATTACTGTTACTGCTGTGTATGGTACAGAATATCAAAATCACAAATCCCTCTCGTACACGCCACAGCACACTGCGCACGAAACGGAATATACTGAAGCTGAACGCGAACGCCCTGTGCGAAAGCGTACCTTCGCAATACACGCGTTTTGCTTGCGGCTGTCACGGAGAAATACGCTAGCTGAACGAACCCCAGATATACCGGGGGGGGGGGACTCTTGCGTGTGCCGCTATGATTATGTATAAACAAAATATTTTCGACAACCGGAGTAATAATGTGGAGTGGACGAATTCCTGATCCAAGGTTCCGCGAGTAGGAGGAATATCTCTCCATCTCTCAATTCCTTTTCCGTCCCTCTTTGCAGTGTGTGCATCGACTTTTTTCATCGAACACGTGTATGTATAATATGTGTTCGTGACTTCCATCGGGTGCAGATACACTACTAACTGTACTGCATCACCCCCTCGCTTCGCGTATGTATATACCGTGCATACAAGGCTCCCCCCTCGGGTTTGTGGTTTGACTTGAAATCCCGAGCGTGTCGCAAGCTGAAAATGGAGAACACAGCAGCAGGCGTTCGTTCCTCGTATCAGCTATATACTGGTACATGCCTACTCCTACGTAGCCACCAGGCAAGAACGAAGAACATTAAAAAAAAACTCTTGGAAGCTTACAAGAAGAAGAAAAAAAATGCCACCGGGCAAGCAACCGGGCAAGAAAAACCGACAAGCCCAAACGAGTATATAATGTGTTCTATATACAGTAGTGGACTGACAAAAAGCTGTCCAATACCAATACAAAAAAAGCCGGACCGTGCACCCCACCACTACTGCTACAACGCGCAAAATCGTAGTAGTCCTACACGCACGTAGAATATGTACCGCACCGCACGACAAGTCGCACAACACGCAAATCGCCACAGCTCGCTACGAGCGTGCGGCACGCCTACTTTCACAGAAACCCTCACAGCAGCAGCAGTGCACGCCGCCAAAAGGCAACGATTTACAGCACAACAGCTGTAGTCACGGGAAGCATCCTTCCCATCACTAAACTGCACGACAACGCAAAGAAAGCCGCACAACAAAGGATGTACGGTACGTGATGCAGCTCGCGGCTTGGAACTAATTTACGAAGCAATGTCGCTTTAGGGGGAAGCGACCAACCGGGGAACCGACTCCTCCTCAAGGAAAAAGGAAGGTTGGGTACATCTCCTGTCGGCTAGAAGGGATGGCCTTCTACTCTGCTTAGTCAGCGCTAACTGAGCCGCTGACTGAGTAGAGTAGTAGGTCATCCCTTCTAGACAACAGTAGACACTTTTTGTGAGTTCGACTCGGTCTCGGCATTGACTTCCGGGGCACACCCCTCGCCATGCGCTACAGGTCAGAATAGGAGAACCCATCTTCCCCTTATTGTTCACCTGGAAAAGTGGATGATCGTCGAGAAACGAACTTGCGCATATCGTTGCTGGGTAGAAGGGATAATCTACTACTCTACTCAGTCAGCGCTCCCTCTGTCCCTCCCTCACTCCCTCCTTCTCCTTCTCCTTCTCTCTCTCTGCCTCTCTGTATATCTCCGTCTTTCTCTGTCTGTCTGCCTGCCTGTTTCTCCCTTCTCTCGTTCTCTTTCTCGCTCTTTACTCTCCATTTACTTCGCTCTCCCTGCCGGGTCACTTGGTCGTGATCCCCTTGATTCCGCCTTGGCAAGGCCTCCTTCACGAATGGGGTCCGTGACGCCAAGCCCTCCCCGCCTCGTGCCCTCTCCGCAGCCGCAGCACGCGCTTGTCCATGACAGCACTCCAAAGCGGGGGGGCAAGCGCCAGGAGGATGCAGCCAGGGTAGCCCATGGGCAACTAAAAATGGCAGAGAGGAAGGCACGGGGCGGCGCGGGGGGGGGATCACACATATGGACGATTCCGCCATAACACGCGTAATCACGCGCCTGCTGAGATAAGAGATGCGGGCCACTTTAGAGTGGCAGAGTGGGCGCATCCTGAATGCTAGCAGGCGTGACAGCTCCGATTCCATGTCGGTCGTTCTGCCAGCCATGCCGTCGGCGCTGGTAAAACGTCATACTCACGGCTACAACAAACATGAAACAAAAAAACTAGATATCGTCTCCTCAACAAAACAAAACAAAAAGTTATTTCACGCCAACTGCCATACTTTAAATACTCCACCTGCTGCCCTTGCTCCACCCTTCCTTCCCAATATTTGTTAAATCTACCTTCGATCCCTACATATTGTATGTAATCAATTTCTGCGGCAGAAATATAAATATCGGGCGTGCCAAAACGTCGAAAACACGAACACTCGAAACGGAGGAACGAACAAAAACGTCCGCTTCTTGAAATAAACTTGCGCTGCCGTTGAAGCCGCGTGCACGGCGGCCGCTGTTGTTACCTGAGGGCTGCGGCTGGGCTCAGCGCGAAGCGTCTGATACCGGCGTGTGGAATTGACGTGATGGTCACCGTGTCTCTGGAGCTTGAACAGCACCATGTTGGTCAGCCGGTGGGGGGCATCCCAGCTGTGCTCGAAGCCCACAGGTTCCGCCTTGCCGTTCTTGTCCTGCCGGCGTTCAAGCTTTACGGTGAGCCAAACGTCACGGCGGCGGCAACAGACAAACCGAGACGGGGGGGCGGTGGTCGATTGTTGAAAATGTTAGTGTGTGTCTGCCCATGTTTGACGCGGTGGGGCTTGGCGTCCGATCTGCTCCAGCTCGGTAACGCACACCTGGTATTTGCGAGGCCGCTACGTACGGCGTATCAACGCTACTCGTATCACTGCACCGGCATTGCGAGCCTGGTCGTCTACTCGGCAATCGTTGCAGCCCCCGCTATCTGCTCGGGGGTATGTTTATGGTGGTAGATGTCCTCTTCTCACCCCATAGTGCTCGACGTAGTTGACCTGATGATGAAGAATGATGCAGTATGGCAGAGTCGATACGCGGCGCAAATGACCGAGGGGGGTGACGGGGAGGGGGGGGTGGGGAACAGTCAGAAAAAAAACATCCAGGTTGGGCTAAAAATGCACAAAATGAGGAGTAAATATAGCGGTAAGCGGTTTAATGGAAACCCCAACAGTTGTCCGAGCACGTTTTTAGCTCACCGACTCGAAGAGCAGGATGCCGACGAAGCTCTGGCCCAGGAACAGCCCCACGCTCTTTGGCCCAAACACTGCGGTCAACAGACTGCACAGGGTCGCCGAGGCCGCCCAGTACCTATTGGGGCATGTCAAGAGCGCGCCGCAAAAACATACACACATGGTTGGTGACACTATCAATACAAGCGGCGATGAAGACGAGGCCTTGAAAAACTGCGATCGCTTCTTTCAAGGAAAAAATGCTATGAAAATAAAAAAGGCCTGCCAGAATGATTTTCGGTTCTCTGCAGAAAGCGTAGATAAATTTATTGGTCTATTTTTTTTCCAAGTTTCGCAAAATGTACCTCGGAGTGCCCTGTGTTGTTGGGCTACCATTGCAGGGACATATGCACGAATGAGCGTGGACACACATATCGAGGATCGCCATCTCGATCCTCGGTTTTGGATTTTGGCAGGAATCGAGATTCAGCGCTCAATAATGGTGATGATCTCGAGAATCGAGAATCGAAACTCGAGATATTCACCACTGAAGTCAGGGCCAGGCGCGCATTATTATCCACCGGATAATCACCTACACAAGCGAGCGTTCTCATTCTATTTGGATGTGACGCGCGTGTAGCAAAACTCTGTGACCGATACGGACCAAATTCCGCCGCCCTCCGCGAGTGCGCGCTTCGCCTCAAAACACGAAGTTCCCACTCCCGACCCCCCCCCCCCCGCGCCGGTGGCCTCCGTAGGTTTTCTCACCAGAGCATTTCATTGTGCCAGAACGGGAGGTTTCTGTCGCGGCACCGGTCAACTTCCAGCCGCCACGCGCTGACGAAGGACCCTGTCACACACCGAGGCAAGAAACCGTAGAACGACTCTCCGTACCGGGCGGTGGCAGGGTCTTCGTCGGTCCCACCTCGGTGTTGTTGAGCGTTCAATCCGCGCGACGGGGGGGGGGGCGTACTCATTTGTTGCTTGCCTTAGTCATTTGACCATTGACCACGCATCCCTTTCGAGACGGAGCGGGGGGGGGGTACTCATGTCATGCATGGCCGTAGTGTATGACCATGACCCTCGAATCCCTACAATGCCGGGACGGAGCAGTCGGGTTTTCACCGACCAGGAGACATTTGCTAGCACCAAAGCGCGAAGCGCCGTGAGGTGTTCGGCGAGTCGCATGAAGGGTGAGCTGCATCCTACTAAAAACCGCTTGTGAGGGGGGGTGGGAGAGGTATCGCATGGGCTCAGAAGGTCGTGGTGACTGTCATAGCGGGCAAGATGCCAATGACGCTGCCGGCGAGGGGGGGGAGGGGGGGGGTAAGCCGTTCAACCAATAGGACGACACGTTACTCCGTGGTATCATGCACGTTCCGTTGTCAACGGGAGAGCCGTCGAGTCATGATGTTCAGAAATAGTAGCAAGGTTTACTTGCCAGGGTCTAGTCGGAATCGACAAACTGCGCAATGGTGTTACATATGGTACCACTTGATGTACGTTCTAAGCTGCAAGGGTGGGTAGCCGTCCTTAGAGTGGCGCTCACAAGGGCCCAACGCCGGTATATTTCGCGCGGACACACCAGCGGTGCAGCGTACAACCAACTGCGCTTCGTGCGATCGCAAGGAACGCGGCGCCACACAACGGCATCTCAACCACACGCGCAGTAACGCGATACAGCTGTCCCTTGCCCTGAGAACCGGCCGGTGTGTTTGTCCATACACAGCATAGTACACGAAAAAAACAAAATGGCGGGAGGCAGGGAGCTTTCACCAGTTTGTGATGGCCTCGGTTGTGCTCGACGAAGAAGTGGCCGTAGCTGATCATCACACACACCGCCCGTCCTGTTGGCAAGGGGGCCGGGACACGGGGCGTTAGCGTAGTGCCGAATAAAACTCGGAATTGGTAAGGGCGCAAAGTAGGAGGAAGGCGGGCCGAACGCTACTCGTACGGTGCAGATATGGCCACAAGAGAGCGGGAATGCGTCTCTCGTCTTCATCCGAGTTGCTGATGCGTACAGGCATCAAGGTCTCGAGTAGCGGGTGGGTTCGCAAGTGGTACGCCGTGCGTTACGCATTTGGCTTCCCACGCCAACTGTGACAGCACTAGCAGCAGCAGCAGTGACGGAAACGGCAGCAATCGCAGCAGCAACAGCAATAGCTGCAAAACTGCCAAAAACAGCAAAAAGTTCACAACAACAACAAAAACAAATGTCATAACCACAACAACTACAACGCCACCACCAATACCAACATTAAAAACACAACAATCACGACAAAACAACGACGACTGTCCGTTCCACTTCAACTCACCAAGCCATTGCTCCAGTCGATTGACCTTGTGCACCAGCTCATGGCTAATCGTGATGCCCAGCCCCCCCGTGTATACTCCAACAGACACGGTAAACCCTAACAGTGTTGATCATAAGGTGCCAGGAACGAAAGACAAGAAGCGGAGGGAGGGCAAGGGATCACGAATTAGTGTGTTTAAGAAGTGTTGGTGTTGACCGGTGGCGAGTAGTAAAAGCTACCACCAGGTACCCGGCTAGGTAGAACAGACAGGCCTCGCTGGATGCTTAGCGGCAGCAGCGGCAAAACGCGGAAGCCGGGCGGGAGGGAGCAAGGAAGCTGAGGGCGAGGGTATGATCACAAGGGGCATAGCCATCACCCACATGACCTCGCTTCGAAACAATACTGCTAAACGGAGCATGCCACCACCTCGCCTGTGTACGTGTGGGGGCGGACACTCTGTGTACCTACGTATACGGGGGCGGAGGGTCCCCGATATACCGCGTCCTCGCGAGACAACGGAGGGCTTTGACCCTCCACCCGGCCGACTGGACTCCGCGTCTCCCGTAATATTTGGGAAGTGGCAACGCCAGCAGACCTCTGAATATTTGAAAACTAACTATTTCGGTGGCACGACACATGAACATGCCCCGCCCGTACACCCTACTCGGACCAACAACCAGACCTCCAAAAGGGCGGAGCTTCTTGTGCCACTGACCGAAAAATTCCAGAGCTGTGAGATCAACCGTGTTCACGGCGTAGCAGGCGTACGCCAGAAGCGCAAACTGCGCTGGGACAAAAATCCAGGTAGCCATTCGGAAGCCAATTCTGTAACGACCGACCGAGGAAGACGGCATGCGAAGCGAAGCAAAAGCGTGACGCGGGTCGTATCGGCACGCCCACAGCGACAAAGCAGCGGTGAGGAGATTGCTTTTCTTTACGCCACGCCAAATTGGATGCGTAGCTGTAGAGGTGCGGAGACACTTTTTGTTACGGCGCTGAATAATTGCCGCCCGGTGGCCTCGCAGCGTCTCTGACAGCAAAAGTACGCTTAGATAGCTGGTCCTGCTACGTAAACGTTGGACTTTTTGTACGACCGGAGCCAGACTCCACGGAGGATCGAGGTTATACCAAACCATCGCGGCAGGCACGCAACAGGTCGCGTCAAACACGAAGAGCTTGTAGCTCCAGGCGCGTCACGACTTGTTCCTGCTGTTACCCTCGATGTAGCTTAGGGCATATTGCCGCAGTGCCATCAACACGTTCTGTCCGCGTAGGGCATAACTTACGTAAACCTTCTACCCCTCTTGGTCCCGCTCCCATTGCCAACCCTCAACACCACAGGTAAAAAACGCATTCGACCGAGGGAAACTAATGCGGAGGGAAGTTCATCAAGGCAGGAAAATATCTCAAATACCCCCAGCATCATTGGTGTCGCCAGCACAGAGCTTGCACGCCCTGAACCCTTCACACGGGAAACTCCCCTTCCCTCCCGGCCCCTCCCCCCCCGCCCCCCCCTCCCCTCCCCCGTACCTTTCGCGGAGAACCTTGTAGTCGGTTTCTCGGGAGTTAAAAGTGTCCACGCCCACGAAAAAATCAGCCGCGGGTAGGAAGAGGAACGCCCAGTAAAACCCCATCGCCGTCCAGCCGCCCCCCTTCGCAATTTCGGTGCCGCGCGCGCGCGTGAGGAGTTAGTTGCTGCAGCTGACATGGCGGGGAGGAGGATATTTATGGCTGCAGTCATGTTTCGGAGACAAACTACTTGGAGTTAGAGTTGGACCATTTTTGCTAGTGGTAAAACGGTTACGTAGCAACATATATATACGTAGAAGGGGTTTCTATTATAACGGAGTTCGGGCGTTTAGAGAGGGGCCCGTTCGACGACCAGCCCGCCCTTCGTCCTGCCGCAAACACCCCTCCTGCACTTCTAGGAAAGGGGGGACGTACTACTACTACCACTACTTCTACTACAGTAGTATTTCTACTATTAATACCATTACTACTACTACTACTACCACTACTACCACTACTACTACTACTACTACTACTACTACCACTACTACCACTACTACAACAGTAGTATTTCTACTACCACTACTAATACTACTACTACTACTGCACTTTAGGGAAAGGAGGGTGGTATCGCGGGGACTTTGTAACAGCGGTGGAGGGAATCTCTGCAATACCTCTCTGGATGTCTGTACTGCGACGGCTCTGCTAGGACAGAGACAGCGAACCAATCAAAGAAAGCCACATTGGCTCCCTCCCAGCCACAGGTCTATATAGACCCCGGTACGTGGAAACGGTGACGCGCAGTACACCAACACCAACAACAACTAAAGAAGACATGAACTGACCGCCGCGCCATCACGCTACGCACTATAGTTGTACGTAGTACAGCGTAAACTCTGCCCGCGCACAATCAGCGCGGAGGGCGCCGGTCGACAACCGTTCCGAGCGCGACCACAAAATGATTGCACGATAGTCGACCGCCGCCGCCGTGCGGATGTGCCCTCATCATCTATCGACCGCGATTAATCACCTCCCGCAAGCCTTTGGCGACCAAGAAAGGGATGGCCAGATGAAGGAAGTAGGGGGCCGGGCTGTCTCCCGAATCGGGGATGGCTGCCGTCGACAGGAAGGCAGCCATCACAAACCTGGGTGGGGCATCAGTCGGGCAACGGCGGATGCAGCGATGCGTTTCGAGCGTGAGTCGTGAGCGGCGAGGTCAACTGAGCGGGGGGGGGGGCAAGCAAGGCGCGAGCAAACACAAGAAGCGCAAATCGAAAGACGAATCGTGAGACGAAGGAAGCAGGCACAGCCGCGTCCGAAAGGGTGTTTTGAGCTTGTTGCCCGCTACCCTACACGCGATGCAAGCCTAATCTTCCCTTCGTCGTCTTGTTCGAGGCGCACTGTCAGCACGCCGAACTTCCGTGCATGCCAATTTTGAACGACCAGAACGGCAGATCTGAAGCGTTTGCTCCTGCCCCCCTCGACGACGGCCTACCCTCGAAAACTCCCTCCAGGCGAAAATCCCCACAAGACACAGCACATGTATGCTGCTGTATATACAAACCCCTGAAAATTCATACTAGATTTTAACATACCTCCTGTCAACATGGTTGGTTCATACCCCTGTCTCTGCACCCCCCCCCCCCCCTTTAACAGGTATAAAGGATAAAACGGTTGAGAAAAAAACCCTACCTACTAATTGCCACTAAAGATACCTTATAGGTACAAATAAATAATGCACACTATTAAAAACCCAAATCACTGATTAATTACACTCAACTATTAATAGCAAAGATGAGCTTCGACGAAATCCTCGAGCTCACAGCTGTTGTTTTTTGTTTTTTTTAAATATACATAGACTTTCTTGCAGATATATTTCTCCCTCGGCGGCCGCATTTATCTGGCCTGTCAGAGTTCCCACCTGAAAAACGCCTCCTCCCCTCCCATTTTAATTGCCGACGAGCATTTTGCCTTCGTTTTTAGAAGAGCCCTATTCTTGACGTGTTTTGCCTTTCATCGTTGTTATTCGCTTTATATCGTGTATGTCCGATTTTCTTTCTGTACACCGTTTGTTTTCCATTATTTTCGAGTACCTATCTATGTCAGCTTTGTCTCTGTTCCGAAGAAAAGCATGTATAACATGTACAGCACGCGGAGTCGTCGGTTTGCACCTAAAAACGTGAACCATCTGCCAGCTTCGTTCACATGATGTTATATTCCTCCTTACGAACGAGTGTAGCGGGCGGAACCGCCCGCGACGCGAAGCGCCTTGCAAACATATACACATACCACGGCACAAAAGAAGAAAACCCTTGCAGATCGCAGGTTGCACATGCCCATCTGTTCACGTCGCAACGACCAAACGACCACGAAACGGCAGTAATCGTACCGCGGCGGTGGCCCTTTGAGTACACCAAGCAAAAACAATATGCGCATGAGGGCTACGTACGACACCGCAGCAATTCAGCGAACGCCACCACTCCCAACCCCCCAATGCTCTCCTCTCACCCCACGTAAGTCAAAACGTTGTGGCCCATCAGGAGTGCAGACCCCGCGATGAGGCAAACCACCCACGCTTGCCACAGGAGGGGACACAACCGACTCAGCGCCGGGCTGGGGGGAGGGTAGTCCCTCAGCGCCCACCAGTCCTTGCTTGACGACACCTCGCTGGGATTCCGGGCAAGAGCAAAAGGAAGACGTTACGTTAGTGACAATCCAGTACTGTTTTTTTCTTCTCTTTTCTTTTTTCCATCCCATTTGTTATGTTCGCCCTTGTTTTCTCTCTCCTCCCTCTCCCCACTAGTCGTGACTCAGATCCGGGGTAACACAGCAGCGCACAGCAGTCTCTCCTCCCCCCTTCCTACTACGGTTCACGCCTTGCGCTGTTATCGCGAGAGTACTTCAGCCCTTCCTTTCCTCGTCGACTCGCGTCGAAAATGCTGTTGTTAAGACATTAGCCCGTTGGGTCACTGATAAAAGGTTAGCCCATCCAGAACTGAAAAACTTATCCCACACTAATTCCAAGTAGTTTGTCCCCCAAAACGGGGGACCGGTTCTTAACCCATTCAGAACTGAGAAAAATTACCCTACTACTCTAATTCCAAGTAGTTTGTACCCAAATACGTGGGACCAGTTATTGAGGGGATAAGGGGTTAACCCTTATAGGACTGGAGTCCCGTTTTGGGGACAAATTACTTAGAATTAGAGTGGTTATTAGAGTGGTTTGTCCCCAAAACGGAACTGCAGTTCTAAAAGGGTTAACCAAGTACCTACCCAATCCGAGCCTTATAACACTGCTGTACCGACGACGAATACTAGAAATACTAACGGGGTATGATAGAGGGCGCACGAAAACGGTCTGATGCCGTGATAAGATGCCACAAATCTACCACGCGAGGAGTGTTTTGTGTACATGTTCACATACACAACAGGTGGCCGGCGCATGTCACGCAAGCATGTAAATTGTTCATTTCCCGGGTGATGTCCATATACAAACGTATATATGGCACGGGGTATTACATGTCGAGAAAACGAGCAAGGAGAAAGGCAGGCTGACGTTCACAGGAAAATAAGAAATTCGGGAGTCAGCACATTGAATTTAGTGTCGAACGCACCCATTCTCAAATACGAAACCCAGCCTGGAGAAGTTCTCCCGTTTCTTATTGTTAGATGCCCAGTGCTATAAACCCTGCTGTAGACTGTCCAGTACGATCGTAGGCGATCACATCAAGAACGTAAGAGCCAGCACACATAATAGAGCGCGCGACCAAAGAGCTTTCAGACAAAAAGGAACAGCCGCAAGGCGGCTACGACTGACTACAAAACTCGAGGTTGGGATGTCGGCTGACGGTCTACAGCTATATGTAGCAGCATCTGTAGTTTGACCCGACAAGGCCTCCTTAGATCCAATCTACTACCAATACAAGTAGCGTTAGTGTAGTGTACGTGGAGTTAGCTGACAGGTGCCCGCCAAGAGGCAGGAGTGCCGTTTTCAACCGGAATCTTTGATACACGTATGTATAGACGCCGATCAAGCATGATGTATACGAGATATATACGAGTACGACAGCCTAGATGGGCGATGACCCTCCAAAAAAAGAAGGGTTATCATTATAGGTGGGAGGTGGGAGCCATGCCTCGTCCAACCTGCACATATCCGGAGATCACCGTTAGGATCTCCCATGCAGGTACCAATTCACCACGTCATAAGATCTTCGTCTACGTATACGTACAAACTTCATATATCCTATGATATGATCGATATCATGATATCATCTCCTCGGTACAATCCTATCCTTCGTCGACGGACGGACTATGGTTGGTAATATTGCCCCGAACCTATCTGGTGCGTGGCGAGATGCGTCGCGCGCATCTCTCTCTCTCCTCACACGTCCCAGACTCGTCGTCGAGTCTGGATCTACTCGTCGTCGAGTCTGGATCTACTCGTCGTCGAGTCTGGATCCCCAAACACCTGGCGTGTACTACAGCAGTACTGCAGTCCGACACGCTACGAACGCATCAAAGATGTCGGGAGACATGTCAAGCAAGGCAAACATGCGCTGTCAAGGGTGTGTATCATAGGGCCGAATTTTTCCAGACTAAAACCTAGTAGTTTGGTGTCAGTCACGGCTTGTATGTCAAGGCAAAGCTGCTGTCTGTCAAAAGGGGTTGAAAGTCCTGTCTCCCGACATCTTTGCTACGCATACAAAAGAGAATCTAACTTGTTGTTTCAAGCTTCGAGTCAAACCTTGGGTGCCTAATCCCACACGTACTACAGCGGTTCCGAGTATCCAGCGACGCAACACATGGAAACACATGGAAACACATGGAAACACATCTTCTGGAAACACATGAAAATAAGTAAAGTGGAGCGGAGTGGCGGATAAAAACGACGGGATGAAAAAACTTCAAGCTCGTGTATACGAGTTACGAGTCTGGTATGCACGTATGCACAGAGTGTGGGAGCTAGAAGCGCCGGGGGTCGATGTCGATGTCGACAGTTTGGGCACACAGGCAACGTCATCCATTTGGATCCACCGTATGATATGAACCCGTCTCATTCTACATACCAGGTAGATTTTAGATGTTTTTTAGAGGTGGTCGAGAATCGAAAGACAGAGCGGGCGAAGCGGCACAGAAGCAGCTCTCGTCGTTGAAGTTTGACAGCATTCTGGTCGAAATTTTCAATTTTCAACCGGCGAGTACTCGTAGCGTTGACGGGGTTGAAGGGTGAACAGTCACGAGGACACCATAGCCCTCCTCACAGAGTGTGGTCCAGAGATTGTGCCACCGAGCATCTAGCGTGGGTGCTGTTCGAGGCTATCCGCGGAGCCATCAACTGCTGCTTTGCTCACCGAATATTTGAAGTTTTCAGCCTTTGCTCGACAGAACAATCCGTCGCTGGAGCATCTCGCACAGAGAGCGGCGCCATCCCGCGGGTTTAAGCCGCAGATGGGGCTCCCTCAAGGTTTTACTGGGATGGGCACGGTCTATCGAACACCAAGGGACCGGCGATCAACGTATCGTCCTTTCGCACAGCGTGTGTCTGTGTGTCTGCGGGTCTGGGCAGGCAAAAAGCACGAAAACGGTCTGATGCCGTGATAAGATGCCACAAATCTACCACGAGGAGTGTTTTGTGTACATGTTCACATACACAACAGGTGGCCGGCGCATTTCACGCAAGCATGTAAATTGTTCATTTCCCGGGTGATGTCCATATACAAACGTATATATCGCACGGGGTATTACATGTCGAGAAAACGAGCAAGGAGAAAGGCAGGCTGACGTTTACAGAAAAATAAGAAATTCGGGAGTCATTACACTGAATTTAGTGTAGAACACATCCATTCTCAAATAAGAAACCCAGCCTGGAGAAATTCTCCCGTTTCTTATTGTTAGATGTCCAGTGCTATAAACACTGCTGTAGACTGTCCAGTACGATCGTAGGCGATCACATCAAGGACGCAAGAGCCAGCACACATAATAGAGCGCGCGACCAAAGATCTTTCAGACAAAAAGGAACAACCGCAAGGAGGCTACGACTGACTACAAAACTCGAGGTTGGGATGTCGGCTGACGGTCTACAGCTATATGTAGCAGCACTATCTGTAGTTTGACCCGACAAGGCCTCCTTAGATCAATCTACTACCAATTCAAGTAGCGTTAGTGTAGTGTACGTGGAGTTAGCTGACAGGTGCCCGTCAAGAGGCAGGAGTGCCGTTTTCAACCGGAATCTTTGATACACGTATGTATAGACGCCGATCAAGCATGATGTATACGAGATACGAGTACGACAGCCTAGATGGGCGATGACCCTCCGAAAAAAGAAGGGTTATAGGTGGGAGGTGGGAGCCATGCCTCTCGTCCAACCTGCACATATCCGGAGATCACCGTTAGGATCTCCCATGCAGGTATCACCAATTCACCCCGTCATAAGATATTCGTCTACGTTTACAAACTTCAGATATCCTATGATATGATCGATATCATCAGTAAGATCTCCTCGGTCCTATCCTTCGTCGACGGGCGGACTATGGTTGGTAATATTGCCCCCGAGACTATCTGGTGCGTGGCGAGATGCGTCGCGCGCATCTCTCTCTCTCCTCACGTCCCAGACTCGTCGTCGAGTCTGGATCTACTCGTCGTCGAGTCTGGATCCCAAACTGGCGTGTACTACAGTACACGCTACTCGTAAGCATCAAAGATGTCGGGAGACATGTCAAGCAAGGCAAACATGCGCTGTCAAGGGTGTACCATATGATAGGGCCGAATTTTTCTACACTACGTAAAACCTAGTAGTTTGGTGTCAGTCACGGCATGTATGTCAAGGCAAAGCTGCTGTCTGTCAAAAGGGGTTGAAAGTCCTGTCTCCCGACATCTTTGCTACGCATACAAAAGAGAATCTAACTTGTTGTTTCAAGCTTCGAGTCAAACCTTGGGTGCCTAATCCCACACGTACTACGAGTACAGCGGTTCCGAGTATCCAGCGACGCAACACATGGAAACTGGAAACACATGGAAACACATCTTCTGGAAACACATGAAAATAAGTGAAGTGGAGCGGAGTGGCGGATAAAAACGACGGGATGAAAAAACTTCAAGCTCGTATATACGATTTACGAGTATGCACGTATGCACAGAGTGTAGCTAGAAGCGCCGGGGGTCGATGTCGATGTCGACAGTTTGGGCACACAGGCAACGTCATCCATTTGGATCCACCGTATGATATGAACCCGTCTCATTCTACATACCAGGTAGATTTTAGATGTTTTTTAGAGGTGGTCGAGAATCGAAAGACAGAGCGGGCGAAGCGGCACAGAAGCAGCTCTCGTCGTTGAAGTTTGACAGCATTCTGGTCGAAATTTTCAATTTTCAACCGGCGAGTACTCGTAGCGTTGACGGCGTTGAAGGGTGAACAGTCACGAGGACACCATAGCCCTCCTCACAGAGTGTGGTCCAGGGATTGTGCCACCGAGCATCTAGCGTGGGTGCTGTTCGAGGCTATCCGCGGAGCCATCAACTGCTGCTTTGCTCACCGAATATTTGAAGTTTTCAGCCTTTGCTGGACAGAACAATCCGTCGCTGGAGCATCTCGCACAGAGAGCGGCGCCATCCCGCGGGTTTAAGCCACAGATGGGGCTCCCTCAAGGTGTTACTGGGATGGGCACGGTCTATCGAACACCAAGGGACCGGCGATCAACGTATCGTCCTTTCGCACAGCGTGTGTCTGTGTGTCTGCGGGTCTGGGCAGGCAAAAAAAAAAGTCAGCACTGCCGAAAATTCAAACATTATGATCCCATGCCAAACCCGCCTTCGCAAGCTGCATACAACTCCATCAGCTCCTATGCTGCTGCTACGCTACTGCTGCTACGTACGCATATTTATTGGGGCTCTACCCATCGGGGGGGCACTATGGTGGGCTATATGAAACTGGTTTTGCTCACGGGTTCAGTCGCCAGCGGCATGGCCTTCTGTGTACAGCCCTCTCCTCTACTCGTCGGCCGGGAGGTGACACGAAAGATCGCAGCTACCGTTTTGAGTTGTATATTTGCCTGTGTGTACCATACTGGTACTTCTTCTGTACGTCGACATGCAAGCATTCATCACTACTGCTGTGACTACATCATAGCAAAGGCAACCCGCTCATACATTACGGTATATGATGTGGTACCACACAGCATCGGCGTGGGATCTACGTCTGCTATCTTACAACTTTTGCCCTGAATTTATGTTTCATTGGAGGTGAGCACGCTCTGTTGTAGTCTGCGAGTAGCCGGCCCTGTCTCGTACCAGGTACCTGGTACGAAGTATCTCGGGTACCTGGTGTGATATTTACATACGTACAGGACGTACGTATATAATGGTTATCGTACTCAGTGGCATATACGTACGAATCGTAGGCTATTACATGGGCACAGCAGTGCCGGTACTTGTCGTATATAGGCAAGGAATGCGCTCTAGACTGCACTGCTGATACAGTTGTACTTACCAAGTACCTGGTACCTGGCAGCAGTATTTACCAGATGCCTATGTACAACAGTAGGTGTATGTACCACATGCCAGGTATGATACATACCAGGTATGTGCCATACCTGGTGCTACACCGTATACTGCAATCAAGTGATTTGGTAACACCCTTCCTGGGACGAATTTCCGAGCCAACTTTCTCCAGAGCAAAGGGGGGGGGGGGGCACACATACATATGGAAGGTGTTGGCTTTGGAAAATATCTCAATGAGACCTTTCCACAGACGCATGCGACGCTCGGCGTGTGCACCTTACATGGGGGTTTGTTATCTTATCACCCGGTGTGTTATGCTGGTGCTACGTACTGCTGTGCCGGTATTCTTACCGGTGGCAGGCACCATGGTACGGGTCAGAGCTAAGTGACAGCACGGTGGTATATAGCACTCACACAAGACAATACGACGGCGGTGGCCCAACTTAAAGCACCTTATTTTTCCGTTTTCCCCACGTACGTACAAAAACAAAAAGCATCGTCCAAATATCATGTATACCAGGTACGGTACCGGTCGATTTTACCGCGATCATTGAATACACATATACATACATACCTGATACATCCGAAATCAGGGCATGCAGGGTGTCTACGCCAGCGTCGCACTCGTTAGCTCTTGTCTCTGCTGTTGTTATGCACTTACAAGCAGGAGTACGTCGAACTGCATCAGTTAAAACCCTGCCCGACAGTTCACACCTTCGAGTGGCACACTGGGTGGTGGGTGTCGGCCTCTGCGCGATGAACAATCCATCCTGACGGGACGAGTGCTGCCGTTACATTCGCTTGCTTGCTTTGTTCAGCGGGCGCTGCCTCGCGCGTGGTAGTCACCAACAGTATCCCAGCAACGCTGCCCAGCGCTTCAGCGGGCGGAACGATCGGTCAGGAGGACTGCAGCGCGTTGTGGGCAGTAGAAAGCCTAGACCTAGAACTCTGCGTATTATCGATCTATTAGGCTCGCGAAGCCTCTTGGCGCGAGACATGCCTGAAGAAGAGTTGTAGCGCCTTGAGTTTGGACAGATCGAAGCGCAGCTCATTTTCTGCTCTCTCGGAGGCCGCTGACAATGACCAAGTGCCATCACGACCACGACATCTATGATGTCCTCTCTCTCCCCCTCTCCCCCCGTGTTCCCTGTCTTTTCCTACTTACCGCCCAAACTCGTATTACGAGGTCTATCGCAGTCCACGAGTCAAATGCACTTCTGTACACACTTGAAACGCTCCTCGAGCACTACGCGGTGTCTCAGCGTGCAGCCTTTTCGATGACGCCCCCCCCCCCCCCCCCCCCCCCCCCCCCCCCTCACCTTCCCCCCTCCCGTCCGCTCGCGTTCTCCTACTGCCGCCCCGTCCCCTGGTTGGCACCTCTCGAACAACTCCGCCCCCTCCCCTCCCCGCTTACGCTGAAGATGAGTCGATGCCGGTGGAGCCCGAGCGTACCGAACGTACCAGTAGCGGCAGCAACAAGGTTAGTGGGGCCGGGTTGGCGCACAGGCAGACTGGGCGCCGTACAACATTTTCGGGGGGCACCGCGCACAAATACGCGCTGCTTACGTGCTTGCGCGGAAGGAGGTGCCGCCTGGAGGCTGCAGCTGTCCGGGGGGCAGGCGCGGGCCTGTAGCACCACTGCCGAACAGCAACACCCTAGGTCACAATCGCAGCGGCGGCAACGAACATCGAAGTATGGTTACGCGGCGGCGTGGCGAGGGCGGGTACGGACGAGTGCGGCGAGGCTGGCGGCAGCAGGAGGGCAGGATGGGCCAGGGGGGGAGCGGACAGCGTGAGTCGGGCATGGGAAACCTTGACATGCACGTGTAAGGCTACTGAAGTATGTCCATACGAGAGCCGCAGCGAATTCATGCTTGGTGTATGCTGGGTATGACGAGGACATGCAGGCGAGAGCCGAAGTTAGCGTCCCGACTCTTTTGACTCCGGACCCCGAAGCTATTCAAAATTGTTCCGAATGTTGTCGTGAAACCGACGGCTGTTCCCAACCACGCCCGGAGCGCCACCCGCCGTGCTCTTGCGCTGGGCCAGTGCCCTCGCATGACAAGTGCGGTCGGCAACTCCCCTGTTACCTCAAGCCGGCGCTATTCCCTTCCGCTCCCTCCGCCCGCTGCTCAAATGCTGCACAGTTAGCCCTGACCAAACCCCTTGCTCCACTTTTCGAGCTGCACATACCACCCTCTTATTCGGAACTCCACCCGCCAACTAGGCATTCCCCGGTCTGCGCCGATAGTTATTCAGTAGATCCTCGCAGCTCTTAACCCCAATATCACTCTCACAGCTGTTTTGGAACAAACTTAATGGAATTTTAGTCGGAAAATTCTCGTGATGGGAAAACGGTTAGTCCGCCTGCCTTCCTCCCCCCCCCTCCCCTACAAGACCGGTCCCTATGTACGGTGGTCGAAACCCCGCTCCATGTTCAATCGCCAAGAGGGAACGACTAACGCTGCCCCCATGCATCCCTGACGGTAACAGCGACAACGACCGAGAAGCAACAGAAGGAGAACGAGAAGGAGCAGCAGGGGGGGGGGGGCGAGGAGAGCGAGCACAAAAATCAGGGGAGGTCGACCCCGTGCTTGGGTCGGCGGGGTGGAAGGGCTGGGTGGAGGGCATCGTGGCGAAGGTGACGAGCGCCATGCCGGAGCCGACGGAGGCCAAGAAAATCCTCCCCCTGGGGCTGATGCTGTTCTTCATCCTCTTCGACTACACCATCCTTCGAGACACCAAGGTAAAAGGAGAGAGATACATCCGCCGCTGTTTTGCTGTCTCTGTTTTTTTTCCCAAGCGCAACCGGAATGATCGTGGTGCCTTGTCTTGTGTTACGGGGCGGGCGGTGGGTCGGCTGTGGGGGCTTACCCTCTTCAGAACTAACAGGGCCCTACGGTTTGTGGGACAAAATAGGTGGGATTTTTCAGTTGGATAACTTTTGCGGTGGAAAAGAGGGACCCGCGGCCTCGTCGTTTTGGAGAACGCCGTGGGCCGCTGATGCCGGTACTGGTGACGGGGTCGGAGTTTGTACCCCGTTTTCTCGACTACGATGCACTGCAACTGCGCCGCGCCGTAAGGAAGCGTGTGCCCGCGAAGTGGCCCTCTGGCGTGCTCTTATCCGGGCACGGCTGCCGGTGGTTGCTTCTAAAGGCAAACGCATGCACTTATTGTGCTTGTTGCAGCCGAAACCGTGCTCGACACCAGCCTCTTTGTGCTCCGTTGGAGGTTTTTCAAAAGGGCATGTTAAGACTCCGTCCGAGGCTACAGTAGGGCATGTACCCGTGCGGTTGTAACATGGTACGTAGTGTTCTTCGAAATACGCTGGGGTTTTTTCGTAGGCTGGAGTCGTCTCTGGTGCAGGCCTCTCAGACGTCTGCCAACTCCCCACGCGCCGCGCGGCGTTGGAGCTCTGAAGGGTCTGCACGTCTCCTGGCAGGCCGCGCTGGATAACGCCCTACGATTTTTG
The DNA here is from genome assembly GCA_008828725.1 of Saccharina japonica. Taxonomy (NCBI): domain Eukaryota; class Phaeophyceae; order Laminariales; family Laminariaceae; genus Saccharina; species Saccharina japonica. The sequence goes on along the minus strand of MEHQ01002748.1, from coordinate 223,388 downwards.
GTATGAGTCGCCCCCCACAGCGATGGGACACCTAACTGACGACGACATTATTTTACTCTAACCCAGGCTTTCTCCTCAACACCAGGCGACGCTCATGGCTCAGAACCACTGCCCTCTCTAGTGGAATGTCAGTGAAATCCCAGCTCCTTGATCTTTTTGTCTCACACACACAAGATTCATTGGGCCCACCTAATCCTCACGTTTTTGTACCATACCTGGTACTATTTATTCGGTCTACCAAATCCTCATTTTTTTTCTTGTGGCAACGAACTCCGACCCAACGGCAAAAACGTGTCGATGTGTTTTTGTTGGGGAGCGACGAGTAGCTGATCCTGCGTCAACGACGACGACGACGACGGTGGTGGTGGTCTGCTTATTTCTGCCACCCTTGCCTCCACCCGTTGCCGCGTCCACTTGTACAGGATGTGTTGGTCGTTACGGCGCCTAACAGCGGCGCGGAGGTCATCCCGTTTCTCAAAACCTACGTCAACCTGCCGGGCGCGGTCGCTTTCACCGTGCTTTACTCCAAGCTCTGCAACTCCGCTGAACAGGTGACCCTCCCCCCCCCCCCCCCCC